>VUYV01000153.1:1610429-1697548 GCA_008711295.1 Anarhynchus alexandrinus
GCAGTAATAAGGTCTCCCCTCAGCCTTCTCTTCTCCAGGCGAAAGAGTCCCAGCTCTCTCAGCCTTTCCTCATAAGGGAGATACTCCAATCCCTCAATCATCTTAGTTGCCCTATGCTGGACTCTCTCCAGCAGTTCCCTGTCCCTCTTGAACTGTTCTAGAAGTTCTAGTCCAAACTGTGGTACACATTTTGAATACTTAGGAAAATTAGTAAAACTGTTACAGTTTCTGAGTGGCTTTTCCTTGATTTCTGCCCTGCCTTCAATATTACAGGGATGGGGAAGACATGTTGTCATATGGATCCAGTCACCTCCAGTGATGATATCTTCCTTGTACAGTGTAACACAGGAGAGAGCATAAGGAATAAGACTCAGCTGGTCCTATTTTATCCTTCTCTGAGTTCAGTGACATACAGATAATTTTTAGGTCTTTTCACAATCTATACAGAAGTAAAAGGATTAAGGACTCTGGTTTTCCCTTTCATAGAACCGTTTCTAAGTGGAATGCAGGGATGATAGTGTAGCTACCCCATACAGCACTAGATCAAGAACTCATAAAGGGTATTGTCATTAGAACAATACCTTGTAGCCGGGAAAGAATAGAGTTTGGGTAAGGAGGAGAAGTAGGTTTCTGGCTTAAAAGTGTAGTTAATACCCCAAAGAGTAAGCAAGAGTATGCTTCACCTTTAAAAGAGCTATAGTGAATTACACTCCTGACTCTACCTGAATGGTTCCCCCAAGAAGGCATCTTATTTGGTTGCAATTCCCCAGTGGAGTAACACAGGACCCTGTTTGACTTCCTCCATTGTGAGGTTGGTCACAACAGTACCAGCTTAATTTATATTTTTCTGTTTGGCTGTATTGTTCCACTATGCGAACTGTCTAACCTCGTCTGCACTCCGTCCTAATTCTGTACTACAAAAGAACACTAAATATATGAATGAATTGTTCTGCAAATTGTATTTCTAAAGAGGCTCTGAATTTTACTGAATACAGAGGTATTTAAACCATGCAGTACTTTATCTACCCTTTTCACTCACTTCCACTTTTTCAGCAAATGAAAGAAGTAAGCAGTAGTTTTATTTGACTTTAAAAAGTGCTTAGTTTCTAGAAAGTAAAAACAACAGAAACAAACTCCGCAAGTGATGAAAAGTATACATAAAATGTGTTCTAAAAAGTATCTACTGCTTACTATCATACTTCCAGAAATAGCACAGAAGCCGAAACTGTCCCATATCCCCAGAGTTCTAATTCATTGATCATGTCATTTTTCTTCAACTTTGAAAACTAACTTGTTTCCTTTCCCACTTGTATTATGATGTCATACCATGAACTAGCTATGACAGAACATCAAAGAAGTTAACAGATCACCTAATTCTGTGATCTTGACAGCAGTGTGAAGAAGATTTTAATGAATCCTCTGTTTCTACTTAATATGCAATGGGGATTGTCTAACATTTTGTAAATGCTATCATCTTGATTTCCAGAATTCTGTTCAGTGATAGTAAATCTAATCTGTCCCCAAACAATCAACAGTACAACTGTTTTTCCATTTGCATGCATATTCAAATGAAAATGTTTGATCGGGATAGTTTTGTAATCACTTCTCAGAGGTTTTTTTTTTTATTGGTTTGTTTTTGGGGTTTTTTCCCCAAAGATGTATGACCAGAGAAAAATGAGGCAACTAACTTAAATCTTTTGACGGTGTTTGTGAAAAGCAACTGGTTTTCTTTTGTTGGGCTATTTGACCACTGTCTGCCCCATTGAACATCACATTGCTCTCACGTTGCAAACCACAATCTGTGAACAGAAAAGTAATATTGAGGAGCCCTGTATTTAGTCTTCTTGTAATATGGTATATCAGCAGGAGCAGTTCCATCACTCAGCTGGAGCTCTGCCATTCCCTCAGTTGACATTAGCAGGAGAATCTCTTTTCTTGAGAAAATGACTCTTTACATATGACCCTGATGTCATAAGACTTCATCTAGGTGAAGTCACCACTGGTTAATTATAAAACATGGATTGAAATACTTATTGACTTTAGAGATGACACGCAGAAACATGCGCCAAGTTTGGAGCATACGCTTCATCATTTCCATAGAGTTTCAACAAAACCTTTCATTTTATTTCTAGTTTCAGCTTACTTGAACAATGATAAAGTCATGCACATATTTTCTTTCTTTTTTGGAAAAATTTATTCACTTCCAGAAGCAGGATTTGGAACATCTACTCTGCCAGGAAAAGCATGTTCAGGAAAGTAGGACTTTTTGGTTTCACAGTCCATTGGTGATTACCAGCACCTGCAATAAACACTGGACAATATGCTTATCTGCTCAATTTGATGAAACCGAATCAATAGAAAATCCAAATTTAGGTGCCAGAGTGTAGAAGTATCCCACTACCCACATGTAGCTCCCATACTGACTGATGCTTTGGGAATGTGAGGCAGGCAAGCTCACAGGTCGATGCTGAAAGGTATGACCCTGCTGGCCCCATATTTTGAAACATGCCAGAAGCCTGTGTACAAATAGCGTTCTTTTCCTCACTTCACAAATTTCAGCAGTTTAACAAGTCCCTGAAGTGAGGCAGAATGCAAAGCCTCATCCAAAGCATCACAACAAGAAGCTGGAAGCCCTCTGGAGATCTGCAGTCCGCCAGTGCCTCCACTCTGCTGATCTCGTCTAAGCTGTGCTGAATGAAGGTCAACCTTTCAATTAATGCCTATTCCACCGTAGCAAATTGCTTTTTTTGCTGAATTGATATGATATAGGAGAGGTTTTTTATTATTAATAATTTAAAGGTTCCATCTTTATTCCCTTATCCAATGGCCTGCTTTAAAGCATTAGTGGAGAATACTAATAGGGCTACTTTCGCATGGGAGAGGCTGGTGTAAGAAAGAGTACCTATAATAAGGTTCAGTGTGAAGCATAGGTAATCCCTAGGTACTTTGTGATATTTGATTTGATTTGTGGTCCTTTGCAAAAGAGGCAAAACATGCTTGAACCTGATAAATGTCCTGTAAGAGAAACAAAAATGTCTATTGGCCAGAGAACAAAATTACTCCCAAAGGGATATGTTGCTTTAAGAAGGAATATTTTCCATATCCAACTTACTTCTAATAACAGAACAAGTCAAAGGAAGAGACAGAGAAAGGTCAGATTTAGGTCACTCTTCAAGCTTCTTGTATTTAGTCTCTAATAATGCAGTATAACAAAATTTATAAAGAACAAAATCTTCCCGGTATCTTATTAACTATCAGCAGGTTTGGAGTGGTTTAGTTAAAACACAGCTACCTTTATGTTTATCAAACATTTCAATAGACTTCTTTTTCATTATAATTTTTCCTGGGGAGAGTCTATATTTTCCTTGATAGGTTGAGAGCACCTAACATTTTGGGATCTGGAACCTGCTTGTCTACAGTTAAATTATTGTTATGAACAACATTGCAGCTACTGTGGTGTGTCTTATGATTGCATTCTTCAAGGCTTGGATCAGTATTCACAGGGGATACCTTCAATAAAGACAGTAGGTAATGTTTTTCCAGTTCCATTTGTCAAACAAAAGGGATATTTCTCATCAGCACAAACTTCACTTAGCATCCAAACTCTTGCAATGTGCTCATCTTGTGAAAGACAAAAGGGGGCCAACAACTTGAAAATTTCTAGTATTGCTCCATGGGAATTTTTTTTTTTTTGTTCTCCATCCCTTCCAGTCTGGCTTCAAGTACCTTGTAGTTTGTGGGCATTAAAACACTACATTCCTGGATAATAAATACTGATACATCTAATAGTGTAAATACATTTTTTTTCCTTTCTGAGATGAGCCTTCTTGTCCATAAGCACAAACAATTCTTTTGATTTTGTAATGTCTTTTGCTGATATGGTCTTCAGTGCACTCATCAAATAAGGTTTCTATGTTCTGCCCAAATCAGTTTCCCAGTTATTCAGATTTCCATTTAGGAAGCCACCAGCTGTACCCTTCACATGTAAAGGCCCTCCTCACTATTTGCAGAAGTTTGAATTTATGGAGCAAAGATGGAACTAGCTGAATAACAGTGAGATTGATACAGTACAACAGAGACATCCCACATAGCACATGAAGAGGATCCTGAAAGTAAGAAAACCTTCTGGAGATGACAAATGAAGGAAAAGTCTTGAAAGACGTTTTTATGATTTGCATAACTGTGCTGTGAGGCTTCCCTATTTCAACTACCCATTATTCAGACCCTTTTTCACAAGAAAATACTTTAACATGGGGAAACATCTACATGTTTTAGGTGCATTGATGTCATAACACAACTGGTGATGAGACAGCATATCCAAAAAGGAAATAAGACTGAAGAAGCCATGTACCTCAGCAGTGAGATGTCTAGTGTCCAGTAGAATGCCAGTCTTGCCACCCCCAGGGTAAACCAGTGTATTTTCCCCTTTCATGAGCTAAATCAATAACAATATATACCATGAATTATTTTAACTAATGAATGTGTGTCTGTAGGAAAAGGCTAAAAAAGGGGAAGAAGTGCTTGAAAAATGACAACATAAGACATCCTTCATATTTTGGTGTTATGATTTGAAACCTTAAATAACTACGGGAAATGAAATGACACTGCTTGTCCTATCCTCCTGGTGAAAGTGGCTGACAGAAGGACTTCATCTCACACACTTATATAAATGCACAGAGAAGACTTGCACTAATCTTTCTTGTTATCATCAGAACTGAAAATGCTACTCTTCCTTTCATTCTCTTCGATATATACTGCAAGCAGCTCCGAGCTTTTCTCATTAACCTCTCTTTTCTATACTTATCAGCATCTTTTCCACATTGTTGGGGCCATTTTCCAAACAATTGTTTGAGGGGAGGGGAAAAGCCAAAGCAATAATGGGCTCAGGGTCACAATTGAAACTGCTCCGTATAATAAGCAAACCTGAAACAGTAAACTGAGAAAGAGAGAGGGAAGGAGAGGGAGAGAAAAGAAAATGCTGACTTGGGTCAGGGGTCAGCTCTCTGATCTCATTGTCAGCGCCTCTGCCTTTTGCGTTATGGAATTTGTCTTTCATTACCCTGTCTGCCACTCCTGTCAATACACCCTGAAAAGACTCCTCAATAGGAAATTGTAAAGTTCTGGTTGAGGTAGCAGGGGGAACTGCCCACCGAAGCCAGCTTGCGACTCGCTGCCGTTTCCTGGGCCTCCGGTCTGGTGCCGAGCTTTCCTCGGCGTCTCCCAACAGAGCATCAACGGCGACTGTGAGGGAAGAGGGGTTATGCAGCCCCTTCCCCCGGCAAAACAACACCGGCAGGGCATCCCTGCTGCTTGAAGTAATGTGTAACTTTAATACGTGAGCCCCTTGGGTGCTACAAAGGTAAACAATGCAGGAACGCCTATTAATAAATAAGAATATAAAAAATTCATCTGTTTCAGCAAGAGGAAGAACATAATGCTCCTCTGAACCAGAGGATGGGGTAAAATGTAAGCTCTGTGTGTGTTAGTGGGAACCCTATGCATCATATACCATGAAGATAATCTAGTACTGATTTATTCCCTCTAACTTCCTTTAACCGATTGGGAATTTCCATCACAGTTAAGAGAGCTATAATCTCCCTGACATTTGTACTATATCAACCCATACTGCAGGTCTTTCCAATTGAGTAGTCAATTATCATTAGCGCTGCTGAATGTCCCAAGGAGGATTTTTGTTGGGTATAAATTCATGAATGCTTCCAGTGTCCAAAGGAAAATATTTGGCCATTAATATCCAATTTGAAATGTCAGGTTTTCTTTTGTTTTCAGTTTATCCTTCAATTTTAGCTACAGTGTATTTAAATACTTTTTTTTTCTTTAGGTTGAAGTCTTTTCTTCCAAATTAGTGCAACCTACTCAAATTTTTGATGCAAAACCTAAAATTAGTTATATGACTGGTGAAATTATACTATCCTTCGTTGGAAACATTCTCTTGAAATAAGGATCATGCATCCACTCTTTGTTTCTGAAGTTCTGCCAAACTTTATTTTTTCACCCCCAAAAAAATTTATTCAGACACAGTCTTTAGACAACAGTGAATTTCAAGATTTCAGTGTCCTTGCAGGCAAATACAGATCTCTGAAGCCAAACTTCAGTCTCTGCACAGTTCTACTCATAAATGTACTACGATATGTCTATTGAAAAAGAGCTGTGGGATCAATCACTGAATCCAACCTAATACAACTTCCAATTCCAATACATGTGAAAGCTCACTAAGGAGGATACTCTCACTTCCATAACTCTCTGCAAAAGTGCAAAGCAGTCCAAAGATTGTTTTCCTAAATGGTTTCGTCTTATCAGCTTAAGAAAGTATTCTCATATCATCCTATGTAGGATGATTACTTTCCAAACAGTTCCTGAGTCTAGAGGAGGAAAAGGCAGCATTAATAGGTTGGTCTACATCAAAATTTGACATGACTATGAGCAGAATTTGGAAGAAGGGAAGGGAAGGGAAGGGAAGGGAAGGGAAGGGAAGGGAAGGGAAGGGAATGGTCCTCTCTTTCCACATGGTCACAGGTCCTGCCAAGAGCCTGCTCCAGCATGGGCTACCCGCAGGTCACAGCCTCCTTTGGCCACATCCACCTGCTCCAGCATGGGATCCTCCATGGGCTGCAGGAGGATATTTGCTCAACCGTTAACCTCCATGGGCTGCAGGGGGACAGCTTGCCTCACCATGGTCTTCACCATGAGCAGCAAGGAAATCTCTGCTCTGGTGCCTGGAGCACCTTCTCCCCTTCCTTCTTCATGGACCTTGGTGTCTGCAGAGTTGTTTCTATCACATATTCTCAGTCCTCTCTCCAGCTGCAGTTGCTGTGGTGCAGGTGTCCCCCCTCTTTTAACTATGTTGTCCCAGAGACACTACCACCGTCGCTGATGGGCTTGGCCTTGGCCAGTGGCAGATCTGTCTTGGAGCTGGCTGGCATTGGCTCTGTCGGACATGGGGGAAGCTTCTAGCAGCGTCTCACAGAAGCCACCCCTATAGCCACCCCCACTACCAAAACCTCACCACGCAAGCCCAATAGCCTTATTTAGGAAGAGGAATTAACAACTCTCAAAGGATCATGGGAAGCTCTCCATGATGGGAAAGTTGAGGCTGGACTTTTTTCCCTAAAATCTATATGTTCTAGTTCAAAGTTAAATGAATTTTGGCCAGTCCTGTAATCTTTGCTTTGCATGAAATCAGGTTAGATAATAACAATGATTCTTTGTATCCTAACAAGTCCCTATAAGGAATGGAGGACCTGATCCAATCTGGAATTTTTGAAGTTTGCCTTAGAAAGCAGAGCTCTCAATTCTTGATTGGTTCTCTGAAGATCTTTTCATTGCTCCCCGACTCAGGTACATCAAATACGAACAAGCAATTGTGCTTCAGAAATTAAGCCTTGTAAAATACTTGTGCACTACTATCTACCGTACTTATGAAACCGTAATTTCTGAAGACTGCTCATGAGTGGGACAGACTGTCCCACTTTCATAGTCAGGTGTATTTGGCAAAGCTCAGTATCTGAGGACACTTACATAGTAAAGTCCTTCAGGGGCACTGATGTAGAACAAATGCCACTGAGTTTCTGAGTTCATTTGGAGAAAAAGTAAATGGTACAACGCACACCCAAGTCCATGCCCAGACCAAAGCAAACTAGGTTATCTGTTATGAAGCAGTACCAAACTCTGATACAAAGGTGAGCTTTGCAATGTGGAGAGTTGGCTTTTTCTTTTCCTGAGATCCTCTTATGTGCTTGTATCTGTGTAGGAAAGTGTCGTATTATATCTTAGAAAAAAGCACAAGCCATTTATTTGGATCTTGCTGGTAGGTAAAAAGTCTAACAACTCAAAAGTCTGACTGCGTCATTTCAGTACACAAAAGTGAACTTCACCCACAGCAATCCCACTAGCCAATTTACCAACAGATGTTGTTTTACAGGGAGATCTATTAAATGAATTTGTCCTTCATTAAGAGACACTATGTTATAAAGTTTCCCCCAATAGCTTTCCAAAGCACACTTGCTCCCAATTTGGTTGAAGTCCAGTCTTTCCTATAAAGTGCAAAATACTTGGCTGCTAACTAAAAATATATAGCAAGCAAGAAACACTTTTTAATTAATATAAAAGAAGTAGTTGTATTATTAATAGTGGTACTGGGAAAAAGTCAGTTTTATTTTTCCTCCTAAATTATTATTATATGTCTCCCACTGCTGGCATTTTCTTTGAAATAATCGTCCTTTTTCCAAAAGGTAATGGATACTTTTACCTTCCATACTTTCCCTTTATGAGCATTTATAAGCCTCACTGCACATACTTTATCCAACAGGTAAGGTTCTACCTTATAAAAAAGCAATTTAGCTTTATAGATTTGGCAATACTGAACACTTGGTTAAATGAAGGGTGCCTCGTTTAAGAAATGGCATATCTGAAAGGGCCTGTTATCACAGTTTTAAGTCAGTAAAAAAACCACCATCCAGTACACTGCTTTGATACAGATGGAGACTATTGCTTCTGGCGTAATCTCACATTGGTGGGTGCATGGAAATCTTTGAGTATATGCTTCAACTTAGCTGGAGTAAAATAGGTGTATATCTTCAGGATGAATTTTTTATTTGAAACTGTGTTCTTTTGTATAGGAAAACATTTGTACAGAAATTTGATACATTATTTTCTCAAGTTTTTAAGATACATTACTTTCCAAAATAAGGGACTTCAGAGGAAGCATTTCTAGAACAATATTGAATCATAATGAAATTTTACCATATTAAATGTTGCACTTTCAGTATTACAATTTTAATCAATTTAAAATTCAGACATCCCAAAATTGTTTTAATTTGAAAGAAAAACAAGTCAGAAATGGCAGAAAGTGGTAATTAAATATTAGGTTTTATAATGTTAATGAGATTGACATTTTATAATAACCCCAGGTTATTTTATATTATTTTTAAGTTGGCAGAAAATAAAATATGCAAATATCAGGGCATTTGAGGGTCACCTCGTCAGCTATGCCCATGGTCATTTTTTATTAGAACATTAGCTGATTGACTTTAAAAGTTAATCTGTTAAACAGAATAAGAGTGCTTTTGCACAATTTTAACCTTAAAATAAGACTCCTTTATTTTCATTCAGCACGCAGTAGTTTGAGGTATCTTGTAAAACTCTGCTTTTTTTTTTTTTGTTGACGGGGTAATTTAAAATACTGTAACTTTATTTGAAGCTACGTGAATTCTAGTGGGTTTGGGGTTGCTTTTTTTTTTCAGTATTAGAGGGTGGTTTTCTTATGTGTTTGTCGCTTTGTGCTGGAACTTCTTTGTCTCTTCATGATGATTTAATTTGAAAAGGAACAGATGATCTTAGTCTTCAAGGTAACAATCTCTCCCTACTTTTGAAAGATACCCAAATACCTTTCAGCTTATTTGTCCTGGTGATCCTTTAGCAATAACAAAGTTGGGGAAGTTTCTTACAACTCTCTATTATTGTATTTTGTAAACAATTTATCTACCACTTCTTTAGAGCTGTTGTCACCCATAATCCTCTCTTGTGTACCATTGACAGAGTGACCTTCATACTCACTGGCTCATCCATCATACAATGAACTTTTCACTCCACGCCATGCTCATCCCTTCCTAGTAAGGAAAACCTTTGTCCACATCCCACTTTGCCATTCACTAGAGATTCTGTACTCGTGCAAATGTGTATCAGAAATGAAAAAGGAGGAAGTGGAAAATGGTCACTAGTTCAGCACCTTTGAAAGTTAGTACAGATGGTTACCTTTAAAGCACATCTATCACTCTCATTTGCAGTGCTTTAGCCGATAAGCCACCCCCATTTGTGTCCCCCCATTTGACAGAAGCTACCTAGTCAATCAGTAACAGTGAAAAACTAATTGCCATTTGAGAAATGCACTTCCCCTGTATTGCAGGGTGTTCTGTGCATTTGCCTCACATGCTTAAATTTAAGTATCCCAATGAAAAGAGTTTGCTTGTTAAATCATAAACAAACTCTTTAAATGAACCATATTAAAGAATGCAGATAAAATGATACTTCCTCTCTTTTGTAACTGGCAAAGTTTGTTTTCAAAGTTGCTACACAAAACATTATTAAGGACAGGGGATTATCCCTGTTCACATATTTATATACAAGGTCTTGTGTACTCTGGCACTAAAACGTTTCTGACTTCTCCAGAGAACAGGTTAAAACACTCCATCTTGGTGCAGTTCTATTTGTATTTAATTCTTACTTTTCTCTGCTTTTATTGGTATGACACTTGACTAAAACCTAATCTCATTTTTTTAAAATCAACTCTCCAATTGCTTGTTCTTTATGGATACAGAATCAGCAGCATTTTGAGAGTATCAATGACTATGTGGTGCCCTCGGAAAAAAACCCCTCAGAAATGTTTATTCTTAAATTGGCACAATGACATAGAGTAGGAAGTGGGTTATTGGATTCCTATGACTTGCTATTGTTTTACTATTAGGTTCTTTTATTCTATTTTTCCAGAGATTTTTTGAAAAGGTTTAAAATAATATATGCTTACTCATTCTTTTAAATTACATATGAGAGAATAAATCATGGAAAGACCTCAAGCTTAGAAAAGGGGAAGAGAATTATTTAGCTGTATTTAACTATAGCAAGATACACAGCACACTCTATAGCTGATGTGGAAAACTAAGGTTTGGCACTGGTGTGTCACTGACACTGACAGATAATGAATTTAAGGATATTTTGTTATGTTTAAAGTGGTGTTTCGTTTCCTTCATGAAGATGGAGTTGGACTCCAAACATTTTCTATTTGCTATTCTTTATCACAGTTATATGTCAGCAAGTCTGCACTAGAAGTTCTATTTACAAAATGCTACAAATTAGCTACTTACCAAGAATGTATCTGCTTTTATAAAACAAACAAACAAACAAAAAACCCAACCCCCACAAACAAACAAACAAACTAAAGCACACAAAAACCCAGAGCCAAACAACAAACTTTTTGGACTAAATCCATGACTGGAAATCTGATTAGGCTATAAAGGCCCTGTGAACATCTTTTTTTTTCATTGCAATCGAAAGAGTCTTTCTGCTTTGTATTCTAGAATTTTGTTGTTTTGCTAATCCCAGAATCATGGACTTGAACTCTTTCTCAGAGATGTTGACATAACTCAAAAATATACTGATGTAACTTGAGTAGTTTGCACCAGAGAAAGTGAGTCACTATAACACAGAAGAATTATCTAACTCAAAAATCATTCATTTGCCAAGGTTTGGTCAGACCTTACACTCATTTGCTGGTATTTTCTACAGCTTTGCCACATAGGTGATAATCTGTGAAGCTTCCAAACCTTCATTTCTCAGTTGCACAAATTTCATTACTGAAAATCTTTTTAGGTTTAACTTTGTGCCTTTTAGTTGTGTATAAATAGAGGAAAAAATATAAGGAAGTAAAATACTTTTAAGTTAAACCCTAAGCAGCAAGAGTAGCACTAATAAAAATAAGTTGAAGTTGAATTTGGGTTTGCATGTTTGTCAGAGGCTGATTTTTGATATATTTTTTTTTTAAATGACACTCCTTCCTCTTTGCTTTGCTGCATATGGACTTCTTTATATGGTTTTGTGATATATGCCTGGGGAGAGCTCCTCTTACCTCCTTTTACGGGTGAATTATATAACTAGTTTTGCTACAAGTTCATAAGAAACAATGGCAGAGATTTGCAGAGGAAGCTCCACTAGGTTAAGGAAAATTACTTGAGGTAAGCACCTAAAAACTAAAAATGCCTTTGAAACATCTCTTTAGATTTTAGGTTTTTAGGGCTAACTTCCACTTTGGTGGGATGAAGCCTTTGCTGTCCACAAGACAGAAGTACCTCTTAGTTACAGTGGACCCCAATGCAGAAGATATTCCTAATTTCTACTGATTAGCAAAACAAGGTGCTGTCAAAGTGGGCATGATCTGCCGGGCATCAGGCAACAAAGAGGAGTACACAATACCTGTAAGGGAAGAAGACTTGTTGCTTCTCTTCAAGATGACAACTACTTGTACTCGACTCAAGGTTCACTTCCCAAACTTTTGGGACACTCCTGTCCGGCTCAGAGACTCAATACACAGGAGAAATCAATTTGTGCCTCATCGATGTAGCTGTGAGGTTAAAGGTCAGGATTTCCTTCCCAATATGTTAATGCCACAATAAGAAATTACAGAAGTATTGTATATCACGTAAAGACAAAATCTCCTTTACAATGTCAACAAAACCATCAGCTACTGAGAACCTTAGCTTAACTGTTGAAATTATTCTCTTTATAACTAATAGAAATCAGAGAGGACTTTATCATTGGATTTCCATTCACTTACACAACCAGCATACAGGGTGAATAACAGACAAAAATTAAAATATTCTAGCCTTTCTAAAGGGAATGACTGCAACAGAAGACCAGCTTTAAGCATGGAAGAAAACCGTTTGCAAGTAGAAAGCACGGTACCAAACAGGTTGAGTTAATACTGTTTTTGCTGTTTTTCTGCCTTGTCTCTCAATCTTAAGTCAGCTGAGAAGCAGCTTTCTTAGTGGGAAAAAACAGGAGGAGGTCAGGCGGAATGACCTCCCTATTTTGTCTCCCAGTGGCCTGCCTCTCATTTACTACACCTTTTGACATCCTTAAGTAGATATCTCTTTAAGTGTTCAGTCAGTAAAACAAACTGAAATGCAGGCAAAGGAAAGGGGGATGGGGAAAGAAGTATACACTGTAGGGCTTACATTGAACGTAAGGCACGCACAGCTCGTGAAGGCTGTATCTTACTTCTTCGACCAAGGATCAAAAACAGTCTACTATTCCACATATTCAATAAATACTAATTTACAGTTTACTACTAAACTACTACAGTTTTCAAACTGTGTCACTGAGTGCCACTTTTGAGAAATAGGCCATATTCTAAAATAAGCTCCAGCGTTACATTTCACAGACTCTATTCAGATTTGCTAATTCAGCATCAGCATTTTGGAAGTTATTAACATTAACTTGACTAATGAATGAAGAGTGAGGAACGTTGGTGTGTACCGTACTTAATGAATCCATGCAATGCATCTATGAGAAGTCAATTCATTGAGTAGTTGTGGTGGAACATATGTGAGATGTGTGATAATGGGTTCTATGGCTTAGAGAATATTATTTCAAGACTGTTGTGGAAAAGTTCCAGATGTTCTGCAAAACTTTTAAGAGCTTTTTTCAATTTGTAAATTACACATTTCCCATCTCTTGCCATTATCCATTAATTAAACAGTCTAAACATTATGCTATGAAAAGAAATTCTTAAATAAATATCAGATGCAACCCATGCACTTTAAATCAACAGGACCATAAATTTCAACATCCTTTACTTGTTGGATGTACCTGTTTTCATCTGTAGTCCCTAAAAAGGAAAGCTGAAAGATGTGGTAGGGATTTAAGACTGCAATTATTGGTAAAGCACTTTACAAGAAAATGAATTTAAAAGATTCAAATAGGACTATAAGCCATGTTCAACATATAAAAAAGCTGTTGAGTTTTGAGTTTTTCAGAATTCTTATGCATTTCTTCTCTGATTGTCACAACGTTAAAGCTGATCTAAAGTTCTTATGTTAATCAGTTCATTTCAACATCCATAAAAACTGGAAGTTTCAAGTACACAAGATTTTTCATGAAAGACTATGGATTTTAGGAAGATCAGACTCATAAAGCTGTAATTGGTTACATATCTTTCTTTCAAATTTAATTCATTTGAATGACATTTCTTTTTTAAAATTTGAGAAATGAAATTGTCTTTCACTATCTTTTTCTGAATCTCAATGTGCAACTCCCCACCCTGAATATTGTAAACCAACTTCCCAAGCAGAAAAACTACATTTTTCCAGTAATTTGTTATCATTTTAACAAAAATCACTCCCTACTCAGAAAAAATCTCTTCGTAAACAAATTATTAAGCTATTGTTTATATTAGTGAAACATGTTATTTTTTATTTCTGCACATACCACCTGGTTTGTGAAAGTCAAACTAGGTACTAGTACTGGGTCAGATAAAAGAAAAAGGGAAGTATTAAGAAATCAATTTTTGTCAGTAATGTGAGCAAATATGAATGAAATACAGAGATATTTGGCTTCAGATATGCTAATAGCAAAAGAACTCAGAAAAAGTCAACTACATCAATGATATATTTAAAGAAATAACTAATTCACATCACAGACATCTGCTAAAACGTGTTAGCACATGACACTGCCACGTACTGGGAGAAGGCAAGGCATATTGTGGACCTGAAGACTCCGATTCCTTTGAAATTGAATATCTGGATAAAAATAAGTGGGACAAAAGATCCTACCTGGGTCTGGTCAAAACATTTTAACAAACTTTATTTTTCAGAAATATGCTTCTTTAGCAAAGCCAAGCATTTCTGCAATGCCACAGGCATTTATAAAGCTTTTGATGGGAGGATTCCAGAGTTTCATGGCTGTGTGGGTAATCTGGATGTTTTAAAACAGTCTTCTTTAGGGTAAACATAGGATTTTTGTTAGTTCCGTGAAACCAAGCAGCTGCATGAGTGTAATGCTGCTCACCTATTGAGCCCTTCCAAAAGGAAAGGTATTTTAGCTCAGAATCGATGCTGTGATCACACGGCTTCCAAAGTGGGGTTATTCAGGAGCCCATGTGCAGGCAGAAGGAGTTTAGGACAGCCCCTCAATCTGCAAACATTCCTCTAGAAGCAAAGGCATTGTATTCTCATTGGTTAGGCAGCCTGACAGGAGTCTCTGTCTATACTTTATTCAACAGAACATCCTTTCTCTTAGATATATCCTTCCTGGAGAAAGGCGGAAGAATGGAGGAATCAGCCTCTGCTTTCCTAAAATTTGTGTATGAAATTCTGAAATTCTAGAGCACTCTATTGAAAATGTGATGTCAGGATACATAGTCTAGACACCGCAGATAAAACCATCCCCAAAGTATTTTAAATCCTTTTATTAGGAACTGTCTGCCACTTCAGTTGTATTAAAAGAGTGGATTCAAGTTATGTTCACTTTTTAAAGTTTTGATGATGATCTGATCATAAATTTTTTTTTAATTTTTGTCTGCATTTGACAAGTGACATTGCTTTGCATATTTAGGCAATTCTGTTGCATATTTCAAAAAATGCTGTAGTTTCTTTTATGAGTAATTATTTTAAGATCAGTTTACATAAAGGAGACACTAATAACGTATTTTTCTCTTCAATGGTTAACACATTTCTTAAACTGGCCTTCTGAACCTGGCATTTTCTCTACAAAATGTCCCATTAATTCCTATTAGGGAGCTACTAGTAAAGAAAATTGCATGTTAACTTTTATCAATCTGTATGAATAAATGTTAACCGTTCTCAGTTAAAAGCTCTCCTTTTAGCTCCACTCAAGTGAAAACACCTAAAGCAGTGCACACGTTGGCAAATCATTCAGAAGATTAATGCACTTAGGCCTGTACAAAGAGTCAGAGATGTGTATTAGCATTATAGATTTTAATTTGAAATGATGTCAGTCTTTTCTCAGCTGCATTGTAGTGCAAGGACTGCCATCTGCTTATAATAATGAATCTGACAATCCACGTAAATGTGATTTGCTGCTCCTTTTGCCAACATAATGGCCTGGATATTGATCCTAATGGTGGAGCAGTTGCTGCCATTTCATTCAATAGAAGTGGGAGGACAGGGTGCAAGAGGGAAATTTCCAGGACTTCTGAGGGAGTGACAGCTAAGAAGAGAGCTGCGGGGTTTTCACTGTGAGAGGGGAAGTGGATATTCCTCATTCTCAGTTTTCTCCTGGAACAAGCCACAGAACTCACGACGCCAAAACCAAAACAAACCAAAGTAAAAGTGAGAATCTCTAAGGAAAAGGAGCTTGCAACAAGAAAAAAAGCAAAATAAAAAACTTCCCCCCTCAGCTGTTCATTTTTGCTCCTGTTGTTGATGACAATTGAGACGGTAAAAGGAGGGGGAAAAGTGGTGTCATAGTCTCCACATTGTAAGGCAGGTTTGGAGCCTGGCAGTGACTTTTCTCTGTATTGTGAGAAATGAGACGTCTGAGGTGCAGCGTTTTGTGTCTCTGTCTAATTTCTTCGTGAGCACTTACACCCTTGAAGAAAAGCATTCGATGGCAAAAGCTAAGTGCCATTCAGAAGTCACAGATCTCAGAGGGAAACTTCTCTCCAGCTAACAGTAAATGCAGGGATTTCATGCCTGCCGGTTTTATCACCGCAGTGCAGAACGGTGGGCATCCCTCAGGATGGCTTTCCTCCAGGAAATGGAACCAGGTTTCCCGGGAAGTGCTCAGACTCGGAGCTGTCTAGAAGAGAGGCAAGGGGCTATTTCCCTAAGCTACAACAATTATTATGTCTAAGTTGATTCTAACTCCACTGTTAATGTGATTTGTGTCAGGCCCGACAGTATTACAGTACCTTTATAAGAGGGTGCGCGGCTGTTTCCATGACAGCCAGAAGAGGTAGGGATGGAAAATGCCATTTGAGATAGCACAGAAGTGTTTGATTGGTACAAGACATAAGGTCAGCAGCTTTAACGAGTAAACTCCTGTAACACTCAGGCTGATTTTCTTTAAAAAGCGGCATTCACAAGTATTTTTGTGTTAATTATTAATAGATTTTAACCAAAGTAGTTAAAAGATAAAGATGCTGTTAATTTTACCTCAACCAGTTCCTGGACAAGGCAGTGTGACCTCAGTGACTGAAACACTAACCTCCGTGGCTATTTGAAGTCGTTGCTCACATCTACACTCAAATTTTAAAACATACCAAAGAGTGATATATGAAGCAGCTTATATATAAATCCATTCCATAAGTGTTCCTTTACTTCGAACAGCTTTAACTACTGATTTTTCAACTTTCATTTCTAACCTTGTAGATTGTTATATTTATAAATGGAACAGACACTGCTCATTTCAAGATATCCCCAACCATCCATCATCTTAATGTCATTTGATCTCCTAGGACTAGAATTTTGCAAAAAGTGTTCTCAAAGTGTAAAACTACCTCCAAGTAAGAGCTGCAGCGTGCATGTAAAATTTCTGTATTATTCTATCAACACTAGCCACACAGCTTCTTGATTTAATATAGTACATCCTAGAATACCTTGCATCCTCTGCCTTACTTTAAGGAACAGCCATTTATTGTTTATGTCCCACAGAGCAGCGCAGCAGTGAGCAAAAGCCCAGTAAAAGGCAGAGAACCTACACAAAAAGGGAGGGTATGCAAGAAACAGAATAAAAGAAAAAAAAAATAAACCCAAACCCATATCCAACAAGCTTACATAAACAGCATAAAAAATTACCAAATCAGCACAAAACTTATTCTCCTATCTTTTATCTGATGATTGGTGATAATGATAAACAGCAGCGATACTCCATTGACGGTCAGAAAAACCCACCTGCCCTGAGGCAAGTAGGCAAACAGAATTTGGCATAGAAAGGTATTATTCTCAGATATGTATATAAAGCTGAGGTGACTTAGTACTAACGACAGGGTCTTGTGAGACTGACCCAGTGCATCTCGAACTGAAACACATGGCATAAGGGAGGGAGAAAATTGTTCTCTCATCTTCAGTCCTATTATTCCCCTCCAGTGTTTCTGCTCAGATAGCAGCAGACTAGCAACCCTAACACAGGCTCTTAGGTCTGGCACCCAGTCCCCTCACATAGCGAACGTTGATTTTTCTACACTGAAGACCTGCTTTCCCACCGGTGTTCCCCAGTAGGCTCTTCAGGCTCTTCTTAGAGCTGCATTTTCACTCGTTTTCTTTTTCTGAGAGGAAAGGTCAGGCNATATCACTCCAGAATTTCCCTGTGTGGAAATCATTAGGCAAAATCTGTTTACAATCAGAGTGGATGCCTTTAGATGATGTGGATTGGATCCGGATGCCTTCTACCATCTTTGGTTAATACCTGTTAGCCATATTTCACTACTCTTCAAGCTACTATCAGCTATCCAGTACAGCTATCCAGATGCATATATTTTATCTTGATTCAACCTTCTAAGCCCCCTCACGATAGGAAGAAGAGCAACCATTTTGGTTAGGTACAAACCAGTAGGAAGAAAGCTTGTGTTCCAGTCCCAGTTTAGCAGGCTGTAGGTGTGTAAGCTGCAGAATCTCATGATTAGCTTGTTTGTATCTCACTAAAACTGCTTTAGGAGGTAGGCTTTTCTGAGACAGAGGAAGATCATTAGAACTGATACAAATATCTTTAAATCTGATTAAATACATATATTACTTTGGACGTCCATATAATTTCTTTAAGATTACAGAAAGAATGTTTGTATATGCACGTGCACATATATAAATAAATAAAACTCAATATACGTAGCCTACACATATAGCAGATGCTCATTTAGAGCTTGGGCATATGCCTCAAACTAGATAATCCAACTTCAGAAAAGAGCACTGTGAAAACTGTTATGGTGGTGACAAACACACAGTACTTCTTCACATGCTGCCAAATCTTCATTTCAGTCGAAAAGGAAATATTATTAGAGAAAGAACAAATGTTCAGCTGGGATTGGAACAAGTACATCTGTGCAAATACAACAAGTACAAGTGATGTGCAACTCTTAATCTGAAGGTACCCTACCAAATCTCTCCCAGATGACAAGTGAATGTAGATCCACAGCAGCACATTGTCCCAACTGAGGCAATATCCATGAACATCTACATTCCTTAAACTTACTGTTTTGGGCAGCATCAGCACCATGTCCTTTTGAATTTTTTTCTGAGAAGTGGAAGAACACCAAGAGACCTTAGAATACTATCCTGCAAGTTAAAACAGAAACACAGATTTTCTACCTTACGTGGAGCAGAAGGGGGTCTGGACCTGTGTCAGCTCTGAACTCTGCCAGCAGTCCCCAAAGGGACCACAACTGAATGGACTTCATTTGTCTGACAAGAAAGGACTTAATTTTGGAAAGACCTTTCAAGGCTTCTGTCCAGGAGAGTTATGGAAAAAAACTAGTACATTTTTCAATTGTAATTGGCATTTTTTTGTGATACATCAGTAAATATGTGGTATATGATTATACCTCCCAGAGAATCTCATCCAAACCTTGCCTCTCTTCTTCAATTTAACAATAGCTCCTCTTTAGTAATCACAGTTAAAAACACTGAGTGGGAAGAGCCCATTTTTGAGTATATAAGTACAAGCAGCCAAGAAAGTCTTTCTGCAGGAAAAAGAAGAAACAAAAAAATGTTTGTCAGTGTTCCTTAATCGGCAGAAAGGGAGCAGCTGTCAGCCTGCCGGAATTCAGAATTTAGATGAGCTGTGAGGCCACACTTCTGCTACCCCGCATCTGGTTTGGAAACAAAGAACAACCTGTCTTTGGTTGCTCTCATCTTGTAAGTACAACTACCGCATAGGTAATTAACACTCCATGATAAGGGCTTAGTTTTGCATATTTTCATTTCTACTGACTCTTCCACAGTGTAAGTCTTCTTCCCACTCGCAACTAAAACAAAGTTTATGCAGAGGAGACAAAACCTGAACTTTTTCTGATGTTGAGGTGAAGCGAGGTAAATTTACTTTTTCAGTTCATTTCCTGGAGAGCACACCATGTTATATAATAATTTAAATGTATTTTTTATTTTTTTCCCTAAAAGAAGAAGATTGCTCCTTCCCTTCCTCTCTAAAATGTTCAGAGATTAAATTTCTTTGTGAAGAACACGATAACTAATAGCAGTATTTTGAAGACATCCTTCAAAAACAAGAGGTCTTGGAATGTATTTGTGCTATATAGTGAGAGCTGTATTATTCATTCAATGTTGTATATAATATGAGTTCAGTTGTGCTGTCTATAAACTGATGAATAGAAACTCACCTCCACAGGGGAATGAGACTTCTCTTGCCCTCTGCTCCCCATTCCATCTACAACAAAGTCCAGGCACAGAAGTCATTCAGCATCACTGTCTACAGGCCCTGCTGTGATTGCTGGTCTTCATGGGAGGCAAAAAGATGGAGGGGACAGACTCGTGTCCTCCTCCCTAGCTTGAACTAGAGTCAAGACATAGAGTCAAGAGTCAAGAGAAACTGATCCTCTAAGATTTCAGCCCATGAACTTGTTCTATGTACCATGGATTTTTGAAAGCTTGTGAAATCCAAAGTTGCAGCAGGAAGGGCATATTAACAGTCCATAAGATAAAGAAAGAAAAAAAAATCATAAACCTGGGATTTTTCTTTATTTTAACGCTCCTGATGGAATGTTTTCCTCTGTGATTTTGAGAAGTGAACCCAAGTACATAGACATCTTACAATCTTGTAAAGTGGTTCTTAACACCTAGTAAGGAGACTTCATTTATACATTTTCACATAAAAATGCTTCAAAAAAATTCCTAGTGAGTCAGCTAACCAAAGTTTCCTGTTGTTTCTTTGTTTTATTTCAGTTTTAGTTTTTCACAGTCCTTTTCTGCTTAACTGTCAAGTGAAAGATAAGGCTGTCATACTGTCTGAATAACAAAAGAAATACAATTTTCCTATGCTAAAGTGTACTGGCCCTGTGCCACTGTTAAAATTAAATTTGTCCAATACCAGTTAGCTGCAGCAAACATTTTTATGGCAATAGTTGGCAAAGAGAAGAGAGCTTTCTGGGTTGTTTTGTTGCTCCATTTCTCTGAAACAATGGCAAGAATTGACATTGTCTATTCAGTGTAGAAGATAGGCTGTCAAGTAAAGCAAGACAAATGTGATGTCCTGACTGATTATTTCCTTAGATACTAAATCAATGACCTTATTATCACAGCAATTACATTACTAATGTAAACAGATGCTATGTGTAGACAACTGGTTAACAATAAGGTAGGTGGAGTGTACTATTTTTTTTCTCTTACATAAAAAATTATTTGGAGCATGTTATATTGCAAATAAAATTTGATCTTCAGTTCACATGTATCAGTTAACTGAATACATCCTGTATCACATGGTTTTATAGGTAGGAGAGATGTACTGTAAAGGAGTAGTCATTTTTCACTTAATTAAAGTTGAGCTTGTGTAATCTTTATTATTACCAGCATTAATGTTCTTATCTATATCAATCTCTAATAAAATTCAGGGATTCTGAAATAAAAAAGCAACACTACAGTTCTGCCCACAAATTAACTCTGCCAATTTAGTCTCAACGCAATTTGTTATGGAGTTTATAATGAAATCAATGAAAAAAAGCAATATCCTGTACAATGGCTAAAATTATTTTTCACATAGCTCAACTTGAACTTCCAGTCTGTTCTTCTATTTCACAAACAGTTATCTCTAAATTTCTAAACCCTTCTCAATTCTGGTCATTGTATATGTGCTTTAGAGAAATCTGGTATGCATAAAATAAACCATTATAAATCTAGCAGCATTTATAATGCTATGTCTTTATAGTAGAAGGTAGTTCCTTGCTATAAAGTGGTTCAATCAGCTCTTAAGCTTCTTGAATACAGTTGTGCATTCAGGATCTGTATACTATTCAGCCAAAAAAAGTAATGGGGAATCAGAGTAAATTCATATGAGAATTCTGTAAGAAAGGACCATTAACCAGCATTTGACCTGATGGCAGGATTCTTCTACGCTGTGCTGTGGTCCCAAGGGGTCTAGCAAGTACTGATAATGAAGATATGGAGCTAGTCTAGCTATAACAGAGATCATGTCAGAAAACAATTTGTCAGAAAACGTTGTTTCACCAAGTGCAAAACTTTTCATGGGAACGTTGATTACTTCACAGAGTGCTTACCACAGAGAGTTTTGTCTCTACTGAATGCAGACAGTGAGAAACTTCAGAAATATTTTGTTTCCCTGAATTGGATTAAAAACAAATGGCAGATAAAAAATTCCTGCAATTTCTCTTTTCATCACTGTTATTGAACACATTACAGTGAAAGAGGCAGCCATATTTCTCCCAACTCTCCTATAGAAAGAATTCACATGGAGAGGTTCCTGCTCATCATCTTGTTAAATTAAAAAAAAAAAACAAAACAGATATTTTCTAAGGCATTTTCAAAGCAGCAATTTCTGAGCAATTCTGAGCCATTTAGGAAGGCTCTTTAGGAAAACTGCACTCATTTTATGTTCCCTGTGTTCTATAAAAAGCTGAGTACTAATTGAAAATAACCAAAAAAGAAACATTTCCCCAAAGGTCTAGGTTAAGTAAACTATGAGTTCGAACAGCAAAAAATGAGCCAAAAGTTCCTACTCCCAGTTTTAGCCACAGGACATTTTTCTCTGTGAGCACTGCAAGAGTTTATTTTCATGAGATCTTATAATGTTCTAACATGTTTGGAAGTAGATCACTTAAGATATTTGCGTTCTATAAATCTGTTATATACAGGTACATCTGTACCAGCAACCTCTAAGTGCATTTTGCTGGTCTGGCGCCTGATTCTGTACCAGTGGAGAGAGAAGTACTGTCAGCACTGCATCACTGAAAAGATTGGGTGCAGGATTAACCTCTTAGCAACAACACACTCGAAATCCCATTCACAGGCAACATATGATTTTTAGTATTGTCACCAAACTGCCAAAATATATTTTCCATGGAAAACAGTCAAAAATATTTTTCCTTTGTGGAGCTTGATTTCCATGACAGATATCAGTCCTAGCTGTTTATAATCATATGTATATTTTGTACTAAGTATATCATCTGGCATTTTTCATTCAGAAATAAACCATTTTTGTTAAAGTTTAAAAAAATGTCTGTGTAAAAAAACCCATAGACATCAAGTGGAAAATGTTGATGTGTGAAAGCAAGCAAGGGTGAATTAGTCTTATTATCTAATATATATAATTAAAAAAAAATCCTCAAATTGACAAATAAGGAAAATGACAAAGGTACTTATTTTTAGTAGTAAAAAATCCCAACACCTTGGTACGCCTCTGAAAACACCAGGGAAGTTTCAGGTAAAAGACTGTATCAAAGTTTACTCAGAGATCACTCACAAATAAAGAAAAAATAATTTGCAGAAGTTCAAAATTCATGAAGACTTCTCTATGCAATAAATAAATCTTCTACAATATAATTTGCATTTATTACATGTGGCAGATACATTGCAGTTATATCTATTTTAATATCTGTTAGCTTTGTTACACAGTATTCGTCTCTGTCTTCAGAGAATTTCTCTCCCTCCCTCCCGCAAAATTTAATTCTGCCGCTTTTGAAATACTAGAACAAAACAGCTCCTTTTTAAAGATAATTTTTGATGAAAAATAATATGTCTTTGTTTAAAACACCAAACTAGGCATAGCATCAGTTATGGTTTCTGTTCTTTGTGACTGAATACCTCATTGGCTTTCCATATACTGGTTTCTGCTGCTGGGATGCATTGCTGATCCAAAGCACATATGAGGAAGATGAGAGCACCTTCAGTTCCTCAGTTTACTCAGAAAATAATGATAAGTTGGACTCAGATTACTAGGAAATATTGTTGCAATATTTAGCTGTCACCTTATTTTAAAGTTAATTGTAATTTGAAGAGAAAATCTTGGGAGTGTGTGTCAAACTCATTCTCTCACTTTTCTGGCATTTTTGAAGTCTTGAGAAAAATGTTCTGGTCGTGAATCTTCCATTTACGGTAAAGAACCATTGTTTTCAAGAGGACATGTTTGTAATCACTGCTAGTCATTATTCCAGTTTTCCTCATGCATATTTCAGGGTCAATTAATTTCTGATATTATTATACAAGATACTATATGCTGTAGCTTCATAAGCTCAACAGTATTGCAAGAAGGATAAATTATTCCATAAGAACAAATTGAGACCAAAGAGTTTTGCCATATTCTAGCACATGTGGAATCTCTGTTGCTGTGTTTTCTTAACCTATATTCATTTCACTAATTGTATGCAGCAGCATCTTTACAGTAAAAATATTATAACAAAAAGAAACACAATCATTTTAAAAACTCATCATTTTTACACTTCTCAAGAAAAGATATCACACTTTACAGACACAGCTGATTGATATTTTTAAAGAAATGGCAGTATTTATTTATTACTTCTATCAGCGGTTAATAAATAAGATAAAGGTTTTTAGTTTTGTGGTTTTAATTTCTTTTAAAATCATGTATTATTGCATTGGACGTAATAAATCAAATGGTTTGCTATCTCATCCACTATCCAAGCAGTTCTATTGATCGGTGATGAATGAGTCCCCAAATTGCCTACTGTGTGCTCTATTCATGCACACTGGAATGCTTGTTTTAGCTACGCTTATTGTGAGAATGGAAAAAAAAAAAGACAGCAAAGCTGCAGGTGTGGGAAAATTAAGAAGCTTTGCCAAGGAAGGTCAGAACCTTGGATGTGCTGAACAGCTCTAAAATGCTCCTAGAGATTGACTTAAGGTGTGAGACATCTGCCTTTCATTTTCTTACTGTATCTTAACTCAGACAATTGCGAATCAAAAACTAGAGGTCTTTTGAAAGTTGGATCACATACTGAAGAACAAAAGGAAGTCTTAAAGTTGGTTCAGGCACCAATGGTAAACATACAGAAAGGGGATATTCTCTCCTTTCTCTCCTTTCATTGTATATATGCTACTCAACAATGTATTTATAAAAATAAGTAGAAGTCCATTTCCTCATGGCTGGTTTTCTACTTGGTTCTTTCACGCCCTTCCAAAGGCTTTTAGCTCATCACTGCTCATTGTAACCTCGGTATAGCACTGAACGCTCTTTGTGCTCAGAGATGACATGCCACGTCCTATAAATGAAGCAGAGCTGAGCAGTGTTTAAACCACATTTTCTTAAGCGTGTGTAATAGCAGACAAATGGCAGAGAAGCCGATCTTGAAGCATGGCTTCAAGAGAACTAAAATATGTCTCATTTTACCCTAAGATAAATTCTATTTCAACTTTTTAAAAGGACAGTGTTCAGAAAATAGCAATTATTAAATAATACTCTACCTTTCTTTTTCTTTTTCTGTGTTCAGAAAAAACAGGCTTCTCCTTTATGCTCACAGTCAGGAAAAACAACAGTTATTTCCATCAATGGATATACAGGTGGAGGAAAAAAAAGGTAGTGTGTGCTGTCGTGCTGTCTTTTTTCTAGGATGTATTTCTTACAGTTGTTGGAAAAGACAGGTATTCAGAACCAAAGGCTCTAACATGAATTTTAGAAACTGACTGTAGGAATCCTTGTTTAAAAATGTTGAATCTAAAATAAAAATTCAAAATAAATCATAGATTAGCCTTCTTTTATTTTCAAAAAGGCCTAATTTTAACAAAAAACAGTGGTGGCTCATCACTTTTGGAAAATTGGCTAGTAATAGATTCTTAATACAAATTTTAGGAACTAGATCCTATCTCTTACGGGTCTTTTGCTTTCCACTGTTATTTGTCCCTTGAGAATCTTGAGCAACTAGATTTAAATTTTCATTTGGTTTAAGGTAGAATTTCTACATATTATTCCTCCCACTCCAGTGTATTTTGGCTATGGAAATCATCCATGCACTTTTGCATAGTGCATGGCTGTAGACAGAAAGAAAAAATGGTAGGGAGCGCTTGAAGCACTTGAAAGGAAAAATATAAAACTATAACTATGAAAAAATTATTTTTAAGAAAATTTACTAAAATCACTTGGAAGTTTAGAATAGCAATGTCAATAATGAAGCATGATGACTAAAATCAGGTCATAGTGGCCAAAGTTTTGGATTAATTACAGTTTATCACTGTCAGATTTTTCAGACTGTTGTCTATTTGTTTAACTATTTTCTCATGGAGCTAACCATCCCAGTCTCTCATCCAGCACAATACACACATATATTTGTTATAAAAGAAACGTAATTAATACTAAATTCCCTTGCAGTATTCAGTAGTCCAGTATTTTCTGGACAAAACTACAGGAAAAAGATCAGAAAATTTAGGAAATGAGATTCTGGTTTCATTTAGGTTGCATTTGCATTTGTAAAAATTTGAAAATGCTACAGTGTTTAGAAACTACATTTGGTGATCCACGAGTAACACAAATCAGTTTTCACATCACATACATGGTAACAAAAAAATAATTCTAATATCACACATCATGTTTAGTGAAATACGGAATGGAAGTCAGAAACCCTTGAGTTTTACACCTGCTGCTGCCATTCTAGCTTTTACATTTGAACATTTGAACATGTCACCCGCTGTCCTTGACAGCTTCAGGAGAGATTTGACTCCTGTGCCTGCCCTCCACCCTTGCTCCAGAAAACAACAAACACAGACAAAGGATCAGCAGGTGCTCATGGATGTACAATCACAAACAATGAAAGCCACCCAAAAAGACAGTCATGACACAGTATTTCCTACTGTATTTCAGAATCCAGGTAGCACATTTAAGTCCTAGCTCAGGCAACAGTGTTGCCCGACTTTCAAAGTCCAAACTTTGATTTGTGCAAGCCCAGATTACCAGCAAAGCCTCCGTGCACTTCCTACAGCAACAAAAAGATGTTCACAGTCAATCTGCCGACCCTCTGATGAATATTAGTCCTAAAGGCAGGACTGACGACATGGAATTTTTTAACCAGGTTTGGCACGACTATGATCCTCGCTTTACACAACTTGCTTTGAGTCACTGGTTTGCCAAGGTGAAATAGTTCTTGTAAATACCTAGGATTCTTAAAAACATAGGTCTGATTTCCTACAGATCAGGTATTTTGGACAAGTGCTTTCTGAAGAAGACATTGAATCAGAACCAGCTAAAATTCTTATATTTTTATGTTATTGAAAAAGTAATTCCACTATGTAACCTTTAACAGTTAAGTTTAACCATGCACAGATGCAGCTGCTACTAAAACAAGGAACAGAATTCATTCCAGATAGTCATTATGCTAGGTCTTTGAAGGCTATGGAGGAAATGAGCATAGAGCTTCTAATAAAGCGTTTACGAGCCAATTATGAATTTTGTGCATTTCTAGACTGGAAAGACTGGCTACTATACTAAGACATTCAAAACAGCTAAACAGTATTATGTGTACATAAAAATAACATGAAATTGCAGCTTTTACCACAGTATTGTATATTAGTACTTTATATTTAACATGGTAAAGTTGTACATGAAAAGGCATATTCTGCTGTGTTTACCAGGAAGGAATGGTTTTGCCATTCAGGGATGCATTATTTATTTATTGATCAGGAGAAGAGATACTTGAAACTGTGACTTTCTCAAATTATCCATCTTTCCTACCCTTGAGTGAGCACCGGACAAATGATACTGCCCTCTCTGAAATCAGCACATAGGATAATTTACAGATAATTCTAAGAGATCTGTGGAAATGATCTTAAATTATCATCTTTGCTCAATGCTCAGAGCACTCTGCAGAGGATTAACTGAAACATGAAGCAGTGAGTGCCAGTCACAATGTCACGTGCATTCTGTGTGTTCATTTCCGTCCCAGATTGCTGAAACACAGAATATTAAAGGGCAACCAAAAAAAAGTCATTACCAAAATTATTTTAGGTTTCCATAGCCTTTATCTCCAGTAAACCTCTGAGCAAGTAACAGCAACACCAGTAAGTGGCCTTGCCTACAGTACCAATGAATTTGCTATACAGTTTGAGATATCCACATTTTAATTCACATTCACACCATTTCACACTTTTTGTGAAGGCAATAGAACAAAAGGTCCTAAACTGAGACACAATTTTTGCCATTTTGCCAGCCTGGCAAAGAAAGCTTTTCTGTGTTAGTTCATCTTATATCTAGAGTCGGAAGTAACAAATGGATATAAGATCTTTTTTTCTTTCCATATTATGTTCTTCAAGTATGCTTAAACAAGACACAATAGATCGCACATTTCAATTACTAAAAAATACACAAGGATGGAGTCACACATTTATAACCCTCAAAAACCCATAAACAACACGTAGGTATTAAACAATTCCCTTGGCCTTAATACCCTTTATTGCCTTGATTCTTTCTCCTCTATTTTTTAAAGCCAAAATCAAAATGTTTTGTTATGTTGATCTTATTTTCATTGTAATTTACTTTCAAGCTGATTTTGAGAGCTGTTTTAAAGTTCTAACTTTAGTGAAAAAGCAGCTACTGCACAATAAAATCCTTGAGAAGAAATGTGATTTATGCAGATGAGTTTGTTAACAAAATTTACACATAAATGAGAACATTTTTTTCCATTCCGGTTGCTATTACAAAGAAACACTGGGAAGTAAATTATCTGTAGAAGAGTACAAGATAAAAAATGTATTAAAAGCTGTAAGAACGAAATTGAAATGTCAAACATAGTTACTTATAAAAAACAGGTGATAGGCTCCTCGTAAGCTACCTATTAAAAAGAGTAATCAAAGTGAACTAAAATGACTTTAGTTCTCCCACCAAACTTGTGGCTTAAATCCTCCACAGTTTTATTGCCTGTTCGCAGAGTTTCATTCACTTCTAGGCAGTGCGGGCTTTCTGAAAGCTAAGGCTATATATGATAAGACTCTTTATTGCCCACATACATAACATTTGAATTCTGCTACAGGTTTTTGCAAAACCCAAATAAATGTTTCTCGGCACTGAGATTTTATGCATGCCATAACCACGATGTCCCGCAGCCTGCAGAAGAGGGAGATGTGGTGCAAATAAGGGTTTTAAAGCCGCAATAGGCTGGCAAGCCAAAACTGGGAGACGAGGTCGTTGTGACCAAGGCTGCTCCTGGCTGCAGGATGCTTTTTCCTCAGGACAACCCCCCCTCCCACACCCCCAGTCCATTTCCAACCCCCAGTCCCACCACCCCTGGTCGCCTTCTGGTGGGGTGGTGACGCCTCCCGCCCAGGACCTGCGGCCCCGGGACAATGGGGCTGGGAGCGTAAAGCATAGCGCTGTGACCGAAGCCTCCTCACCGGCAGGCCTTTTCAAGCCGATGGGAAGTAGGGCCACTTGAGCTGGACATGGCTGGTTTGTCAGTTCCTGACAACAAACTGTGTTTGGTACGCGGTGCATTCATGGGCAGTGTCATGCTTTTGTCCAGAGCCGTGCCGACTTTCCCCGGGCCGGCTTCTGGCTTTTGCGGCCGGGCAACTGTGTTGGGAAATCCACCCAAGCAGAAAGGGCCCCCCTGGCTGGTGATTTCTCACATTTAATTACTTGATTTTCCTTTCCTGCAGTCAGGAAGAAAATGGAATTACATCACGCGCCATGTAGCCGTGGAAAAGGACCGATTGTTTCTAATAGAGCCGCTGGCGACAGGCACAATACATGCGCTCCTTGTCTCACATCGGATATTAGATCCTCCAAACAAGTCTGAGTGCTCCTGCTCGGAGGATCCTCAATAGGGAACAAAGGGAACCAGGCTTCTCCTGTGTCACTCCCAGCACCCCACGAAAAGGAAATCTTCATTTAGGCACACTTCACCCTTTTTCACTCTTTCCATGCATCTTCTGAGACTCAGCAAACGGTTCTGAGAATACCGGTTTGCCACCCGGAATTTATGAGCTGTTATTTTAATCCGCCCATCAATAATTAGTTAAATGCATACCTCTACCACTTCACTTAACTGCAGACATGCCTGGTTGTAAATTTACAGTCACTAAGAAGTATGCGATGGGCCTGTGCTACTTGCTCTGGGACTGTACAGTAATGACAGTTTATTAAATTAGGTACGTTTCACACAGGCAGACAGATCTTTGGCAGATGCACCAGTACTGTTAATATTTAAAAAAAAACAGAACAACTCAAACAAACAAAAAACCCTCAAGAGTTACCATATTTGATCAGAGCAGTGATGTATCTCCCTCAGTACTGAGTCTCTAATGGCAGCGTATGGAGGATGGCCAGGGAGACGTATGGGTACATAGAGTAATACCTCTCCAGAATACAGCATACATGTAAAAAAATGCATAGTAGCAGTTTCGTAGAATACCCTGCCCACTTGCAGCGATTTGTGGCTTAATGATTTTGTGAAGCAGAATATTTAATAGCCTTGGATGGACTTCTCTCTTATCGATCTTGGCATTACTGGCACGCTCAGGCCTTGTTGCACAAAACATCTAAAAATGCTTTCCCCACACACCTCCCAGTCTCAGGGAAGAGCGTGCTTGAGTATTACCTGGGTATACCTTTCCTCCCAGCACATGCTCACTCTCATCACTTCAAAATTGAAGTTCAGTGCCTGTGCTTCTAAACAGGCTTTCAAGGTCTGAGAAAAGGTTATTTCTTCCAGATGCTAAAAAACCGAATGCATAGTACTAAAACAAGGCTTTCCTCAGCAATCAGTTTTAAACTAATCCACCTATGGGAAAAATGTAGGCAAAACCTATTCCTGTTAACTGCTGGAGAAGGAGGTCACTATTTTGAGCACCCATGTTAAAACATCTCTCCTCTTCTCCTGTCAATATCAGTCACTCTGTGTGAATTGCATGAGATGAGAGTTGTTCTTTCATGCCATATGTGGACAGGAGGCGGCAGAGTCACCCTACATCAAAAAGCAGGACCAGAATGCAGTCATGATCAACTGCAGGGTGTGGAGGAACATTTGTGGCAAGCAGACTTCAGACAAGGAGCCTCATCAGGATAGGATATAAGGAAGAGCAGACAGTATCAGCTGATGATATACCTGAAATAAAAAATTACTGGACCATCGTCACTTTCCAGATGATCCTGTAGATGAATTTATCAGAGAACCTCTTATTTCTGCTAATGACATTAATGCATAAATGTTGTATTATGCCAGTTATTTATTCCAAACAACCACAGGCCTCTAGGACTGACAATGTCTAAGGCAGGTTCGCTGTGTTCCTATACGAAGAGAGGCAGAAGTCTCTAAGCTTTCACTGAGAACTTTTGGATTCAATATTAATGAACACCGCAATATGAGTCCATATGGCTGGTGAGGCCTGAGCTGGAATTCATAGGACATCAGTGAGTGTACTGCAGGAATCAGGTCTTATATATATTTTAGAATAGAGTTTGGTTTAATGGTATATTAAGCCACTTATGTCAATAATGAAAGAGAAGGGACAGATGTGGCTGAGCAGATCAACTAAGCTTTTTTAATGTTTTTAAATTATTTCTTCTGTTGTAGACCTACATTACCTAACAAAAGAAAAATAGATTTGACTGGTATACAGTCTAATTACTTTTCTTATCTCTTTCCTATCACCTAAAAAGTACTACAGTTAGTCAAAAGTAGGGGTTTCTCTTTCATACACATCTTTTGATATGTTTTTAATATTTTCATTCTGAGCTGGAATGAAACAAGTAGTTTTTGACATTTCCAAACCAGTGGCTGTTTTCATCACAACAATAATATATCCAATGTAAAAATAATATTTTAAATTTTCAAAATAATAATTCTCTAGAATAACAGAAAGCTGTAGAAAAAGCACATTAAAAGAAGTTTTGCAGAAATTATGACAAAGTAGGCTTAACACAAAAAATACATTTGCCAAAACCAGCTGTTTTGCCTGAAAAAAAAAAAAAAAGAGAAAAAATGAAATTTATTTTCTGTTCATCTTCTCAGTCAGGAAAATAAATCCCAACATGAAAAACATATGGGGTCGAACACAGAAGATAGAAATCACCGCACTTCAAATTGGACCTCCACTCTGGGCTACCCACAATGCAGTCTTTTTTAGATCCATCCACCAAAACCATACAAAAACCTGACAAAAGTGATTGATTAATGAAGCCGGATGGCTGCATTGTTAATACACAGTCACTCTTGGCAAATGAGGCAAATTTGGACCGCAGGTATCTAAGTCACAAAACTGCGCCACAGCCATGCTCTGTCTAAAACTATGACACAGATAAGGAATCATGATTAATATAATGTACAAGTTGTAAGTCTAAATCATGTGTTTAACAGAATTAGTGGGCAACTGCCTCTCCTGGTGCAAGCGAACTTTCAGTGGAGTGTGTAGTGGGCTTGATAACCCATAGTTTTTAAACAGTTTAGGAGAGAGCACTTCACCATACCTTAAAGAAGGGGAACTCTGTTGAATACTGTGGGCAAATCCCGTAAAAAGGAATGACGACTGCTCAGCAAAAGTGGTGAAACCACATTAATTGCCTAGAGGAAAGGCTGAAGGTGGATAACTCCTGCACAGTGTGGTAGACCAAAGACTGAAGATCATGTTCTCCCAGAAGGAAGATGATGGGCGCTGGATGAGCTGGAGAGTTCCTTGACGGAAGAACTCATTAAGACTTGCTGCAGCTGCTTTCTCTACAAGCCTGTGCAACTCTAAGATACAACTAAGACACAATTCTATTTATCCTGTGAATGGGCTGTCTATATCAGCTCATAATCAGTTACTGATATCTCCTGAAAATACATGATTTTGACAACTCCTTCAGCTCAAACATTCCCAAACAACCTTCTAGTCATCACAGCAGGCACAAGGCTAAGTTCATTCCTTAATTACATTTACTCTGTTTAATTTAAATTGATTTTTGCAACAGTAGTCCAGAGTAATGTGTTGAAATACCATTAATATCCAAAAGACGTACTAAAGAATGTAGAAAGATGTAGAAAGAATTGAGATTTTCACATACTTGGCAGCATCACCTGAGCCTCAGAATTACAAAAATAGTTGGTTTTACATGTGAAAATCTCCCACCACGACCTTAAACACCCCTGAATTATTTTAACATCCATATTGCTAAGTCATGGTTTAGACAACTTTCTCTGTTCTCATTAAGTAAGTCTTACTTTCACAGTAATGCATGACTTCGAAACAACATCAAAGGGCACAGTATTTCCCTGGCATTTACTGTAAAGGTGAAATTGATATGTTTGAAATGCCACAAGTAAGCACAGATACTGGGCTTAACACGTAATGAAGCCCACACACCCCAAACTAACAAAGGTTAGGACTTGGTGCTTGAGCTAGATAGAAACTCACATTCTGTTTCCTGGCTACTTGCTTTAGGCAACACTGCTTTCCCATGATCACAGAAGAACTCTGACTGTATTTTGATTCGGTGTTCACATGCAAAGAACATTTGCTAATTGCCCATTTTAACACGAAGTGAAATGTGTGAGATCAACACAACTGAAGGCTTAAAGCCAGTTCGACACGTATCAAGTGGGTGCATTGAAAAGGCAACTTCAAAATTGAGGGATTGTTTTAAGTGGTTTAAATCTATCCTCTAAGCCAACTTTGTTGCTAAAAAGCTGCAGAGGTTTAAAATGAAAATAACACATTCTTAGCCAGTTTGCATTTCCTATTCAAAGAGCTTGTTCATCTTTAATCTTAACTCTTTATCTCCAGAACCTTGAATGGGGGAAAAGGACAGAGACTATACCAGAATCCTTTGCTCTATCAACAGATACATGGGAATTAGAAAATAACCCTCTGCTCATTTGCCAATAGCCTTTGCAAGTCACCTAATTAGATGATTAAGTCATTAAAGGGATATGCGCATCTGAAAAGCCTCTAGTCAGCCTCTGAAATCAGAGGAGATAAAGACAAGACTCTTATTTCTTTTTTCTCTTACACTGAAAAGGTAATTAATCCATTTAACTCTGCCTAGCAGTGCTTTTCTATAGTAAAAAGGAGAGACTGAAGCAGGATAGCTTTTCAGAAACACTCTTTGAAACACCAGAATGACAAATGCCTCTTTCTTTTGCATGCCACATGAAGAGGTTAGGCTTAGCCCCCAGTGGTCAAAATTATTTAGACAAGAGATCAGCACCAATGTGTGTAATGCTGACTTTGGTATTTGGGATGTTACTACCTGCTAATTTGACTCTTTGTAGCTCAGGCCAAAGTCTCCCTCCAGAGCAGCATCTAAGGCTGGTAAATAAAATTCTGGAGAGAAAATGATTTAGCACCTTTCACCTCCTCCTGTACAGGCTTCACAGAATCAGTCTTGGGTACACCTTACCTGCAGGATAGGGGATGACTTCCAAATAGTAACAACGATGTGCTGTGATTTCCAGGCCTCTAGTGAAACCGGAAGGAGTGTGTTGGAAATGACAGACACAAACACGTGTGCTGCCCTAGCAACTAAAGAACGCTACACATCTCAAGCTGCCAACTATACTGCGGATAAACCACTGCTCCCACACTCAGAATTGGTAAAATCTCCTTCTGTGTAAGGTCTGAGGTTTAATTTCCGTTAATACATTTTGATATTTGCAATATGACACAACTATAATAAATGAAGGCAAACTGGCACTGCTGGGTCAGCAGCAAGAAACAGAGCTCAAAAAAACCTTGATCCGTGACGTTGTTGGGGGGTCTCGTCAGATTAGAGAGCGCAACCTGTGTTGCAATCGCTCAGCCTCGTCACTTCAGCGGCATGAGAGGATCTGAACACAGGTGACAGTGAACAGAAGTCTTACCCTCTGCTTTGCAATTCATCTCTCTAGAATTAAAATTGGTGAATGAGGTAAAGAAAGAAAGAATATTCCTATGAGCTTAAAGCAAGATGCTCTTTCTCTCTACTTCACTACTCCAGGATTTTTCTTCAGTCTGGCTACAGAAATCCCAGCAACACTACACAGCAAAAGGCAACGTCAAACACAGAGAGCATATTATTATAACTGTCATTATAATTCTAAAATTTGACATCTCTATGTCAAAACAATTTCTGGTTTTAAGCCACATTTGGAGTAAAATCTTATGTTCTTACACAGTTGTGTACTTACAGTGCTGTAATTTAAATCAGAACATAGTATGATTTCCACAATATTTTTGTGAGAGAGTTCAGCATTGATCTACTCCTTGTGTGTAACTCTGGCAATGATTCAGCACTGTATCAAGCACAAGGAAAGACAGAGAAATCATTCTGAAAGGTTCAGTATACATTGTAGCGTACATTTTAGCCGTACATTTTGACTGAAATTTTCAGCGACATGTAAGAGAGACAAAAGTCCTGATGGATGGAGAGACAACACTTTCCAGGTTTTATAACCAGACTATGGCGATGTGTCTGCATATATGCATACTTTCTTGGGAGGGAGAGTGCATAAAATGAATCAAAACCTTCATGATATACTATAGATCCTTAAAAATCCATGAATTGTCGAAGAAGTCCAAATATATCATTTAAGCGTCAATTGGCACCTTGATATCAAATAGATACACTGCCAGGATGTGTTCCTTTAGGCAAAATGATTAGCATTCATCCTTAGTTGACAGCAATTTAATAATAATACCAACATGAATTATTAATTTCTAACAATACTACAAATACATTGAAAATTTCTTGTCATCCCTTGCCTAGAAGGCAATAAATGAAACTTCCCCCAAATAAACTGAAATATAGCTCTTAAGCTATTATTTTTCTCTGAAAAATGCAAATGGATGAAACAGCATTAACTCAGAAAATGTTCTTTATTTTATTCTTTCTTCAATAGTTTGTATTCACTTAAATCCTGATAGTAGCTTTGTTTTTTCCTTGTTTTTTACAGTCACTATATTTGGCATGCACAAAAGAAAATACTTACTTCCCACTTTTTATGATTAGACAACATTTCTTTCTGTCCCACACTAATTAATGGGACTTACTGTATTTTAAAATCATTTTAGTTTCAAATGTAAAAAAGGAAGTGGTCAAATGGCAAAGAAATATGTTTCTTGAGAATGTCCTGGCCTCATAATTTTCCAGTTTCTTAAAAAACCTAACTTATACAGAAATGTCCAGATCATGAGTAGATCAAAAGGCATTGCATGTTATTTTAATGGCAAGGCCCTTAACAGACAAACACTAATCAATGTGCAAGTTCATTACAGCATAAGAAACTGGAAAAAATAGCAATAGAATCAGGGTTTTTTTTAACTACCTAGGCCATTCTTTTGAATTCTAATCTATCAAAATTATTTCCCCTCATTATAGAAAAAGAAAACATATTGTTTCAGATCTCAGTATACCCTAGCTTTGCAGGGAAGGGGAGCAAAGCTGAAAAACCTAAGGCTACAAACTCAGCCTTAAGCAAAAAAACTCTGCAAGTGTCTTGCTTGAGCAGCCCTTCAGAAATCTGTGGATAAACATTTTTAGCTCTTATTATACACAATATTTCCTTCACTCCCTATCGCAATTTGCATTATACACTTTTGACTGAAGGCAATGACAACAATACCAGGAGAAGAAACACATTTTGAAGGACATATAGATAGTAACCTCTCAGTGGCTGAAATCCTTCAAAAAAGTGTAACTTGCAAATGTAACTAGTACCATACCATAAGGCAAACTAACTCAAGCTATCAGTTGAAATGAAGATATTTGGTATCTTCCTGAAAGTTTCTAGTGGTTAGCATTCTATCTGTATTGAGGAATTATTTTTGTCAGGGTACCATAGCATATCTAGCTATTCTAACCTACTGCCGAAACTTTCTTAGTTGCAAACATTTCATGAAATAGGGTTAGGTGTTAAATATGTGCTTTTTCCATAAAGTAAATTAGTCTTTAATTGCTAAACGAAATGTAAGAATATGTAATAGAATGAAATAAAAGGAATGTAATGTAAACACAGAAAAAGTTGTAACAACAGTTGTTGCAAAATACTCATGTAGAAAAGAGATTATACACTCTCAGCAATTAACAGGTAGGAATTAGGTCATGATTAGAAAAACAAGATGACCAGCAAGGCAGGAGAATTCTGGATGGCAGCTAATTCACCACTGAGGACTTCAGTAAGTAACTAACATATCTATATAAAAGAGACAATTAAAATCCACTTTTAGGGCTCAGGTGAAGACTTAATACAATATAGTGCATGTATACATTCAGTGTAAGGAGTAATCATTATAGAGAGAGCATTGAAATTCGCTGTCATCATAAATACCCTTCTTCCTTTTATATCTTAGGTCAGCGTACTGTTTCTAAAACCTTCTTAAAGCAATACCAAATTTCTGTTTCTTTTATTTTTTTTTTCTTTCTTTCTGCCAGCTGCTTCATTCATACCTCCTATACACTAAGGGCTCCCCCTGTACACAAATTCCCATAATGCAGTCGGGTAGGGAAAAGACTATATGCAGGAGCTGAAAAGAGGATTTTTTCAGTGAGTCCTATGTTATGTCTTTAATGTTTGTTGTCTAAAGTTCTTTTGCCAGTGCAAAAATATCAAAATACCGTTGAAACTGTAATCTTCCTGGCTAGCATAGGTCATGAGAGCAAGTTTGGTGTAAGTAAGCTTTAAGTATCACAGTCAGAGCTAAACAGCAAAGCTTAACAACACTTCCCAATGCAAAAATTATTTACTGCATTTTGTTCCCACATGACCTTTTCCAGACTCAATACGAGACAAGCTCCAGGTCATGCTGTGCAGAAGCTTAAGATGTTAGTACCCCACCGGTCTGTTCTTCCCCAACAACAAAGTCAGCAAAAGGGCAAAGCTGACCGAGTAAGAAGTTTGGCTGCTTAGCATCAGCCCACCGCCACTGGTGATGTAAGCCCTGAGATTTCCTGCTGATGCAGCTGAGGTGCAGACACATGTTCCCATTTTGTAGTGGGGGCAGTAACCTCCCAGTTGGAGAAGTCAGCTAGGGACTCAAAATTGCTGCCTATAAATTCATTACAGGTTTTCTTTCAATGCCAGAACAGAAATCCCCAAGTTAACAAAATGGTCTTGCGAAGAAATTTTCAGACTGCACAGCGTCCTACTGAAAAGCATATCCATTGACTTTCAGTATTATACCATCACTTTGAAGTCAGCTGGGTGATTCTCACAAAAGGTCAAAGGCACAAATGTGAGACTTGCCAGGATTTATTTCAGGTATTTATGCACTGTGAAACAGAGTTACCAATATCTGCTTTCCAAGACATCATTTCGCTTTTTGGATTGCACAGGATATAATAGTGATAATGAATGGAAAAATACAGGTTGTTTCCATCCCAGGATTTATGCCTGCTCGATTCAACCTTGTTTTGCTCTTCAGACAAAGTGATAACTTGAAGAGAAATGACCAGAGCTTTTTGGAGCACAGTAATGCCATCTCAAACAATCCTCTATCAGACCTTGGCATGCCCCCTCTCCTGTATTCTCTCCTGAATTCAGCAGGAGGCTTCCAGTATGACAACTGATCTACTAGACTTCCTACTGAACAAGCCAGAGCTTTATATTGGATAAGCCACTTTAAAGGTAGCTGTGAGGAGCCTGCCAGCCATGAGCTGCATGCAGATGAAAGTGAATAATGCAACATGCAGCATGCAGCAATATTCTGCCAGTACTGATTCCATCTACACAACAAATACTCATCATGTGCACATAGACGGCAACCGAATCAATTATAATCTTTCAAGAAGGATAAAAACAAAGACCTACGCTTTCAAAGCAAATGTCACCAAAACAGCTAAGAAAGACAAAAGCCAGATAAAAATACGAATAGAAAAGATCTCTTGATTACTCGTCTCATTGTAAACTGCATGGTGAGGGTTTTTTTTCCTCCTGTTTGAAGGGTCACAATAAAAAGTCTGAAGTAAAAACCGTGTTTAAGTTTTCATCTTTGAAAGGATCTACTCTTGGTAAGAAAAGAGCTGATAATATTTTAACACACAGGGATCAAACTAGTGGTGCCACTCACTATCAGGAAGTAAAATACATTTGAAGTCTGCTATTTTCAAACTTTCTTGCCCTAAAGAATAACGAGCTTTCTAGTGAAGCCAGCGAAAGTAAATACTTACTAATAAAAACACAGAAATGTCAGATGACTCCTTCCTGATGGGGAAAAATAACGCACTAGCCCACATTTCCTGCTTTTCCTTTATTTCTGAATGACAAGTTCCTTCTACATATAGTGGCAGTACAGCTTCTACAACTTAGATGCATTTGATAATTGAGACGCAGAATAGACATACAAAGTATGTGTTTAATCTACACTCTCGGGGGAAGAAAGCATAGATACAGAATGCACAATCAAACATCTAAGACCTGCCAAATTAAAACAATGAGATACACATTGAGCCTCACAATCTTTTCATTATGTAGTATATCAAGTAGTGCTGCAAACTGCTTATAGCGAAGAAAAAAATCTATGTTTCATCTTCAAGCTTCCATTCTCACTCACCTACATAGGTTAAAACAAGAAAGCAGACATATATGCCAAAACACAATTAAATAATTAACTCAGTTCACACCTTCTACTCATTCCCTGCTCCCAGAGCAGTTTCTGCGGCAGCCGATAGCACCCCCTTTGGCTTGTGGAATGAATTAAGCAGGTGCTCCTTCAGAGGGAACCAACACCACATCCAGGTCAGTGGTTATTTGAAGGTCTTGTGCCCCACAGTGGTCATGTCCATCTTAGACCAAAAGTTTGTCTTAGCTTTCAGGAAAATGTATTGTAGTCCTGTTTAAATACTGTTAGTTGCTAATTTTATTCAGTGTCGAGATGAACAGAAGTAGTCAAGTTGATGTCTGAATGTACTATTTATAGGCTATCAATCAACCTTTCTGCAATTCTAATCTAAATAAAAGACACTAAAAATAAAAGACACTAAAAAATATCAGTAATGTTTAGTTATTATCATATTCCTTATGTGTTAAGTTTATTAATGAGACAGGGAAAGTATGAATGTCCTTTTCACAGTTTAAGACAAAGCTGAAAAAAGTCAATTTTTACCACTACACTTATTGATGAAATATTGCATTGCTGTAAGAAAAAACCAAAGTCGGACAAGTTTGAACTCTTTTCTACCAAACACCACCTCCCTTTGCAAAGACAATTTCAAGATGTCCAGATATGTCTAAAAAATCACACCACAAATTGAAATAGTTGTTTTTCTCAGTTTCAGTGAAATTTCTGGAGTCCATCAGGCAGGATATAGCTGTGAATCATAGTCTTACAACATGAGAAATAAAAAGTCAGTCACAAAGAAGACTAGAGCAGACATGCATTTTGAAAAACGCCTTTCATTACGCCGTTTTCCTCTGATCTTTATTATATTTGCCTACACCTTAACAAAAGCCACAGAAATATGTGAAGTAATATGAATTCATGATGAAGGAAGTGGAGGGAGATGAGTGAATTTAGCTGTTGCTGTTCACAACTGCAAAGAACAGCAGCCTTTCCTCCCTATTCAGTGCCTCTCTGGAATGGAAAAATCTGTCTCTAATTTTCCATTTACCTTCAGTGGTAGATTAGAAAACATTCCCAAGTGGAATTGTAAATCTTTGACTGCAGTCCTTAAGAAAGCTAAGATTTTTGGTTTCTTTCAAAAATGAGTTATCCAAGTTTATAGTGCAGAGAATTGATTTTGTCACATTCTAGTATGTGCCTAATCTGACGTATTTACAGATAGCGTAACAGGAATTAGCAAATTTCAAAATAATGATGAGCATGAGCTCCTAAATGAATCAAATGCTCAGCTTCATGAAATTATTGTGTAGGCTATAGCTTGCTAGCATTGCCAAAGGCTGCTTCTTTTCTCAAAGGCATCACACACTCTCACACACTCCCTTTCCAGCAGAAAATTATAAGATTTGCTTGCACATAAGGAAGGGTCACTGTGCAATTTCCTTTTACTATAATTTGAAATCCCACAAATATAATTTCTCATCATACTCTAGGGAACATAACAGTTTTGGCAAAGTCCAAAGAAAAGGTAGACCTGAAAAAGAAAAAAAACCACAACAGCCAAACACTAATTTCTGCAAAGCAGTTTTCTGTGTTTTCTCCTAAAAAGGCAGTAACTACCACCAGGCTAGTTTGAGATATTTGTTTTTTAATGAAAGAAACAAAGTTGTGCAAATGAATACCCCAAGAATATTTTGGGTCAGAATGGTTATTTGACATTCTTCCCAAACCCACACATTTTATTTTGGAATCATATCTCTTATACACTATTTTCTTTGCTTGTCTACTGAAGCATAAGAATTACATAGTAATTCTAAAGCTCAAGTTATCGTTATGCATAGAATTTAATAATACTGACTCATAAGAAGCTTTAGTTTACATTCACAAACTTACAAGGAAGCCTGTTATCTGCTTCTGAATGTCTGTCCTGAAAAACTGAAATACTATGTTTCAACGACACTTTACAAACAATCAGAGGTTATTCATTCTAAATGATTTACAAATAATTACTCAAGACTCAGCTAGTTATTCTAGGATAGGCTGTGACTCACTCTTTTTAGTGACTATATCACTTTAGTGACTACAACAATCAAAACTCTCCTGGGCAACAGGGTTACACTGGTTTGGTTATCTATCAGAAACTGCATTTTCGGCAGGGTAAAACTGAGAGAAGGTACAACCCAGCAAATATGGCCAAGTACCAAACTGGAGGACAGGGTGTCCTGTTTGGATTTCATGTTCTTCTTAAAGGAACACATAGGAAAGCACATGCTTTAGAAATTGCCAGTGCAGCTCATCCTGTTTAAGGCACATATATGCTGCTGTCTGCTATTTTGGCATCCAAAGGCTCTGAATGCCTTTTCTCAGAAGTCATGTTTATTAGAATAACTTGTCCAACAATCAGGCTGTTGGACAGTGAGGTCATTTCCGTGTGTTAGGTAAAGTGGGAACACACTGCACCTCCATTCCTACCTATGTGCAGGTTTCCTCTTAAAAGAATCAGGACAACCAGGAGGTTGCTGTATGGCTAGGTCTCAATCCAAAGAAATGAACCAAGAAACTAAAACTGAAAGTGTGTCACAATAGACTTACCTCAGATGATAACTGTGAGTACCATGTGAGCACCTGGTGAGCTTGCTCACTTTAGGATCCTCTGAATCCATGCCTATTTTGCACACATTCCTAAAGTGGGAATGATGTTGGCTATATGTATCTTTTTGCTTTGTAACAGTGCTGGAGACCTGTGCAATAATTAAATTGTCAGTTATACCTTCTGACAGTTCCTTAAAATAGGAGATGAAGTGGACTTCTGGCAAGTAGGCTCAGCAATAATCTTGCCTGTACATTTGTGAGACCTTTCAGGAAGCACAAGTTTTTCTGCAGTTGCTTAGCATCATTGATTCTTACACATATTATGCAAGAAAATCAGCTGGATTTCTAACTATTCTATCCAGAACTATTCTGTCCAGAAACCTCCATCTTTGGAGGAAGATTGAATTGCTAATGACACATATTAGCTTTATTTGTCCTTTAACTCATGCTTTCTCTAACTCTTTTGATGTGCTTTGTTTGTTGCATTTCCTGCAAGGAATACTAGTTCAGATTACCTCAAGGTTCTCCTTGCTCAATAATTTGTATAGCAGTTTGAGCTGTTTTGCAGACCTTTAGACCTTGTTTACAATATTCAGTCTTTCAAGTAGAACCCAAAACTTTGCAAAAAACATGCTTCAGAGCTCTAGTTTAGGAGAGCATAAAACTGCCATAAACCTGTATGTGACAACTGAGATTGAAGCCAACAATAATGACAAAGAGCTTCACAGTAATATGATGCCAATATTTTTCTTGATGCAAGCCCATATAACTTCTGGATGCTAGAATTATGTTCCATTTCCGTTACTCCTGCTTTACATCTTTGTATGGGACAGTTAGTCAATGGTCTATAAACCATTAAAATGAGGGATAGTCAAACATTCAGGAAATGGATGGCATCTCATGCTACACAGTGAAGACGACTGATCTTTCTGCAGGGTTTCAGGAGCCCCCAGGTCCTTTTGGAACTAATTTGGACTCTTTCAATGGTGGAGGTACTTTATTAACATTTTAAACTTTTGTTTCCTTTCTGCACCCCTTCTTGTTTCAGATGAATGTGGGGCAGGAGGAGGACTGCCTACAATATTGAAGATAGTTTCCCCCCACCTCAATCAACACATCAACATCCTCTGCTTTGTTCTGCTTCTTCCCTGAAAATTCCTGAGATTCTGTGTGCTATTTTTGGCTGTGGCTGAGCTCTGAACTGATCTTTTTGCAGAAAATATTTTCTCCTGCTGTGTTTCAGGTTGCCAGAGCCTGTTTCACCCTCCCAACAAGAGCATCGTACAGAGTGTTGCAAAACAGGAGAGTGGGGAGGGGCAATATATACCTCAGGATGGGCAGCTGTTTCATCTCCATGAAGAAGAAGAAGAACCAGTGTTTCAAAAACCTTCCCTGAAGGGAGAAACCCTGTCTTTGTTCTCCTGGCTATAGGGAAGAAAACAGTGCTGGTGTACAAGCCATGCCTCACTCGGAGGCCATTCGTACCTCAGAAGACTCCCTCTGCAACGTGACGTTTCTGACCACAGCCAAAATATCTCCTCACCCACTCCAGTGAAAAAGTGGACCCACTCCACTGTTTACTCATGGGATGTCGCAGTGTTGCGTGACACAGTCAGTTTCAGAAATGCGGGATAAAACACCCAGCGCTTCCTTTTCATGTCTCCTTCCTTTGCAACGTGTTTCCTTTGGCAGCAGGCAGAGTACAGAGGGACAGCAGATCAGATACAAGAGCCAGGTGATCCCCTGGCTGATGAGGGGGGTCTGCGTTGTCATCGCAGGCGCCGGTGAGTGACTGAATGCCTGGCATTTCAGAAAGAAGCCTGACTTATTTTCTTTCCTTGCATTTGAAGGAACTTCAGAGTATCTGACAGGCCTTAAAACTGTGCATATCTGCTGCCATGTAAGAAGCTTGCCTCTAATTTAGATAGATAGAGCAGATAAATATTACCTCAGTAGGGTTTACTAAAAGTCTTTCTTAAATCAACAGCTATGCAGTGTAGTTAGAACTGTATGCATGCAGAGCAATTTTAGGCTTTTTGACATCTTCACAAAGCCAGTGGTGGATACCCATTTTCAAACTCTGAGAATGATTACATGATATCTTGGCAGGCCAAGATGACAGTATGCAGCTGGTAAGCTGTTTCTAGCTGTCATAATAGGTAGTGTTTGAAAAGGAAAAAACAAAGGCTTGCTTTAATGAGGCCTACAGCAGCAGCAAACCGAAGTTATAAACACATTTGCTGCTATTTTGAAATTTTCAGTGAACTTTTTTCTTACTTTACATTCCTTTTTTAAACACATTTTGCTGTCTGCCTTTATAACTTCAGCCACCGCTGTGTGCCGTCTTGTGTAAAACTTGCTGGGAGAGATTTAAGGGTTATTTTTTGTTTGTTTGTTTTTGGGGTGTTCTTTTTTATCTTTATCCCATGTCTCCTTTGAATTTTTCCTTGAAGAAAGAAACTGTTTCCTCTAAATACAACCATTTGGTTGAGTGTAAAAGTGTTAATTGGGGCATTTATTTACTCTGCCGAATTAAATTCCACAGTGATTCTACACAGAGCTTCAGCAAATCCAGTATTTTTTCTTCTGAAAGCCTATGCAGGTGGCGTCAGTACTGGATATTCTGTTTACAAATCATTAATGAAGTGATTGTGGCTTTTTTCATTTGCTCACACTTTTGAACTGCTCAGAGCGACACATTCCTAAATAGGGAACACAAGAGTAGAGAGAAGCACACAATAGCCTTATTATGGGGGCCACACAAACACTGGTAGTGCTGAGGGTTTATATTAACCCAATCAATTAAAGATGTACGGAAAGAGTTCAGCTAGTAGGGGACTGGGAAAAAACGGTACACAGCAATGAGTTGCTAGGCATGCTAATCTGGACTCTGAAATTTTCGCTTAGTGCTATATCTGAGCTTTCTTCCTGCACAATAAAAGGTCCCTTTCAAAGCTGAGAGTCCTTAGCAGTGCAACCATTGGAAGTCACTGCATTCTCTGAATGAAATAAATGCCTTGCTTTAATTTCTATAAGGCTTGTGTAAATTTCCTTCAGTACTAAACCATTAGAATTCCGAAGGAAAAATGCATATATTAGGCTATACTGTATCCCTATTGTGCACTAAACATCAACTCATGCTACTGATATGGAGTTTAAAAGCTTAAATAAAGTGCGGAGCTCCTGCTGGGCAAACAAGCTGAACTGGCCCAATGAAGCAACCTTTTTGTTAAGATTTCTCATTTGAATAAACAGCATGGTAGAACTACTGAATGCAGATGGCTTAAGTGTTCGGGTTCTTCTGGAAGAAAAAATAAGTCTTAGTAGTTTTACTCTTTCATGAACTGAATCATATTTTATGAAGGACAAGTTCCCCAATTTCTCACAGATTGTATGGTAGAAATGAAAAGAGTTAGCTACTAACTGGCTCATTTTGAAGGTTGAATCAAGGCAAAACAAATACACAGATTTTATTCTGTAATTCTCCTGTCTATGCGAACACATATACACACACATATGCATAAAGAAAGACATGGTTCTAAAAGCTACGTAAGGTCTCCAAGGAGTAAATGAAAGCTCTGTGCTTAGGTTTTGCATTATTTTTGTGTTCCACACTCATCTGCGATACTTTTTGAATTGAATGCAGTATCACGAGCCTATCAAGAGCTATGAAAGACTTAGCACAGCACATAGTCTGTCTTAGAATAGATGCTTTGCTTCAACTTCTGTTGCATTCACTATCATTTGCTAGGTAGAAACTTTCCCTCCTGTCAGCAGAATGATGGTCCTGTTTGCCTCCTTCATCTCTGAAAGTGAGCAGGTGGTGGGAAACTCTACTGATCATGCAAAGAGCTCATAGTGCCATCTCAGATGGAATATAACAACTGAGAGATACAAACATTAATTTGGGATACCATTTAATGGGATGCCATTGTGCAAATGAAATTGAGAGTTGACTGCGCTCAGCTGTCCAATAGATACCCCGTTCTCTGCATCTTTTATAGGAGATGAATAAGCTATTAACTGTTGTGGGAAGCACCAGCCAGCTATTTCTACAGACTTTTCCCCCCTATACTGTAAGAACTGCATTGGTTTTAATTGTTACTGTTCCATATCTATTTCTTGAAGAGCTATTTCTCTGATCTGAGATAATCTGAACAGAGGCTTGTGCAAGAAGGTGTTATAGATGTTGAAATGATTCTTTAGCTCCACAGAGTGACTAATGGGCAAATATGAGAGACCAGGGAGGGTCTGCCAAAAACCTGTCTTTGAAAGGGTCTGCTGAATACAGAAAATGTCTTGTATTGAAAAAAAAAAAAAATATGGGGAATTGTCAAAATTTGTGGAGAAGAGAGGGAAAATTGTCAAGCATCAAACAGGTAATCTGATTTCATTTATATAACAAAATACTTCCTAATAATCAACATCTGTAAAACCAGATATCTGAGTGCTGGAAAAAAAGAATGGGTACTGTGCACCAAAACTCCTAAGACAGAACTCTCCTCTAGCAGGTTTGTTGCTGTTTGGTCCCAGAAAGGTGAGGTAAATTTCTACCATGTTGTAGATAGCACTAGTCTTTATCTAATAGTTATTTTTCTGCTGATCTCATAGCACTTTAAATAGTTCTGTAGGTCTATGTATTTGAACTGCATATGAAATACCTTTTTCTCTCACTTTTCTACAGAAAAAAAAATACATAAGAACTAATTGCAGTTGTTGAACTGCATATACAGAGAAGGAAAAGTGGAGTTATGTCCCTAGCCACATGGAATAGTCTGTAAGCAGAGAAAGATCTCTGAGGCCAGAAGAAAAACTTCTGATGAAAAATCTGTCTTGATTTTGCTCATGAGAGTGTCTGTTTTCCTTCCCATTTTTTTATGGGGAATTCTTGGCAATATTTTTCAGCTGAAGGCCACTATAGAAGGCCACTGTGCAGAGAGCAGAACAATGAATTCCTAACAGTCACCGTTACAAGTATATTTTCCAGCAAGAGCAAAAATGCCATTATATAAATATCCACACACTATTTTTTCACAAAAAAAAAGATTAATAATTTCTATTGTAAACTTGGAAGAATAAGTGCATTCAATATGCAATTTTGTTGCACATTGTCATACTTCTACTTAGAAATAGCAACTTAAGAGGTTATTTATGGAGTTTTATTTGTATTGAGAAGATGTTAACATACATTGCTATATAACTTGTCTCAGGTTCCTAATGTAAAAATAATCCAAAAACCAGAAAATGAGAAAGAAAAAAAGAAAGAGGGCTGAATAGTTTAATCTAATAAGATAGCTAGCATTAGTTGCAACTCTTTTGCAATATGTCTAAGTGGACTTGATGATTATCACAGGTAGAAGTGTTATAGTTCAAATAAATAAAAGTTTATGATCATCAAGCAGTAAAGTAGCTATTCAAGATGTTAAAATGGATTGCATTACTGCCTGCCAGTTATATTTTTTGAAAGAAAACTTCATGGGCATGGAGTATTCAAAAAAGTGAGTTTCAGGAAAAAATCTTCGCTTTTTCTTTTAGTTTTCACTTTTTCATCTTAGGGTTACAGTTTCTTAACTTTTTAAAATTATTGTTCTATCATGAAAAATGAAAAAGCAAAACCCCCAAATTAATGGTCCAAAAACTTTTCTCAGCTAAGAACTACTTCAAGTTCTGAGCATGTCATATATGGTACTTAAAACTCTATTACAGTCAGAGTTGCTCTGATTTACACCTAAATATACTCTGTGGTTTTTGTACAACACCAAACCAAGATTTGAAGAAACCTTACAATGATCATAAAATCATAGAATCATAGAATACCAGGTTGGAAGGGACCTCAAGGATCATCTGGTCCAACCTTTCTTGGCAAAAGTACAGTCTAGACAAGATGGCCCAGCACCCTGTCTAGCAGAATCTTAAAATTGTCCCATGTTGCGGAATCCACCGCTTCCCTGGAGAGATTATTCCTATGGCTAATTGTTCTCATTGAGAAAAATTTTCCTTTTGTGTCCAATCGGAATCTCCCCAGGAGTAACTTGTACACATTACCCCTCATCTTTTCCATGTGTCTCCTTGTAAAAAAGGGAGTCTCCATCTTCTTTGTAGCCACCCTTTAAATACTGGAACATGGTGATGAGGTCTCCCTTAAGCCTTCTTTTCTCAAGGCTGAACAAACCCAGTTCTCTCAGCCTTTCCTCATACGGCAGGCTTTCCAGTCCTTTGATCATCCCTGGGGCCCTTCTCTGGACCCTCTCCAGCCTGTCCATATCTTTTTTGTATAGTGCGGACCAAAAATGAACACAGTATTCCAGGTGGGGCCTGACAAGTGCTGAATAGAATGGGATAATGACTACTTTACCTCTGCTGGTGATGCCCTTTTTGATGCAACCCAGCATCCTGTTGACTTTCTTTGCCACAGCAGCACACTGTTCACTCACATCGAGCTTGCTGTCCACCAGGACCCGCAGGTCCCTTTCCACAGTGCTGCTCCCCAGACAGGTAGGTCACAGTCTGTGCTGCTCTCCTGGATTATGTTTTCCCAGGTGCAAGACCTCACATTTGTCCTTGTTGAAATTCATAAGGTACTTATTAGCCCCCTCTTTCAGCCTATCAAGGTGGGTCTTCCTGTATGGGGGGTCTCCCTTCCAAAGTGTCCACTTCCCCACTCAGTCTAGTATCATGAGCAACCTTCATCAGGGTACACTGATCCCATCATCCAAATAATTTATGAAATTATTAAACAGCATTGGGTCCAATAACAATCCCTGGGGGACCCCACTTGTGACAGGTTGCCAGTTTGAAAAGGAGCTATTTACCACCACCCTCTGGGTGCAGCCTTTCAGCCAGTTCCCCACCCCACCGCACAGACCACTTGTCTAGACCATAACACATCTGTTTCTCAAGGAGGAGGTTGTGGGAAACTGTATTGAAACCCTTGGCGAAATCCAGGTAGACAATGTACACCACTCACCCCACATCAACTGAGCAGGTTACTTTGTTGTAGAAGACGATCAGGTGTGTCAAACATGATTTGCCCTTGGTGAATCCATTCTGGATTTTCCCAATCATGTGCTTCATTTGACTTGTGATAGCCTCCAGGAGGATTCATTCCATAATTTTCCCAGGGACTAAAGTAAGACTGATGGGCCTATTAATTCCTGGATCCTCCTTTAAGCCCTTCTTGTAGATGGGGGTGACATTAGCCTTCTTCCAGTCTGTTGGGACATCCCCTGAACTCCATGACTTCTCAAAGATTACGGAGAGCAGCCGAAACATTAGCCAGCTCTCTTAACACCCTCGAGTGGATGTTGTCAGGGACCATCAATTTGTAGGGGTCAAGCTCCTGTAACAGTTCACATATCAGCTCTTCCTTCACTGACTGGGTCTGGTTTTGCACCCACCTGAATGTTTGTTCCCGAGGCCTGGGGCCCAACAGTGCTGGTAAAGACAGAGGTGAAGTGTTAAGAATGCCTTTTCAGTGTTGTTGGTGACTAATTCACCTCTACTGTTTAACAGTGGGCCAATATTTTCCTTCTGTTTCTGCGTGTTGTATATGTACCTGAAGAACTTTTTCTTGTTGTTTTTGACATCTCTGGCCAATTTCAATTCGAACTGAGTTTTTGCTTTTCTAACTGCATCTCTGCACACCCTGGCAGTGTCCTTGTAGTTCTCAATGGGTATTTGTCCACTTTTCCATCTCTGGTTTCTCTTTTGATTTTGAGCAGACTCAGAAGCTCGCAGTTAAGCCAAGTGGGTCTCTGGCTCTGCCAACTTCCCTTACCTTTAAAGGGGATTAACTGTTTTTGTGTTGGTTTTGTGCATGCGACTTCTCTTCTTCCCTGAAACAGCCTATAGCCATCCATCGCAATCCTCCAGTCATGTGAGTTGTCCCACCATGTTTCGGGTATTCCTATGATATAACTTTCTGACTGGGTGCAGAGCTCCAGTTCCTCCTGTTTGTTCCCCAGGCTGTGTGCATTGGTATACATACACTTGAGGTGGTTAGTCCTCTGGTTCTCGTCTTGGGAGGCAGCTAAGGAACATTTGTCACTGCTCTGGTTGGCCTGACTTATTCCCCAGTTGGTTGCAATGGTGTGAGCATTGCCACTTTCAACCCTGCCCCACAGGTCCTTCAGTTTAAAGCCCGCCTCACCAAGTTGGCCAGCCTGCTGCCAAAGTTTCCCTTGCCTTTGGCTACTCAGTTTACTGCAGAAGTCTTTCTAGATGCTGTCCTGCCTGTCTCCTCTCCTGAACTGAAGGCAGCCCCAAGCTCCTTCACGTCCCAACCTACCTTCATACTGGTATGGCATGCTGTAATTTTGCTGACGTACTTCATCCAAAAGTCTTTGTTTGCCACCCCTTTGCATGATTTTACCTTTCATTTAAACAGCACGAGACAGATCTTAGACTTCCTGTCTTTTCACCTGTGCCTAGTAGGGGAGCAGAGGGATAAAACTGCTCTTTTCCTCCTCCTCCTCCAAGTTCAGAACATACATTTTTTGAAATTTTGGCTCATTTTGTATTTGCTTTAAAAGGCAGCAGCAACAAAGGTCTGCAAAAGGACTGAGGTATTCAGACATTTAAGTGTTGTAGGGCAGAAAGATTGTTGAGAGTCACTCTCAGCTTCCTGCTAGCTCTAGAAGCATGTATACCTGCTGCACTTGAATTATGGAAACATTCTAATTCCTGAGTTACTATATGTAGGCTGGCATATGCCTACCTCTTTTATAAGACTAAAGAGCATTAGATTTGAGATACAATGCATCCTCTTTGGCATTTTCCTGGGAATATGTTGGTGACTTTGCTAACAAGGCTTAACGTCTGAATACCGTATTTAGACATTTCATTGGCTTAACACTGGTGCCTAATTCAGAGCTATTGACTCTATTATACATTAAAAGACACATAAAACCAAGGAACCATGATACCTAATAAGGTTTTTTGGATCTATTTTCCCCACCTCAAGTCTGAATCCGTTCAAACTAAGAAGCATAATGACTTAACTCTAATAACATGTTGAGACACTTCAAGTAATTCAAAGATTACTGAGAAATGGCTTAGTTATCGTCAAAGTTTCTGATACTACACCTAATTGGGGGAAAAAGAGCAGCTATTCAATACATCACTCATTTTCATAGTCTTTGGTTAAAAAAGCCTAGTGAGGAAGGAAGCAGAGTTTGATTTTGAGGCTCAAGATGGGGATGTTGGCATATTCCTTGTCCAAAGAGATGCTTTGATTAGACTGAGCCATCCAGAAGGTCCTACATGACATGTCCTGGACCTTTAAAATGCTATACATTTCCCTCATGTGAAAATTATGCTTCTGCTGTCGTCTTTTCCCTTAGACGTCTTTTTTCCTACTCTTCTTCCTGACCTCTATTTTTTTCTTTCTGCTCTCTAAATATATCCCTTTCTTGTGATACTACCATGACCAAAAAGGACACTGAAGTAAGTGGTCTGGCCATGCAAACAGAGACAGAGGCTTTCAGATGTCAGTGTCTCAAGGAATGAGATACAAAATGCCACTTGGGAGACAAAGGTCATCTTTTGGAATATTTCCCACACCGATATTTACAGCCACAGAACTGTGTGACAGCAGGACTCTTAGGCAGGGCAAGATTTCTTCTCTCTAGTAAGAATTATTCAGTTTGTTGCATGTGTCCAGAGGGATAGCAATTCCTTGTTGTTGTACACAATTCTGTATTTCTAACTACTCAACAACACCTCACATTTCTAATTCTTTCCCTGTTGCTCTCTCAAACATGGCTGCTACCCCTTTCCATCAGGCTCTTCACTGATACATAATACTAGAACATTTGATTTAACAGGAACTATATGCAAAGTAGAATAAATGTGGACAATTCCTTCAATGATAATATATTTTACATAGCCCCTTGGTATAAAAGTGAACTGTATTAATGTGCTACAGAACTTGGGAAAATTCAGGTATTATTATTATTATTATTATTATTATTACAACATTATTATTATTCAAGACAAAGGAAAAAGATTTAATCTTAAATATATTAGCATGCAGAAAATGGAAAACTTTCTGAAAATGCTTTATCAGTTATTAATTACTACATATCAAACCATTCTGCACTAAAGGTTCACTTACAGACTTCCATGCCAGCTTAACCTGGAATAAATTTTGGAAAGTGACACCAAAATAATTGTTAATCAATGTCATCTGACAAGTGGCCAGGACTGTTATGAGCAGGGTCAGATATCAAAGCAAAAAATGAAACACTTCACAAATCTGGCACTTCTGCAAGCACATCTACAAGAAGACTCTCCAGAATAACTGCCCTCTTCTTTCAATCCAGAAAGAGTTTTAACAGGAGCAGGAATATAGGATCTGATTTTTCCACAATCATTATCATGAAGACATTTGCCGTATGATTTGCACTGAGATGCAGCAAGGGCTCACTACAAATCTTTAAACGAGGCAAAACTTGGATTCTGTTACTGATCGAAAACTCTAACTTGTTCTTGAGCCTGTGGATGATTTGGGGAGATCCACATGATAAAGAAAGAGGATATCATCCTTTCACCTATGAAATGAAACACCTCCTTTAGTACTGATGTCAGTCTACAAGCAGGATAACAGAGAATTTGTTGACAAATTAAAGGCAGTTTGGAGATAAGCATGAAAATGTGCAGAGACAAAGAAGACATACCTAACAAAAGTTTTGGTATCATGTGGAAATCCAGGTCAAAATAATAAGTTAAAACTTCCTTGTTTAGGTTTCAAATTGACAAAGGAATAGTGAAATCACCGATTTATTGAAAAATATTTAATTACTCTAAGTTGTATTGAAATAATTATTAAAATATGTTGCAGCACAAAAGCATGGATTTGTTTCCAGTGCAGCAGAGAAATTATGTCTGGGAAACTTCAAAAGTAACTTTTCTTTCTCTGTTTGGTTTCACAACATGAGGCAAGACTCCCATTGAACCTTCCCTCAGGAGGAAGCGACCAAAAAAATAAACAGGTACAGATGGAGGGAAGAAGTTCAGGAATGTGGTAGTGACATGGAAAATGGCAATTTATCTCGACACAGGATTTTTTCCTGAATCCTGGCAAAAAAATTGCATTAATAATGAAATTATATCAAAGGACTCTAAGGGAGGATTAGATTAATTAATTAGGTAAATAACATGGACCAAATCCTAAATTAATTTTAATAAGAAAATATTTTTTCTTCTAACAGTCACGTTAATTTATGTGTTGTGAAGAAGAGGAAATCCAAGAGGCCCTTGGAATTATTCATCCGACGAGAAAACAGAAAAAGAGACATGAAGTTGGATGAGAAACACTTCATTAAGTATTAAAACCTAAGCCAGTCTCCCTCCCAACCAACCTGGCAGAAGCCCCATTACTTGACATACGTGCAGCTCAGTTTCACCAAGTTCTCAGATCTGAGAAGCAACGCTATTACCTTTTCTGATGAACTTCTCTGCCAGCACAGGGATTTACCTTTAAAAATTACTTCATGCATTTGGCCTTGAAACTTCTCAGCCAAAAATGAGGTGGCCTTTAATATATAACTTGCTCTGGCTGACATGTCTTGCCTGGTATGAAATTAAGGAGTTCACTTTCCACCACCTCTTTCTATTTCTGAAAACTCTATCACTTGTTACCAAGCATCCCATAACTGTGTTTCTAACAAAGATTACACTGATATTTCTGTCCAGCTACATGTCCTGCAGGGCTGTTCTGCGGTCTTCCGATCAGTAAAAATGTAATAACATTTTCACATAGTCAATATTTAATTCTGTAAATGCAACTGGTAGTTGTAATCTAGGTTATTAACCACACAGTGATTTATGACGGAGGGCAGACAGTGGAGGGGTGCAGAGCACTAGGAAGGTCCTCTGGTGACAATAAAAAAGTTATAAATTTCATAGCTCTGCCTGAGAAATGTATTTATATCCTATATTAAGAATAGCTTTTTATAAATTTTAATGATCCGTGTTATTAATGGTGCTGTCATCATTACTGCCTGTGCAAGACTGTAGTCTTTTTTTCCCTCTTATACTTTTCCATCAGCTGAAGGTCTTATATTTTTTAAAAAGCTCTTATTAGCAGTTTGCCAAAATATCTTTAAAAGTTATAAGTATATCTTTGTTTCATTGGACTGCAAAGACTGCAAGGAGTATTTTGCATAAAGTTTTACAGCCAAGGTAAAGGTTGGGCTAATTGGACAGAAAACAATTGCTTCTCTATCATGTTTACAAAGCCTAACTCAATACATAGGAATAAAAGTAGCACCATATCAAAAAGAAGGATTTATACATGAAAATTGTTCTTAAATAGTGTAGTACAGAGTGTTGGGTAACTAGAAGATAGACAGTTATATATCAAAGATCAGATATAAACGTTTATGGTATCACGGACCACATACAGTGAAAGAGACAGCAGTAGTATTTACACAAAACCCCCTACATTTTTACTTATTTATTTTAGAATGCTCTGACACCCTTGGCCAAGTTTGCCCAGGCAAAGTAGCCTATGGCACTGCCTGATATTTGAACAACTTTCCCATTTATCTGATCTTCATACAAGAACATTAGAAATACAAAAATAAGTTTGGGAATCGATCAAAAGACAAAAGGAAAAGAGAACAGAGCAGAAGTAGCACCATTTCAGCTCTGAGCATTTCTCATTAGTCACCTCTAAAAGCAGAAGCAGACTCCTACAGCAGCCACCTGCTTTACCTCTGTCAGGGATGGAGGCAGGTTTTCTAAGACTATCAGAAGTCAGATGGTAGGCAGCATCCCTCCCACCGCAGGAAGCCAATAGAATAAAGATGGTACACAAAATCCTGATCTGTGGACAATGAAGGAAGGGATGGAGTTCTGGCAGATATGTTCAGTAGGGAAGAAACACAGCCGTATACGATTGTGTATGTAAGTCATGCAGGTCCTCTGACTTACAAGCATAGGTATTTTTAATCATAAAATCGCAAAAATAAACCATAGCTTTATGGGCTATCAGGCACTCTGATGCTTCGGTGATAGCAGCTGTTCAGTTCAGCTAGACATATTGAAGAAGATATGTGAGTTGGAGCAAGGTCCTGTGGTATCATATGCCTGCTGTTTAGTTTTGAAATATTCACCAAAAAAGGAAAAAATAACACTATCATTGCAATCTCCAGGCAAATGTGATTTCAGTGAAGACAGAAAAGAAACTTTAAAGACCACAATGGTAAAGCATCACTTGACTGATCTAAATGCGAACAAAGTTCCATTCTCCAGAATCCTAGGAAGGCATTAGAGGCTTACTCCAAATTTGCTTTCATTAGAAAGGAATTTCCATGCCATTCCTAATCTGAGAAAAAACATCCCCTCTAGTGCTAAAAGAAAATTAAGTCTTCCTGCAGCCTAGTTCTCTTCCTTTCTTAAGCAAACTCTGCTAACTATATCATACTATGTTCCTGTAAACTCATAAGGAAATCATTTGAAATACAAGTGCATTTTCATTCACTAGAAACTCTTCTTAATTAAACCAGCTATTAAGACAAAAGAACAAATAGTGCAATTCATTTTTAATACAGAATTTTCTAGGATTCCTTTTTTGACAAATACGACCTGCACAATACTTAATATACGTTAATGCTTACCTCAGTTTCTGATGATTGTTTATGGGAATGTAATAGGGATGTTGAATACTATTTTGGGGAGACTGAATAACACTGATCATTAATGACTACTATGTCAGATGCAGGATGCCTCAGCTCATAGTACGTGTCTCAGCAAGATTAAGTAGGAGAAAGACTATGAGTTACTAAGGAATAAGTTTGTTGGAATGCTTTCCTAAATTAAACTTTTTACAAAAAAGTTTGCTTAAAACTCCAGAAGTAGGAAATTCATTGGTTCTTAAGCAAAGCTAACAGCATTTGGCTCAGTCTGACTTAGGAAAAAACCCTATTTTGTTCTTCATGATATGTCGCTCTCAGAACACAACACTATGCAGTGTAAGAATGCTAAATAGTGCTTTTCTGATTCATGAATGAAAAAAGCTTTTATTCAAGGTGATTACAGAGTGTTCTATTGATTTAAGTAGTGGGTATTTACTCCAACTTTCCCTTAAATGACTACAAAACAGGAGGGTTTCCCTCCAGCTAACAGCATGATCTCAAAATGTAAATGTACAGTTCCAGGACATCTGCACTTACTCATAGAGGCTATTATCTTATTTTATGCACTAAGCAGGCAAAAGAACCAATACCACAGATAAAAAGGTGATGTGCTACTGCCACTTGTTATGAAGTCAGATAAAGCAAAGCAAGGCAGGAGCAATGATTCAGCAAAGGAAACAGGAAGGCATCTTGGTGGGAACAGTTTGTTCCACCTGAGTTTTGCATTTTAGCTAACTTAAAATATAACAGAAAATGTGATACTGATTGATACACATTTGAAAGCTGAGAGGGGAAGAAGCAACAAGAAAAGCACTTTCTCAGTTGTAACATCCTATGAAGATATTCTAGTAAGAAAGCATCAAACTGTGAAAAAAAAATTGAAATGTCAGGGAACCTCATTGTAATTCTAGAGGCCCTCTTTGAAAGCTCCTAGTAGCGTTTTTAAAAGTAAGCCTAGACATACTCATCATCTCAAGGAGAGGCAGGAGGCTTCATATTCAGCAGACAGAGAAAGTGAAGAAACAAAAAATGCAGTCAGCAAAAGCCGTCTTGCTTACTGGGAAGCTGCTGAAAATGCACAGTGGGAAGCATCAAGGAGAGTCTGACTTGAGCCCCTTTAAGAAGGAGTTTTCTGGGAAACAGGTGAATCTCTGATACTCAAAGCCATAGCCTTTTTTTTCCAGCCAGCCCTTTCTCACAAAGCATAGGTGTTGGAGGAGGTTGGTGGTGCCCTCTCTCATAACAGAATCTTGGTTACAACGTGGTTCCCAAACACACCGGTCCACTGTAAACTCTAGAATCATAGAATCGTCTAGGTTGGAAGGGACCTTTAAGATCATCGAGTCCAACCAGCAACCTAACACTGCCAAGTCCACCACTAAACCATGTCTCTAAGCACCACATCCACCCATCTTTTAAATACCTCCACGGATGGTGATTCCACCACTCCCTGGGCAGCCTGTTCCAATGTTTCTTGGTGATCACTGCATCCCTTATCAAACTTGAGTTTCAAACACTTCTACATCCCTGATGCAGAACAATGCTATGGCCTTGTAGTTGGCTAGTAACCAAAGGACCACACCTGGATGGGCCTCTGGCAGAGGACCCATACAGGCTCTAAAAGACTTCCACTGCATAAGAGAATTGAAATTTGCACCTTCCCTCTCACTGAGCATTATTATAACCACCAGGCTATACATATGGTGCTCCTGGACAGGGTTGCTCTGTGTTCCATCTCACACCTATTGCCCTTTTTCCAAAGAACATAAGATTTTTTGTGTCATCTACTGATACCTCAAAACTACTGTTCATTTGCTCATTCATTCACTTTTCCCTTCTACTAACGGAGTGTGAAACAGTGAGGAATATAACTTCTTTTGGTCTAACCTTGCAGAGGAATGCTGTCTGGCAGCTATCTTAGGGACATTACAGCAGAACAATCTATTCAAATAGGGCTCTGGAAGTCTCACTGAAATCTTGCCTTAGCTCTCAACCTTGCAGCCTTCCATGTCCTTATCTGTACTGCCCTCCTGTATCTTTTAAGCTCACTTCCCTTCACTCTGCTTTTCTTTCTTTTTCTTCTTTTATTCCTCCTACTGTTTCCCTATACACTGTAACTATCCTAATAGAAATGGAAAGAACAAAGCTCTTCGCATTTGTCAAATGATTTGTCTGCTGTGGTTTTCTGTATAATTCTCTTCCATTTTATCTGCTTTGTCATTCCAGATAACAACCATTTTTCTGCAAGGAATGTGTCTATATTTGTTAAGAAAGCAGTTACACTATTTTGGGTACTGCCACAACCTAAATCATTATCATCATCTTTCTGAAAGAATTTTACAGATACATATACATATATATATTCATATACATACATATATTTTCAAACCCAAAAGGCCCTTCCTTTATTTATGGGAAGGAAAATATGGGGTGACTTCCAGAAACTACACAAGAAATAGATGAAGGGTGCCAGATCCCACATTGGCAAATGAAAAAGGACAGCCACAAATCCTCATCCTCCCATTAGAATGATGGAGGAGTTTCAAGACAAAGAAAGAACAACTGGACTGAACTAACACATACATGCTGAGGGCTGGGGTGAATAAGCACTTTTTATTGTTAATGTAATGGTTTGGAGTTTTTGTTTTCTTTTAAATAAGTAACTGGAAAGAATAGTGAAAATGACAAATACAAGAAAGAACTGACTGTATTAATGAAAGAAGCAAGATCTGGAAAACAAAAAGGCAGCCTGACCACAAAAACCTTGTGGTGGTCCCGAAGGACCGAGTAGACTCTGTGATGAATCTCCCTTTGACTTCGGTGGGACACTCGCAATATTCCAAGCAACAAGAAATGGAAAAGACTTTTAAACAACCAGTTGGCAAACAAACACATCAGCTGTGTGCTCCACCTACTATCATCTATTTCTTTCTCTGCACTTCTTGCTGAAATCCGTTTAAGTCCCAATTCTGCAAATACATGCTTAACATTATGCAACTACTGAGATCCACTGGAGTCTGAAATGCTATATTTTCAGATAAACTAAATTACTCATAGTAAAAGTGAGATCAGGACTTGCAGCTATAAGCTCTTTACAGCAGAAATCTTAAATAGCAACCCAGCCCTTGAAAATCTGTATTGACTCGAAGAGCGGGACTAGGATAACTCCTTCAAATTTCATTCCTACTATTTGTAAGTCCTACTTCATCCTAAAATGCATTTTATAAAGAAAATAGCAATGATAAAAAATGGCTTTTGTGAGGTGTTTAGCATCTCTTCTCTAATACCACTCTGCCTAGCTTCCAAGTGCATTTAAGACTTACTGAGAGTTTATCTACTGCTGGTCATATACATGTGACAGCCCTCTTACTGTCCAAACAGTAGAGTTTGGAAGTAGCATGAGCACTGCAGAGGTGTGACAGACAGTCATGGACCCAGAAAAATAAGAAAGTAATTGAGCTCACTGACTAGTGTCATTTCATTCATCTTCAATGTTCTGCCAGTATTAACCAGTCGCTGTATAGATCTGTAGGAATCGATCAACACATCGGCAGTACTGCAGTCTATCATCCAGTTGAAAACGTTATAGTTCAAGTGAAAGGCGTCCCAGGAATTCCTGAGTTTAAATGTAATGAGAGAGCAGGAAAATGCAAAATGCAGCACTGAAATTCAAAATTTCTGCTAAATTTGTGTTTCTCAGATGTAAAGTAATTTACAAGTGAGAACTATAAGGGAATGCTATTTTCTTGTATTTCAACATTTTTTATTCCAGCCAGTGCTTTTGAATTATTATTTTACTTACAGAATTTAGATATTTACAATATACTTAATTGTGTGTTAAAGTATATATAATAAAAATGAGACTAGTCAATACATCAATCCCAAACATGGCAGTGACCTCATTCAAATCAAGTCAGACACTGACAATACACCTGAATTCCAGGACAGATATGTCTGAACTACCTACTGCTTCTTCGCATCTTTTTTTTACTGAAGAGATCCCATTTTGACTTATCTCAAACAAGAATAAACACTTACCTTTGTTAAAATCATAAAACAAGAACCTTTCATGTTCCAGGAAACATAACGTGCAAAAACAGATCTTAAAAACTGAGTTGTTTTTTTCTTGACTAATTTTTCCTCTCTTCATGATATAAATATACTGTCTTATCATTGAATAAGACATATGCTGACTTTTAAAAATCTAATCAACATTTTTTTTATATTATTACTTAGACAGCCTAAAGCCTCATAGAATATGCTTGTTCTTCGCATGTTTCAGTAGGAAAAGAACTGGAGCTTGATTCTGCAAATCTGTATCCAGTGCTACTAGGGCAAGAGCACTCCACAGTTCATACCACAGTTCTACAACCCTAATCATCCAAAGTGAGGAAGCCACGTTGGTTCAGCAAGGTAATAGCGCCTACCTGCTTCTCAGCTGACGCGCATTCAGACCCAGCCACATTGCGAGCCATGGACAACAGACAGTGAGGAAACACTGAGATAAGAAACAGTTCTAAACTAGCTAGTACAAGCAATCGGTTTAGACTCAAGTCAGCCTTCCACTGATCTTAAAGAAGCTTTGCTGTAAATAAATGTGGGGTCTGATTCAGCTCTCACAGCAGAGTAAGGTGGGATATAATCTCTCTAGTCAAGGGATTTATGTGAGTGAAATCAAGTATAAAGGTGAAAAGAATCAGTAATGCATAAACGTTTGAGAAATTTTTGAGAAGAGGTTCAGAAGATGAATTCTTTTGGCTACACTGAGTATATTAAAAGAATAAGCACACACACATACCGTTACATTAAAACTTGACATCCCCAGAGTTTGTAGCAAAGCACGGAATTTGGTGGGACTATTGCATGTTTACCTTCTACTCTTCCTAGAAATGCTCACCCAAACATGATCTCTGGAAACTTTTGTTTGCGTAGACGTAAAAAAGCTCACGCTCTCAGCAGCCTACATCCTCTGAGCATCCTTCAGCTCCTCATGATTTTGACATTGGAAGAAGCCTGAACACATTTTGTGCTTAGCCACATTTCATTTCAGACTGTGGGAGCAGAGTTTAGGAGGCATGCCTATCTGGAGAAAGTGAGAAAGGGAGTATCAGCAGCCTGGCACGTGAACAGGGCACAAGAACAGGGAGAAGCATTGGTTTGGGACACTTGGCCCAGTGTTTCTTCACTGAGTAAGGGCTCAGACCTCAGGCCAAGGTCAAGCTAGTATTTCCCAGTAGCCAGTGCCAAATAAAACTGCTTTTTGAAAGAGGTACCATTCTTTGCTTTTACCTTTTTGTTGCTATTGTTGTTGAAAACAGGCCTTTTTAAGCCTCATCTGCAGGCAAACCATACCTAGTTATATAATTCATATTTACTGCAAAATGAGTCAAACAAGGACACATTACTTTTGCCCTTATAATTTAACTTTTTAATATTTTCAGATCTCAGAGGCAGGTCTACAGTCCCTGCAATGCCAGCAGAGCAGTTCTGCAACTCTACCCATGAGTTGTGTTTACATGTACAGAGCCACACTCTGTACAAAGAGCAGAACTATGGAAGGTAATCAGCTCTACCATATGAAGATATTCTGCACTTATCTTGAAGGCAGAATCCATTTTTATAGCTCGGCATCTCAGTTTTTTTATGCAATGGGACTTCTCCTGTAGAGTAACAACTCTTATTACCACAGGAATATAACAGCTTTAGAACGCCTTGTGCTGGATCAGCTACAACAGGGAAGCTACTGACTGCAAAAGCAGCTCTTCTTCAGGGTAGAAGAATCTGAATCAAATGTAGCTGTGATTTTTCTTTTTCTTTGGACCATCTCTTTTAGACTTTGCTTTTTTTCTGCAACTGTTCTATTATAGCAGTTGCAGAAGTGCCTGAAAGACAACTAGAGCATGAACAGCAGGAGAACAACCCATTATAAATGGCAGAAGTAGTAGATCCCCCGGGTGACTATCTGAACGCTTTACAATATCCACAAAATGAATGAGGCCTTTTTTATTACTATTATTTGCATCTATAATCAAGCCAATAGTAAATATGACCAGAACAAATCTACCTAATGGGTCCTGCCTATTAATCAAGAGATAATTAGAATACTCAATATACTTGTGAGAACATGCTGTCTTGATAATTATGATATTTGCTCCCTGGAATTAGATAATATAAGGAAACAAAAAGGTTTGGAAACCACTGCCTTCCATGTGCTCTGTAGTTGTGTGTGAAGCTGAGAAAATAGTTTAACAGATCTCTGGTGTTGCAAGTGTAATTCTTTACCTGTCTTTCCAGTACAGTAACAATTATGTCATCAAAGTATATGAGTAAACAAAGGAGCTCCTACAACATCATTGGTAGGCTACATGTCAGAAATCATCTTTATTGATCAGAAACACTGGGAAAATAGAGAAAGTGAGAAAACGGTGTCATTTTAAAGGTATGTTTAAGCCTTGTAAACATCTCTGAAACACACCAGATTCTGATATTCATACCACATTCTTATTCCTATGTGAAGTCTCAGGCAATTCTCATAAGAATTCAACAAAAGAATATAAAAACTGGTGTACTAGGTCAGACCAGAGGCACAAATTATGTCTAGTCTCTCATGGGAATGAGAAATGGATGCCTAAGCACAAAAGAATAGTGACTGCACTGGGGTACTTACCACAAATACCATTCCAGCTTTGAACAATTTGCAACATGAGCCTTCTGAGCCAGAGGTAGTATCTTTGTACTTAACAGTCTTTTTCATTTTCATTCTCTTTTTCACTCTTTTTCTTTTTCATTCACTCAGCTCTTGAATTCTTGTAAATATTTGAGCACTAATAGCATCCTCAGCTTGAAGTTCCTCAGACTAGATGTGTGTAGTGACAGTAACATGGACACTTGCACCACTTGCTTGAAGAGGTCTCAGGCCATTTTACACTGACAGCCCCTAGATCTTGCTTTGGAAGAATAAGCAAATAACCAAACCATATTCACCTTCTCCAGTGTTTCATAGACGTCTGTTTTCTTTCAAAGCTCCTCCTTTTCTCTGAGCTGCAGAGTCCCCCCTCCTTACACAGAGCTATTCCAGGTATTTGATCTTTTTTGAAATGAGGAGGGGTGACAGAAAGAATCTGACTGTTCACAGTGTTCAAGATGTAGGGCATCTACATGTGTATTTACACAATGGTGTAATTTTTTGTGTTTTACCATGTGTTCTCTTTCTTGTAATGCCTAACGTTTGATTAGGACGCGCTGCACTACTGAGCACCGAGTAAAATTTTCACAGAACTAGGTTTTAAATTCAAAATCTCCTTCTATAGTGGTAAAGGTCATCTCAGAGCTGAGAATCACAGCGTATGTAACACTAGTACTTTTCACACTGTAAATTTTCCCTGAGAAGTGGGCAAGAGTGATAACATTATCACAAGCCATTCTTTCTACATTACTTAGATTATTCCAATGGCTTCTGGAGGATATCCACATTTTTAATTGATTTATATTATAAGGCACAGCTCATCTTCAGAAATCTGCACCTGTTATCCTTAATGCATTTTGGAACTGGCTTTGGTTTGTAGGGGTGGTGAGGTGGATAGCACATTAATTTACTATTTCAGCCAAAGGTAAAAAAAGTGAATATAGGGGGGTGAGATTTGGGCCTCATTCAGAGGAGAGAGGAGTGTGGCAGCATGTGTCATGAGAAGGCAGTGTCTTCTTCTGAGTACTCACTCAGCTGCTACCATAAATTTTGGAGCACTTATGAACAAGATCTGCTTTTCAAGTAAATAAACCTAGAGAAAAACACACGAGAAAAGCATTGTGGACAAATAGAGACTGTACGTTGAATCTTAGCCTGAGTTTTTTTTCTCCTAAAAGCTGGCAAGTCCAAACAAATTCTACAGCACTTGGAAATAATTTCTCTTCGTTAGCCACTTTTAAGAAGAGTAATACATGTAGGAGAGCATCCAAATGGTAAATAAACTGCAACTTTGCCAACATTATTGTTTAAAAATTCTGAACTTGGGGGAAATATTTTGAAAATCTGATAAACCTTATGTGCCTCACATCCATGGGGTGATGTGTATGTGCTCTCTTGTTAAGACACAAGGCAGAAAGTATTTGCTCGTGTTAAATGCACCATTAAACTTTACCGACCTGCACTCCACTCAGGACTTTTTCCTGCTATTCTAGTTCCCTCTGAACAAACCTCTGTTATTTTCTGACAAATGCCTCAGGTGAAAAATGCAAACATCCTCAAAAGATCTCTGAAATAATCAATAATTACGACAATGACAAGGTAAGATAAAATGGTAACATTTATTCCTTGGTCAGCAATGGGTTAATATCCCATTTTGCACAGGAGGAGAAGAACTTCTGAACAGTCCATTGTAAACATTCAAAAACATTTCCAAACAACATCGCTGCAATACATACGACAGAGTACACAACTGTGTTCGGGCTCATTCATTGCTCAAGAACCGGAGACGAATGCACTAAGGATATGACTGTATTTTCCTTGGCCTAGAATAATTATTATAGCTGATAATAACTCTTTATTATAATTGCACCTGGGTAATTATCGAGGTCACAGACACATTGAGCGAGGCATTGTATGAACACGGAAAAGCTGCCCCTGTTTTAAATAGCTTACAATTAAATTAAAGAAGATGTATGAAAATGACATGAAGGAATAAAATTCACAAACTGAACAGCATGATCGCAACAAATGTCAACCCATGACTGCTTTTCTTGGGGGAAATGGGAGGCTATTAAGCACAGGCCATGGCGTACAGAAAGAAGAATGGAAACAATAGAAAAGGTAGGACTAGTAGTGACTGAACGAAGCTGAGGTGAAGGACATGATATAATTAGAAATAAATTCAGCAAAGGGCAGGGGCACCCAAATGAGAACTGCAAAAGGTTTGCCGTGGGTACGTCCACACGTATATGTTAGGACACTGTAAAGCTGCCCCATGTGAAAATGTCCTAAGATGAACTGCGCTCACACTTTCACATCACGGGCTGTTTGGGCATGCCCAGCCTGGCACAGCCACGCTGCCCCACACTCAAAGGGCCCTACAGGCTCCTTGGGCTACCCCGTGTATGAGAGTCAGTCATGCCTTCTAGTAAAAAACAGAAAGGAAAGGGAAATATGAGGAAGGAACTGGGACTCATGGGTAGCACGCATCCCTACCATCTGTGCCTGCCGCATCCTCCCGTCGCTAGATTGCACGCTGCCTGCACCCACTCCCATAGCCATCTCCTTTCTCAAAGGCCGGGCAAGCCCCAAACAAAGGAGAAACAGTGTCCGTGAGCAAAGAAGAGGCTGGGGCAAGTGCTCCGCGAGCATTTTTTCAGTTATGTCCAAGCAAGGTCAGAAAGGTACTAAGCAACCTGAGGCCCACTGTTTCAATAATGCCACCCTGCCAAGGTTGTCCTTGAGAAAGTCAGCAAAAAGGGCCCAGCTGGCCCCATCCCCAGCATGCAGTGATGTTTATGGCATGGACAGAGACATTTTTAGTGCGAGCCAAGTGCCAAGTTTGCTTCTGCGTCTTGGCCAGCTTCCTGAAAAACAATTTCTCAGATCAAACTTCTGACCTTGAGAAGCCAAGCCTACAACAAAAGCACCAGTTTGAACCTCACCCTTCCAGGGGCTGTGGGCTTTGCAGTGTCTGAGAGACATGCAGGCTTCACACTGCAGGACTTTTTATCTTGTGTATTGCAAGGATCGTTGTGGAACCTAAAAAGCCCCACCACAGTTCAGTTTTTATCTAGTTTGTGACTGTTCTTACACACACTGGCTGCACAGATACACAGATCCAGTCAGGCCAGCATCTATTGATAGTAGGACAGGAGAGCTGTACATCTAAGCAGGCACCTGAAAACACCCTGTAAGGTAGCTGGCAGCAGGCGCAACAGGTTCAGGTAAGCATGCACCAGAAACGTGGATTGGGTCCCAAGCAAATGAATATTATCTACCTCATAGACTAAGCAAATTTTAATTGCCTGGCAACATTAATGACGATGATCAGCTGTTGGTGTTGGCGCAGGAACTTCAGTGGTGCAAACCCTTTGTATACAAAATGCAAAGAGCTTAGGTTGGGAGAAGTGGGGCAGTGATGTAGAAGGGCTGTTCCTTCCAGCTTTTTGCTTCTCATGATGTGTGGCTGCAGTCCACTTCTGCTTCAACCACGTGCATATATCTTTCCAAGACAGATTGTCCTGGGACCTCTTTGTGGTACATCTGCTTTGCTGCCGTTAAGGCCCCCGAGTGATGTCCAAGAAGGCATGTGTTCTCTTCTGCATCTGGAGAAGTGCCATGAAAAACATAATCCCAGATGAATCCAATTTAACTACTTCTAAGTCTCTCAGGAAGCCTCATCTTCAGAATGGGTAATAAAGGACTCAAAATTATTCTGATCATGTGTCTGCTCCATGAAAAAACCATACATTCCCTGCACGAATTTAAACAAGATGAGCTTTTCACACAATGGGTAAAACCACAGCTTCCTGAAAATCTACAGTCGTTTTAACAAATGATCCAAAGTTTTAGCTTATATCTCTGTAGTGTTCTGTCAAATGGAAAACAAACTCCACTGATATTCAGGTTGTAGAAAAGAATTGGAGAGGTAGTAGTAACTGAGAGGCTAGCACAGTTCCCCATTGTCAAAGGAAAGCTTCTTGACCGTTTATGCACTACTCCAGCCAACGCTTGGATCTTCTTGAAGGAAAGCAATGAACTTAACTTTAAGTGAGAATGAAATATCTACTGAACTCATTAAGTCTGATAGAAACTAACATATATATTACATCAGACTTTCTCAAACTGTACACCATGGAGCAGAAGCATTTAGCAGGAAGCATCTCATGGTGCATGGAGAGGTGGTTCACCACCGACTGCAGCCTCTGCTTTATAATTGCTAAGGTGGATTTGAAGAAGCTGAGAGCTAATGGGATGTTTGTCTTAATATAAGAAAGAACTGTGAAAGAAATCTCTGAAAATGCTACAGAGAAGGCTGTAAGACTAATTCTTGAGCAGATAAAGTGCTCTACAGAAAGGCCTGAGAATACTTGTAGGAAAAAAAGATTTTTAAAATTTAATACCTCTAAATGGCTTATTTCATTACAATAATGTCAAGGAGTCTTTTATATGTCTTGATTACCACACAGTCAAGTCTTAAGTAAAATAAAACCATGCATTGTGCTACAATGAAAATATTATTCTTTTTATTTATTTATTTTACTTAATTTGTAAATTAAAACACAACATTTTTGGCTGTCTTTTTGGCCCATTAAAAAAACAAACAGTGCCTGTTTTTTTTCTCCAGACAAAAAGCATTGCTCTGAATTGTAAAAATTGCTTTTGTTCAATAATAGATAAAGTTTGAAATTACATTATTTTCCCATATCCCTTAATAGAATATAAATGGCATAGCAATAACAATAATAACAATAACAGGAACAATAACAATAATAATACTATCACTGTTTTCAGATGTCTTTTTTTAGCTTAGAAAAAATCTGCTATTTTTTTCAGTCAAGATGCAGAATATGGTTTCTGTTGGGATTTGGGATATTTTTTTCTTTTTTTCTTTGGATGTTTAGTCTTAAATGGCACTGAATTTAGCATTACGTATTAAACAAACGTATTGTTTTTGTGAAAACTGCAATTCTGGCATATTTTCCTCAATTATATCAACCATAGACACATGTTATGTGGGTGTGCAGTTATTGGTTCATTTGTAAACATGGGTAATAAAATATCTGTATTGCAATACCTCATTGTGTGCAGAGTATTCATGTTATTTCTTCCACTGGAGTTTTCTCATTAATCATGGCGACAGCTGATACTTTTTTCACTGACATGAGATATACAGTTGTTAAAAAATTTGTTATAGGGCTTAATATTGTCATTCATGATATGTGCAAAATAGAGAGAACCTTCATGGAAAAACTAATACGACAAATATTGAAACCAATGGTAGATGTTTTTTCTCTCCCAACAAGTGAAGATGTCTTTGAAAGGCACTAAGGTGTTAAATGCAAAGACCACAGACTTTTTAAAATGCATAATGCACATGTATTCAAGAAATCCTTCTCATATAAAGTCAGAATCATTTAAATGACACTAGATGTCTTAATGGGTGTGAAGAAGCAAAAGTTGTATGCTAAATAGGAGAACATACGCAGACAGAAGTGGAATAATTAATTTAACCAAATATGCTACATCTTAGAAAAAATAATTGCAATCAAAGTATCAGCTGACATCTGAAGAAAGGGGTGAGGCTGTAAACTGTGATCTGGTAAGGAAATGCCATCGTTGTGGAACAGGAGTAAAAAACATATCTGAAAACAGATAAACTTCAGAGTTCCTGAGCTGGACAGCAGGAAAAAACCATAAAGGATAAACTCTCAGATTAACCCAGTTTGGATTTCATTTTGACAGGATCCTCCGTATTAAATGTATTATATAATAGCGTTACAAGAAAAAGAGTGATAAAACATTTGGAGGCACTGACCTCCTCCTGGGACCTGAGGTGGATGAAAACCAAGAAAAGTTTATGAAAAAAAGCTCAATGAGTTTAAAAGAGCAAAAGTAAACTGTCAAAGGAAGCCTCGGGGTCAAACTGGGAAAAACCCTGGCCTCTGTCTGAGACGGGGAGAAAGCAAAACAAAAGTAGCCTCTTTTCTATTTCAGTCAAGCTCTTGTGACAGATATACTTGGCCACTCCAGAAAATTCAGCCCTTCCAGGCTCCTTCTGTGCTAATGCGACTATTCATTTCCAGTCAGAATTTATTTCCTTGGACACTTATAACTAAATTCAAACAGTTAACAATTCTCCAGCTTGTATTTTCTTTATTTTACATACATCTTGAGGTGTTCCTCTATGAAGACTATGAGGGATGCCTGGGAAATTTCACATCAATTTATTTTGTACTTTCTGTCTTTGAAAGTGTCACCAGGAGGTTTCACCTGTTGGTGAAAAGACTATTCTAATCCATCATGACCAAAGGAGGAGAGAGGGTGCCTGTTAAAGGAGCCAAGAATCCCACAATATGCAGAAAGTCTCAGAGAAATTATGAGAGTGCAAGCTTTAGTGGTCTGCAAGTGAATTGTTTAATCATTATCTGTTTCCTTTAGTTAAGACAATAGAAAGTTATTTGCCCTTTGTGGACATCTTTTTTTTTTTTTTTTCGCAAAGAAGATTCATATGTGTAGAGAGAGTTTTGACAAGAGGCTCAGAAGAGGCACGTATTTCCTGTATGAAAAATACATTATGGTTGCTAAAGTTGCTAAAAGACTCAGAGCAGAATTTTGTCCTTGAATATATATGCCACTGCTGTTTACATTAACGGGAGGTACGTGCCATATTCCAGTGATCAACCTTGGCATTTGCAGAGAACTCCAGCTAGGAAACCAAATGCTTATCTCATAGAGGTACTGCAGTTATTATTGCTGTAGAGATGTAGACAACAGCAGACCATACAGGTAGACGCTCCTTCCATTATTTTTTTTTTAATTTTAGAAGCATAACTGGTCTACGACATGCTTGAAGAAGCCCTCTTAATTCTCCCTAGCTTCAGCTCCTGTGTTAGACTCTCACAGCACCAACTCTTGCATCAAAACCTCTGTGAATATCCTGTCATCTTTCTTCATTCAGGATGATACACTGACTTTCAGAACACACTCTTACCTTCCTAGGACAAAATTCAGATGCACCATGTTCCCCAAACATGAAAAAAACAAGAAAAATCAAATGTAACGCTTACGGAAGTCTCTGAAATGTAGTTCTGGATTAATCTTGGGTTTTTTTGTGAAAGTCCAAGGTATTTTTCTATTACTCTAGCCATACAAATTCTGACTGCATTCATCTCTATTTCATATTGGTTTTAAACATGCAAACTCAAAGACTTTTTCTTTTAATCAAATTCCACAGTCCATGAAGTTAATATATTAATTTGTCATAGGACAGAGAATATGAACAGTCATGTGGGAAGAGACTGGACAGTAGGTACAAGCAATTCATTTTTGAAGGAGAAAGGTTGAATTCCCTGGAGACAATATAGCAGGTATTTTGCAAGTGGAGGCATACTATCACTTAAATCCTCAAATACTTTTGTCTATTGTCTTCAAAAGTAGAACATGCATTAGCCCATATTAATTCAACCTCGTTGTGACCCACAGCGACATATCACTGTCCTTAATCTTTATAAATGGCTTTTGCACTCTGCACCATCAAAAACTTTCTTTTTGCTGATCAATACAAAGTGTATTTGAAAAGAGCATTATCTGCCTTTGAAAAGGCCTTCTGGACAATCAATGGTCTTCAGAAGCAGATGCTGATCAAGCAAGCATAGGCAACATTGTAGAAAGCTAGTAAATATTGATCTCAATTCAGAAAAGGAAATTGCCTTGTAGTTGCAGCGTCTGACTTCATTTAGCCTATAAGTTTACGAAACGTCTGATTGGCTGATCTGGTAAACACTATGGCACATCATCACTGATTTGTAAGCTTGTACAAACAACATGCCTTAAAAGTTTTAGGTGGTCACAGCACGAGATTAGTTTTAAACTTGAGTTAAAACAAACTTGAAAAATGTGGATTTCTGTTGTAAAACAACACAGGTGATACTCATTGTCCATGTGATTTCACAGTGGATCGAAGCAAGCAAAACCAAAAGCTCTGACACTGGCATACTTTATGAATCTGTACTCCTTAATTAAAAAGAAAATCCAAAATAATCTGTTTAATCATTTTTGTGTATCAGGCAACCTCCTGAACTCAGGTGGTTTGACAAAGCTACAGACTCAATTAATTTCTTTGTTTCACAAGATTTTATTGGTAGAACCTGGCATTTCTGATAGCAGAAATAGCATGATATGTTAGGCCTGGATCCAGCCAGTGCAACTCCACTAGTCCAGAGAGAAGGAAAGATGCAGCGGAACTTCAGCAAATGATCTAAACTTCCATGTAATGCATTACAATAAAACTTGAATTATTCTAGATTTATGATGTTGTTTATGACAGAAATCTTGTTTAGTACTTCCAAATTGTGAGAGTCACATAATTAGCTGTCAGAAAACTGCACTGATCGTCATTCTGTAAAAGATATTTTAGCTTACAGCACCATATAAATCACAGAAAGTGTATGGTCATATCCCCTGTCACTGAAGTCAATAGGACCTAATTGATATTCAGTGGCCTATCTGATGATTCCTTCAGATTATTGTAGGAAAGATTGTTCCTCACAAACACAGGGCAAAAATACACTAATTTCAAGTCTATGATTCAGAAGTAATTACACCAGTAGGAGTGCCGCTGATAGGTGATCAGCCCTCCTCACTTATCTAGTCAGCCTACTCGCTCTGGAATAAGAACTAATCCCGAAATCTCAGCAGTCACTGGATGGACCACTTATCTTTAAGCCAGCCACAGTGCTATGCAATAAGTAACAGGACAATACCCTGATGCCATAAGCATTTTGTGCCAAAGAGCTATTCTTCATCACGGCTTCTTGCTGGAAGAATGGGATTGGACCGATGGAGTTTAGAAACAACACAGATACACTGACTCAGAAATTTCCTCAGCAGAGTAGGGGTGTGAAAGGCGATGGCCATTCCTCTAGCCCAGCCCGAGAGTAGGGGAATTCCCTGGCCTTCAGCTCTGTGAAAATCATCTTTATCAAGAAGGCCCGAATGGACTTTTCACAGAACATGTGTTTTCTACTTAACACGAAAAATAAATTTGAAATGTAAAGACTACCTCCTGTATCACAAAGGTTTATAACAAAATATTTTACTCTTTTTACTTTTTTTTAACAGACTTACAGAGATTAGTTTCTAAATAACTGCAAAAGACCTTCCCTTGGACTCCTATACAAATGAAGATATGTCACTACATAGGTAAAACTAACTTTAGATTTCAAATATTTTTTTAGAACATGAGAAAGGTTGAAGTAAAATTTATTACATCAAGAATGACTTTGACTCCAGAGTTTAGACCCGAGTTGGAAAAAAAAATAAAAAGGAAAATCCATACTCTTGAAACCATGTTCTGAAACAACTTAGAGCCAAATTTTCTAGACCGAGCCTCTAATTTTGCACGCACAAATACAGTAATTTGGCACAAAAATGCTTACGTACCATAAAGTTCTTACAGCGTGGCATTTGGTCTATATCAGGACGTAAATCGGGGAGCTGTTGTGTGGTTTTACAGCCGCTATGTACTTTGGAGGGTGGGAAGAGTAGCTTGGGCTGTCCAGATCATAGCTGAACAATGGATCTGAAATAGGGTTGTTTCTAGAATGTATGTGGAGAATAAAATATGACAGAACAATATTTCGCACTGTCAGTTTGTGGGCAGTTAAGAAGAGTGTTTGGTTTGAGTTGACAAGCCATATGTAATAAATGGTGCATAGTTTTGTAGGACTGTATTTTCTCAGCAAGAGGTGAAGGCTTTGTCTTATTTTGGAAATGGAGTGGAATGACTTTGTTTTTGCAGAATGGTGGTCTGATGCCAAGGACTATGGGAAGAGTTGTTTGTGAAACTCCACATACGCATCGCCACCATAATAATGTCAACCACTTTCTAGCATTATTAGCATTATTTTGCAATAATACTCAGAACGCCCATTGGAATGTAGACCACGTTGTGGTCTGCATTTGTTCTTGTACTGAGCAAACACATAATGAAATTGGGTTCTTTACCTAGTGGGAAAGGCTATTGTTGTATCTTTGCTGCTGACTCAATATATTAAAAATAAATTACCAGAGAAAGGTCCATATAACTGCATTTGCCAACTACATGTGAACATACACGGCTTAATTTATGTCTCCTTTGGCGCTGGTACTCATGACTTACACAATACATGTGAAGGAGGCCCATCAGAGGGCTCTTAAACTATTTTAGAATACTAATCAGTCCCTACACACTACAGCTTTTATGCTGTTTACAGTAGGCTACAAAGGCACAAGCAAGCTGCAAGTAAAAACCTCAGCCAGGGCAGCAGTCCTTAGTCCCATACTGTTACCGGCACCCAGCAAAAGCAATTCTGAGGGAATTATGTGCTTGCTAATCATCGACTGTATGACTACACAAATCCTTAAAATAAGAGCTGCTAATCAAAAAGAGAGTAACTCCTGTTGCACGTCAACTGTTGCTTCTCCCTAAGACACCCCATCTTTCTAACTAAGGAGCACTATTCAGAAAACCCTTAGTGACCTCGGCGTAGTCAGAAGCGCTTGCGCTGCGCGGGTCAGGAAGCATCTCCATCACACCCCAGGCCCTGGCCATGCTGGGGTGGAGGCACAGGGCCAGGATGGAAACTCCTCGGTCCCCTGAAACAGAAAGGACCAAGTAACAGCGAAGCGCAGTGCTGCATAAGAACAACCGAGAGGAAGACTGCATCAAACCCATGTTTTGGGGTGGCATTTAAATGATCGGTCACCAACAACGTAACCCAAATAATGAGTAGCATGATAGAGCAACAAAAAACTGCCAGACAAAAAAAGCTGTCTACAAAGAAAGGCCATTTTTGTTTCATGCTATGTAAATATGCCCATTTTAAGGATAACATCATGTCTGCAAGCTCCTAATTAAGAGTTCTATTTCTTTGGTCCTGGACAAAGTAAAAAGTGAAGTTCAGCCCAGTAACTTTTTGCTTTAAACTGAGCAATGAGAGCTTGATCCCCTGACATAACCGACAAAATCCTCTAGGCTTTTGCAGCCTGGTGGAAATGGCCAAATCTGCATTCAACTTGTTTTTCACATTTCCATCATTGTGCAGAATGAAGCCTTGCAGAGCCCAAGGGACGTGTGTTTAGCTGCCATTCTGCAGCGCTTGTAGCATTTTAACTTCAAGCCTCTGGGAAAAAGCCACATACCTATTACTGTGGCTTTGGAGTTTAAATTGTTAGTTGATGTGCCCTGTTTATCAAATCCAAAAAGCAGTTTGTGCCTGAAAAATAGACCTGGCCCTGCAAGCAGAGAGGGTTTTTGGCTGGTTGTTTGTTTTTTAAATAAAAGCCTAAAGAAGTGGCAGTCACAAGTAAGTAATCAAGTATTTGTCTCTCTTGTCTGCCTCTGAGTTATTTTACACTTAAATTGACTCATTGCTGACATTGTAAGTTTTGCAAGGTACGGTGCTCACCTATCTGACCTTCTGTGTGAAATACGCTTATGAGAGCAAAAAGGAGACAGGCTGACCCATTCTTCATTCAGTGGGGTTTCTGTTTGCATGTTTGGTCAATGTGAAAAAACCCAAACAAACCCAACAAAAACCCAATCCCAGAACCCCTGTCCACACTCACATAAATCTCATTATACTTAATCAAACAGGAACAGCATTTTGCAAGCAGTAAGTCATTTCACTTTCCTCTTCAGCTGTTAACAAGGAAATACATAAAAATTTTATATATATAAATATATTTAATTTGATATATTTTTTCAGGCAAGTGCATTTCTGTAGGTTACGACGGGTGTGTGGTTGATTTTCATTAATACATATAATCTGCCATCCATGTATTGCATAGGATGTAAGAGAAATAGTATCTGACTTACACTGCAAAGACAGTCAATATTACTTTTTAAACCTAAAGAAAGGCCTTCATAACTGAAAGGATTAACTTTTTTCAGTTTGTTTAAAACATCTCTTCTTAAAAAGAAGTCTATTGTTATGAACGCGTTTATGTTGGCCAGCTAGACTATTATCCAGGGAACAAACGTTTCCTTGAGAGCATGAGACAACTTGCAACTTTTATTATGGTATTTCAAATAATGGGAAGTAATACTAAAATGGCTGCAATAAACTCAGAGAAAATCTTGGTAGGCAAGTCTGTTATGCAACATGTATTCCCCTCGCTGTTCCTTCACCAGTGCCAAAAGCATGTCACTCAGGTAATTTGTTTTAGACCCTTAACAAGACTTAGAAGCAATTATTATGAAACACTGACACAACAGATCTCACCAACAATTGAAGTTTGACAGCTTGTGAGAAAAGTCTCATGTTTATGTCATTGGAGAGGTGATCCTTGTATGACCTCCCTTCTCACTGCTGTGAATGATAAACTATCGTTTTCCAGTGGTAGTGCACTATAGCTGAAGGCCCCAATGTACTGTACTTGTAAAGGGAATTTTCAGCTGGTTCTCTGAATCAAATAGAGCTGGAAACTCCTTTGGTTCCTTTGACTGATCTAGTTTAGGCTTTATCATACGCTCTAACCGGGTAGGGAGCTAAAAGCCTAACAGATATCCGCCCTGTGCACTTTGTAAAGGACTGTAGAACAAACATAAATAGAGATATACGTGCAGAGCTAATGCACATACACTTTCTGATTGAAAATAGCTTCACATTTGCTTTCCTAAGCAAACTGAAATAACCCGTGTGTGAGAGACAAAGAACATTTTAATATGTACTGCAATATATTTATTTGCTTTGTTTCAGAGTAGAGCTCAGAGGGATAATTTACTGCTTTACATCATTCCAGCACCTGCAAGCACCCAAATCAGCTACTCTTAATCCACACTTCAGAGACAAGTGGAAGACAATGTTGTAGGCAGGACAACATACTCATGCTGCATGGCCTGAATCGATCAGAACTGCCATGGTGCAGCGGAATAGAAATAATCTTCAGGCGGTGAGTTTAAAGCTCTCCGTGTTCCTGCGCTCAGTCTGAATAGCACCCAGGCAAAGACTCTTATTTCTTTCTTTGCTGTTAGGTAGCTTTCTTGCTGAAGATTTTCTTCTAAAAAAAAACCACCAAAAATGCAAACCAAACCATTCCCCACCCCCTCAAAACCCCACAAACCGTCTCACAGTTTTACTTACCTGTGTATTCACATCTCAGTTTCTTGAAGGAGATGGAAGCCATACAGAAGCTGTATACCTTCTCTGGTGCACAGCTTGGCTCCATGTTGTACTTCATGTTGTGCCCAATGTGAGCCTCACGAGAAATACTCTTCTACCTACTATTTAGTTACACATTGGCCAAACTACAAGTCTTCCTAAAAGAATATTTTATTTTGAGGTCTTGATCACTTGGTAAGTTTAAGAATCCAGTGTTCATAGCACTCATTGACTGCATTTCACCACATCCTTAACATGTGCTTAACATGAGTACAATGGCCTCTCAGCTAAGAGGCAACCTAACCAATAAATTACTCTCAGGTCCTTCTCCACAGGACCTGTGGGAGAGCCTGATCCGCAGGACAGCCAGCTACAGCCTGGATTCTGGGGGGTGGGATGGAAGTGAAGGACTTCATGCATGTTCCAGAAATGATCCTCTGATCTTGCTATGACACCTGGACATTCAGTCATGGAGCTGGCTTTAAATCAAATTCTAATCCTGTGCTACTCATCTCTTGGAACAGTATGGTTACAGTGTGCTTAATGCAACCATTCTTGTTCACCCTGGAAAACTAAGCGCACGTGGGATCTATACACCCCACACTCCAGCACAAGTCTCACTAGACTTTGGGCCATCTGCTAACCAGAAAGGCCTGAACTTTGGGAGTTATCTTCTCTTTCTCCTTTTGCTTACAGTTATATGTATGCAAAGCTCTGCTAATTGTACCAGAGAAGAATGGATAAAAGCAACAACAAACGCACCTTGAATGAAGGTTATCTAATCATCTGGGAAGTAATGGTGTGTGCCTGCTGCATCAGGAAGTATCCCAGACAGAGCTAAAAAATGTGTTTGACAGAACAGCAAATTGGTGCAAAATATTGTAAAGTAATTTTCACACAAATACATACTATGGTACTCTAGTGACAGGCTGGCACACTTCAGTGGCATGTTGAAAAAATAAAACCAGTGTCAGGAATATGAATACATGGCCTTGCAATTATATTAGACATTTCAGATATTAATGCAATTTGACCAGTGAATTCCTTGTTGAGTATGTGGCCTTCTGCTAACTCGGGGCCTTGGCTCTGTTACTACTATAGTTTATCATCTGAAAGATCTATAACAGAAGTCCTTCTTCAGTCTCTGAAAGTGCAAAGCTTCAAACATAGCTGCTGGGATGTCCTCAACAATAATGGAATACAGATCCATAACTGTGTCGCTACATATGACCAAACACAAAGATTTTTTTGGTGCAATTAAGATGCAACACATCAGTAACTAGGAAGTTAAAGTTCTACAAGTTCATACAGGCACCATCCCTCTACATTACTGCTTACGTTCCATGATGAACCTTTGATCAGTGCCCCTCCATACATCTGCTCCCCCCCTTCCCATTATTCTTTATCTTTATTTTATTTATTGCCATTGAAACAGACAGGATATCTCAAGGATATGAAGTGTTTAATGTCTTGCTCATTACTGCAAAACAAATGCAGGTTTGTGTAAATCACAGTAATTAACAGAAATGTGAGCACTCCTAATTGCAAACAATTACTCAACAAATGCTGCTTTTTGGAAAGAAACCTATGAAGTGCTCACAGTGCAGCACCGGGCAGCCTGCCCAGGCTTCACTTTCCCATGCAGATGGGGACTTTGCCATGGAATTGGGTGACTTTTATCCAGTTGTTTTAGACAGGTTGGTACAAACTCATTCAAGTGCCTAGTAAGAACGCCCACAAATGGCACAACTTGTCAGACATATCTGCATTCTTCTTTCACTGACTACAGGGTCCAAGTGTTTCATTTTGCTTTTCTTAAAATAAAAAAATAATTAAAAAACCCAAACCAAAACAAAACAAAAAAACTCAAAAAAACCCCACCAAACTGCCTTCTGGCTCCAAAGATCTCTCTCCAGAAGTGATACACATTGACACATCTTAGCCATGCTGCCCTATAGACAGACAAAGCATCTTCGTCTTCCAGGGTCATTAGCAGTCACATCTTTTATCATTAATTGAATTTCAAACAGTTTAGGTTTCTGTGCCTCCTTGATGTTAGCTACTTCTTCATATCTGGAAAATTGCATCCTAGTATCACACCTGAAAAACAAAAAACATTGTGTTTTCTATTCTTCTTCCCCCTAAGGATACAAGTCAGAATTACAGTTTTTCAACCTCAAGGTTAGAGGAAGAGTTGTATTCTTCTTGTGCAGCGCCTAAACCAGGTGCTGGACACAGCAAAACTTCTGACATTTTAGGAGTTAATATCGCTAGTATGTGTGTGTGCATGCACTAATTATGGATCACAGCGTGCACTAGGATGCTAAGCAAGTTCAAAGAGAATATTAGATCCCTGACTCTGGCAGATGCACAGCTCTGGGGTATAAGCAAAAATGTGTGAGCAAATCACACAAGCTTCCTGAGCAGCTAGAAACAAACCTGGAACCCTGCAGGCTATTGTTGGATTTGTAAAATTGACAATAGCCTCTGCAACTTGTAATTTACTCTTGTTTTTCCTTACTATTAAGATTATTGTTTCAGTTTACTGAGCTCATGAAAATGTAAGAAGCAGAGGAGAATGCAGGGATTCTCTGACAGTATTTATGCTATAAAATATTAACCTGTTGACACCTTGCATTAAAATGGATTCATTTTTAGATAGAGTATAATAGTTCTATCATTTTTATGCAAGCTTTATACACTATGATAACTAAAGTGCCTTGAAAGTGCTCCTTCAGTTCTATGTATCTATGTATGTAAACGCAGCGTATACGGTATTTGGAATACATTTAACATTTAATATATGCAACCCTTGTTGTTTGAAGACAACCAGAACAGGCCATAGACCTGGTGGCTGTGATGTTGCCTTACAGCTTTTTGGGCAGAGCAGGTCAGGATAGTTAAAGGTAGAAAAACGTAGTAAAGAGCTCTTTCACTCCTCCAACGCAAACCATAGATTTTAAGGCTAAAAGCAATTATTATGTTGTACCATCCAGTTCATCTTAAAAGAACTTCACACGGTCAGTATCAGGGCAGAGAGCTTCATTCCCCAGTTGCAGTGGCACAGAGCTCATTTGTAGGGCATTTGTTATCAGTCAGGCAAAACTGACCTCTTGACTAATAACAAGCCTGCCTTTCATCTTGTTTTCACTGTATGCAGCACAATAGCTTGGAGTAGCATGTCTTCCTGATCCAGTCCTGAGCTGAAGACACCATGAGAAGGTAAAGCCACCACTTCACCCCAGTAATCTGTTTCAAGGGCTTCTCAGACCTACTGTAAAATTGTGCGCTTGATTTCTCAGATGACTCTGCCTTGCCTCAGCCTCCAGCCATTGGTTCTAATTATGCCTCTCTCTACTAGATTAAAGAGCCTTTAGTATCCTGCACTATCTCTCCTGACATTACTTTTACAGTGAGATCAAATCACCTCTGACATTCTTAATACGATAAGCAGAATGATCTTTACGGTTCTTGCGGTAAAATGCCTCCTCCTGGGCCTCAAATAATTGCTGTGGGTCTTCTCTCCGATTTTGGGCATCCTTTAAAATGTGGATATTAAAATTGAATGCATGGATATACCTACATATTTGTTCACTACTTCCCTGTTATCATATTCAAGGAGCATATTCTCCCTTTTTGCCTCAACTTTGCGGTTCAAACACTCTACTGTCAGGATCAATTGCTTCTCTGGATGCAACCCTCCATACTGCAGCTACACACAGTGCCCCTTAACGTGTGATTTCGTATGTGCTTCCCCGCCTCCCACCCCACAATGAATGTGTCTTATTCACTAATGCATCAAGACTTGACCACCTAGCCCCAGCTCTGTTAATCTCTCTATTAATCCCTCCAGATTTTTTCAGCTGCAGTTTTGTATGTACTTCCAGATCAAAGTCTTGAATATTACGAGACCTGGAATCTTTTCTAGATACAGCCCAGACAACAACAATCTTCCTCCAACTTTTTTTTGAATTTGAACTCTGTGTAAGCTATATCCATATAACACAAATCAGGCAGGAGCACTGCCAAATTGTGACGTGTCCATATAGTACAGTGCATCACCAAGCAGAAACATGGTTATTGTAGATGTCTTGTGGCTCCTGGTCATCACTACCATGCACAATACTCTACTGAGTAGCACACATATGCTCTTAGTTTGCCCATGTAGCACTTCATTGATGCTGCCTCTCAAGTGAGTGTTGCTGGCTATTCTCACAGAATCACAGAACCGTTAAGATTGGAAAGGACCTCTGGAGATCATCTAGTTCAACCCCACTGCTCAAAGCAGGGTCAGCTACAACGGGCTGCTCAGGATACTGACTAGCTGCATTTTTTAAGATCTCCGGGGATGGAGATGCCAGGGTCTTGCTGGGCAACCTGTTCCAGTGAACAATCACCCTTACAGCAATTTTTTTTTTCTTCTTATGTTTAAGTAGAATTTCCTGTTTCAGTTTGTGCCCATCACCTCTCAACCTTTTAGTGGATACCACCAAGAAGAGTCTGGTTCCATTTTCTTTACTTCCTTCTATCACACATTGGTAAGATTTGCCCCTAAGCCTTCCCTTCTCCAGCCTAAGTGATCCCAGCTCTCTCAGCCTCTCATATGTCAGACAATACGATCCTTTCAGCATCTTTGTGGCCCTTCACTGGCCTTGCTCCTGCATGTCCAAGTCTCTCTTGCACTGGGCAGCCCAGACCCAGACACACCACTCCAGATGTGCTCTCAGCATGGCTGAGAAGAATCACCACCCTCGACCTGCTGGTGAAGCTCTCTAATGGAGCATGGCTGCTGCTGGCTGCCTTTGCTGCAAGGGCATTTTGCTGGTGTCCACAAAGAGCCCTGAGGTCTTTTAAGTAAAGCTGCTTTCCAGCCAGTCAGCTCCCAGTCTGTTTGGGTGGGTGCCTTGAGTTTCTTCCTCCTCAGGGACAGGGCTTTGCATTTCCTTTTGTTCATCTCTGGAGATTCCTGTTGGTCCACTTCAACAAGGTCTCACGATCCCACTTAATAACAGTGCAGCCATCTGGTTTACCAACCACTCCTCATCTGCAAGTCTGCTGAGGGTGCACTCTGTCCCATCATCCTGGTCATTAATGAAGATGTTAAACAGTACTGGCCCTGGAGTACAGAACTAGTGACGAGACTCCAGCAGGACGTCATGCCTGTGACCCCAACCTTTCAAGCACAACAGTTCAGACTGTTTTCCATCCACCTCACAGCCGTTTTATCTAGCTGTGATTCATCACTTTGTCAATGAGGAAGTCACAGGCGACAGCATTGAAAGCCTTATTAAAGTCAAGGTAACAGCCCCTGCTGTCTGCTCACCCATCAAGTTAGTCATCTAATCGTAGAAGATTATTGGGTTGGTCAAGCATGATTTCCCCTTCCTGAAGCCATCCTGACTACTCCTGATCACCTCTTGTCCTTCATATGTCCAGAAATACTTTCCAGAATTATTAATTGCACACAATCAGTGAGGCTGACTGGTCTGTAGTTCTCTGGATCCACTTTCTTGCCATTCTTGAAGACAGGGATGGCATTTGCTTCCTTCTAGTCGTCAGGCAACTCCCGCCCTCTGCTGGACTCTCTCCAACAGTTCCTTGTCTTTCTTGAACTGGGGAGCCCAGAACTGGACACAGTACTCCAGATGTGGCCTCACCACGGCAGAGTAGGGAGGGAGGATTACCTCCCTCAACCTGCTGGCCACACTTTTTAATGCAACCAAGGATACCATTGGCCCTCCTGGCCACAAGGGCACATTGCTGCCTCACAGTCAACTGTCCACCAGGACTCCCAGGTCCCTCTCTGCAGACCTACTTGCCAGCCGGTCAACCCCTAACGTGTACTGGTGCATGGGGTTATTACTCCCCAGGTACCCTACACTTGCCCCTGTTGAACTTCATGAGGCTCCTCTCCGCCCAACTCTCTAGCCTGTCCAGGTCTTGCTGAATGGCAGCACAGCCTTCTGGTGTGTCAGCCACTCCTCCCAGTTTTGTGTCATCAGCAAACTTACTGAGGGTATACTCTGTCCCCTCATCCAGGTCATTGATGAATACGTTGAATAAGACTGGACCCAGTACTGACTTCTGGAGAACACCGCTGGTTACAGGCCTCCAACTAGACTCTGCACTGCTGATCACAACCCTCTGAGCTCTATCATTCAGCCAGTTCTCAATCCACCTCACTGTCCACTCATCTAACCCACGCTTCCTAAGCTTACCTGTGAGGATGTTACAGGAGACAGTGTCAGAAGCCTTGCTGCAGTCGAGGTAGACAACATCCACTGCTCTCCCCTCATCTACCCAGCCAGTCATGGCTCTCAGATTGGTCAAGTTTGATTTCCCCTTGGAAACGCATGTTGTCCACTCCCGACAACCTTCTTTTCCGCTACATGCTTAGAGATGACATCCAGAATGAGCTGTTCCACCACCAAATTATCACCGTTACCTTACCATGAGCTGTTCCGTTACCAATTATCATCACCACTATGCCAAATTATGGCATTATAAAGAAAAGAAATAATAATTAAAAACGCTAAGTATTGTTTTAATTCTGCTGATAGTCTGGAACATTCTTAAAATGTAAGGAAAAAGAAAATGGGAAGTAACAGTAAAAAATAGAGTGGCATTAGGTAAATTAATTACGGTATTTGGGATGCAATGTTCTGCATTAGAAATCATCACAAAGCTGTGAGGTGATCAGAGGAGGAACAGCAGGATGGTTATGAGAACATAAACATTTTTAAAATTAAATATATAATGTAAAGATAAAATAGGGAACAATGTTTATTGCTAGCTTTTGTATTCCTTATCTTAAACTATTAACACAAGTAGACCCTCACAAGAAAGCATGATGGATTTGAGTCTTAGAAATGGAAATACTTTTGAGCAACCCATACTGAAACTGCTGAAATCATGATAGGAACGTCAGAACCACCATATTGATCAACCAGTTGGTAGAGAATTTTGTTTCCAACCAAGAGCAGTAGTGGGCACTTGGTGGAGAATTAAGAGAGAAAGGCATGAAAGGCCGGGCAGTTTCTAGCATGACTGGACTAATCTTCCTTGAATGCGTTCACTGCTTTTTAAATTCTCTGGTTAGGGAGTCTGTAACATCCTTCTTTGTGTATGTGGTTTCAATGTGCTTCCTGGTAACTTCTTTGGGTACCCTCCCAATACTGAAAGTTGCTTTCTGTTCAACCTTCCCCAAATTACTCATAATGTTATCAATACCTACCATATTCCGTTTTAGCTACCTCTTTTTGAAGCTGCAGGGAATAGTGTCTTTACTCACATGGAAGTTGCTCCATTCCTCTCATTTCTCTGCTGCTGAGACAAAAATATGGCAAAATTCAAAAGGAAGACATACACATGGACAAGACACACATCCTGATTTGTATTATGTAATCTAAGCAGACTGAAACAAACCATCACATTTTCAGCATGGGTTCAGGTGTATTCCACTTTTTCAATTTTGCCTTCTGTCTTTTTGTCTTTATTTATTAATTTCGCAAATAGAGTCCATTTGACTGCATTCCCCAATATCCTGGCATGTGCATACAGTTGCTGGGAGAAGGGCATTGTTTTCTAAGTCCACCTAGAAGTGTAGCGTCTGGCTCTAATTCACTATTCTCCCATGAAGGCCATGGGGAGGATTACATTTCTTTCTTCGCTATTCCCTCTTTCCTAGCTAATGTCTGCTGCTGTCACACACTGCTGATAGCAGCGGAGCGAGATGGGTAAACCAGATCAAAGAGAAACGTCAGCTCCAATTTTTGTCCGTAGTGTTGTAAAGTAACAAGGAGTTAAACAGAGTCATGCCATTTTTCAGCATTTACATTTCATAGCTGGTACTTCTTTGCCATATATCTTGCATTAAACAGGTTCACAATAAGTAAAACCCAAATTCCTTACCCTCTATAGCCTCATTGAGTTCTAAGAGGTCTGAAAGGAGGCAGCACAAGGCTGAATTTGGCTCTGTGCTTCAGAACAGACATCCTGGTGAAGCAGCCCGCAGCAGCAGCAGCACCAGCAGCAGCAGCAGCACACATAGGAAGAATTTCCTTTCCGCTGCGGATTGCTATCGCACTTCTTGACTCAGCCTTAGCACAGATTTACTCTGGAAATCAAATGGGAATTTATTGTACAGACCAAATGCAGAATATGCAGCAGCGATTTGCAGGATAGATACCTGAATATAATCAAAGAAGGGAGGTTTGCCTTTCCCTACAGCCAAATCTGCATTCAGCGACGGAAAGGCTGTCCTAGTTGCAAAATACTCTGTTAAAAGCAGAATCTATCACCACAGCATTAAAAATGTTACTTGATATTCACACAGTGAATAACTTCAAAAGGAACAGTAAAGGAAAATGAAAACAACCTCAGTACCTACAGTATTTAATGGCAGTGGTACTCAACCTATAGAATTCATTCTTCAGAGGCCTGTATAGAGCTTTTATCATGGGTCTGAGTGAGAAATCCTATGACATGCTGGCTCAGTTCTGTTTCTTTTCAGCTATTCTGCAAACTTGTTGGATGATACCTTTCACCATTTCCTTCCATTTACGTATGTAAAGTTTCTTTTTTCCTTCTTGTAAAAACATACAATCTACCCAATCAATTACTTTGCCCTAAGACACAAATTGCAGAGTGCCTTTGGATTTTCTTAACTGTTTTTGATTAATACATTCATTCATAATTTTTAATAAAATTGTCACATGCATTTTTGTATTTTTGACTTGTGTGCCTCTTTGTGATTTTAAATGTCTCCTCAGTTGTTAAAGGTCGAGTGCCATTGCTCTAAGGGGCATATTTTCATTTCGATGCACGAAGAGTTATGCACGTCAATCTTTAATCAAGATGAAAAGTCCTCCTAATGCTTTCTGCTCACAAGCTCAATGCATAGCAAAAGAAACTTAAAACAGAATAAAAGTTGCGAGTTTCAAAAAAATCTATTTTGATATGTTTTCATCTAGCAAATCATTAGTAACTTCATGATTCATTCTGAATGATTTTATTCTCTGAAACCAATGTCATTGTTAACATGAGTAGTTCCTCGAGAAAAGCCTGTGTCGCCTTGTCAAAAAATAGTTTTATCATAAGAGGCAACTGCTTTTAATAAATAAGATTAGAATGTACTTTATGGCAGCTTCTGATGAAAAATTACAAATGAAATTATGCACATGGGGAACAATTCTAACTTCCAGGAAAAAAAATAACAACAGATGAAATTCTGGGATGTAAGAAAAACCATGCATTTGAAAGCAGCATTTCTCCCATGCAAAAACAAAAAGTAATCAGAATCTTGATCAAATTGAGACTATAGCTATATATGCTAATGCAGAATGTCCCACATAACCATCTTAGGTAACATGTACATGTAACAGCCCTAATTCATACTGTAGCAGTCCTGTTGATTTAAAGAGCCAGACCTGAGAACTCCACTCTTTTTTTCCTGTTTTGCCTTATGCTTATGTCTATAAATGGATCCAATTTCTTATTTATCTAGGAATTGAAGATATTTTCTGTAATTGATTTGTAATTAAGCAAGAAAAAAAAAAAAACATTTGAAATTCCTGTGGTGTTGCTTAGTTTTGAAAACACAAAGAAATGGAGTGTGTAGTGATATTTTTTTCTCTCTTATTTGATTTGATATCTGTTATTTATACAAATGACCACAGAAAATAGATTTGAATTTTGCTTTGTAGCATACGCAAATGTGACAGATTAAAATGCATGGGCTTTTTGCAAGTATTTATAAGAAGAGCACACAGGAAGTTTCTGTAAAAGAAAAAAAAGAAAAATTGTGTGGAAGTACAGGGGGAAATTTATTTAGACTACTCACCTAGGTTTTGGTCAGATTAGTTTTGTGCAATTCCATTTTCAGTGAGAAAATAACAGAACAATTAATGCAAGAGTTTCTCATAATGTTACAGTAAGACCCCCCTTGTTTTGACAGCAAAAAAATGTTTCATTCTTTGGAATTCTTTTTTCAACAGGAATCTTGGGAAAACTGAAGGCAGTACAGATTTGCAGAGATGACTCTTCCAGCGCCTGCCTACCTACAGAAAACTAATATCTGGCAGGTTTTCTGAATTTGTAATTTTGGAATAAAGTTACTAATAACAGTGAGGAGAAATTGACTGCGTTTTTTTCTACCCAGGTAGAGTGGATTGATACACATTATGAAATTCACTTACTTCAGAGAAGAAATTACACTTTATAGCATAGCAAATATTAAAGTTAGCACACTGCAAACAATCTTTTTTAGACTGAAATTACTGTAATATTCCCTCATAAGAATATCAGTTTTGTTAAATATGTTTAATTGGTGAAGTCTTCCTTATATGTTTCTTAACATTCTTCCTAAATATTTGATATCATATCATCAAACACAAGTATTGAATTAATTTTCTCCCCTGATGCTTTTGCACTTCTGTGGGAACAAAATGATTTTTTCAAGTGCCTCGCACAGCTTCCGTTGGCTTCCGTTCCCTCTAAACGTTGCCAACTCAGACTGCACAGATTTGGATCCTTCCTTTTGTACCTGTTATTTTCAGGCTTAACCCTAATTTCAGTGTTACAAAATTCAGAGCTATAAATAATCAGTTCATACTTTAACTGCAGAGGAGCTCTGTTAATCCTTTCGAGAGCCACATCTTTACATGCCCGAACATTTCTTCAATACCTTATTTCCTGTCGTCAAGCTCTTGATACCCCCCCCCCCACAAAACATGCATGCAAGAACAAGCAATAAATACTAGTTTGCTAAAACTCTCCCTCTCTCTCTGGTGGGAAATGCATGTGTCCCGACTGGATGTACATGTGTTTTCCCATGTGAGACTCCCCTCTCCAGCAACAAACAATGTGTGTTTGTCACTGCCATTGAACTGGCTAATCCAGGCGGTATAGAAGACGACTTATAGATCACAAAACAATAGGACTAATTTGAGTGACAATCGCTTAAGCGGAGTGGTCTCTTAAGTGGCACGCTGAAACACCGAGTTCAAAAGTTAAATGAACTACTGCTTAAAAACAAGTGAATAGCAATGATAACATACACCACAAAGAAAGAGGGAAAAGGAAATACTAAAATAATCATTCATATGATTCCCAGGGTAAGTGCAAATACCAGCTAAAATTACAATTACAAAGAAAATCCTCATCAACAGTGCTTTCTTATTCTCAAGGTATTTCTGTTTGCTTGTTTTCCTTCTTCTGTACGGGTAACACGCTGCACTTGTCCCTTGGTCACATTTTCTCGGGGAAGAAACTACTTTGGCGTTCCTGTCCAGGGCAGATGGTCCTTTCCTGCCGCCGACCGGAGCCGCCCTGCCCGTGTGGCACGCCGCCGTCTTCCTCCCTCCCTTTTCCGAGACCTTACACTTACAGCTTCGGGTTTAAGACGGCAGCCGGCACTGTCACAACCCGTGCCGCTGGGGTCCCCGCTCGCAGGGCCGCAGCCGGGGAGACACCGGGCTCGGCGGCGGCGACAGAGGCCCCTTCGACGTGGGGTCGGACCTGCGGCGACAGGCGGCCCTGCGGCCTTCAGTGGAGCTCTTGCACCCCCTACAGCCCAACTGCCCGCAGTTCACGGGGAAAGGGGGGGTGGTGGTGTAGGAATAATACATCCCAACAACAAAAAAAAGAGGGGGGGAAAAAAAAAAAAACAACAAACCAACAAACAAAACCCAACCACCCTTTAATGGCATTTCCTCAAATGATTCCTGTCATCCGGATCAAGCACTATGAGCTTATACTCTTGTTCTAAATTAATTGCCCGACAGCAGAGTATTCTTGGTGAAGAGGAGAACGGGGAGGAAAAAAACCCAAACTTCCTTCCCCGCGGGCCGCCCGCCGGGGCCGCGCTCCCCCGCCGCGGGCCTGGGCCCGGGCCTGGGCCTGGGCCTGGGGCTGGGCCTTGGGCCTGGAGCTGGGGCTGGGGCTGAGGCGGCGGCAGCGCTGCGGCCTTTGCCCGTCAGCCACTGAGGGGGCACCCGGGGTGCCTTCTCACGGGGTGGAAGGGGTGGCTCAGCAGCTAACCCCGTGCTGAGGGGGGCCAGGCAATAAATTGGAGAAGGCTGTTCGTGGACAAATAAATAAATAATAAATAAATAAATAAATA
>VUYV01000153.1:1698758-1796030 GCA_008711295.1 Anarhynchus alexandrinus
AAAAAAAAAAAAAAAGGGAAAGAAAAAGACTCGTCAGCCTAACACAGGGCCTGTGTGGAAAAAAATCCAGGCTGGGAGGGACCTGATCCTTAAACGGGCATCCTAGCACAGTCACACAAAGGACAGAGGGGCTGGTGAAAGCAACTCTCCTTCTCCCGGTAAATCTAAACTAAAGGGTGTGGGGTGTGTTGTCCACAGACGCGGCACATCTGCAAGGAAAACGGGAGACCCGGCTCGGGCTAAACTTTCTGTAGACCGGCAGGCCGTCAGCTATCTTTCTCTTTCTCTCTCTCTCACACACGGAGTACTCCGGCCGCACGAGTCACTCGCCTCTGCTGGGGAACGGGGAGAGGTGTGTAATCAGCACTGATGCTAACTAGTTTGTAATCGGTACTAATGCAGAACGGACTCGCCGCTTTTAACTCAACTCCAGCTTAGCAGCCTCTTTGCAGGCATCCCAAAGCCATTGCATCGATATAAAAACCATTTTTGAACCATTTCGTAGTCTCAGTTGCACTGCATAAATCTCATTTTACTCAAGTAGCTGCAGTCAAGTGACCAGAGACTGACGTGGATTAAAATAGCGAATATTGTGTAAAGATGACGTTAAAGCGAAGGAGGCGAAGGGAAGGCCCCCGAATGGAAGGTTCAGCATGAGGGCCAGCTGCCATTTTTAGGCGAGTTGGATTACAGGTGTTTAGCACAGTCTTCCCCTTTGCTCTGGTCACCTCCCATCCCTCAGCTGAACGGTAAAGTATTTCTACCGTTTTCATTGTAGGTATATCCAGTTATATATGGGGATACATTTCAGACCAGAATCCTAGTTTTATAAAGCCCATTAACAAAATCACTATCTCTTTTGCAAGTCCAGAACAAATCATTACTCCTGTCTTCTCAAATCCATGAGTTTCCTATCCGTCTAGAAGAAGTCAGGTTTTGCAGAACATGAAGGGAAACAGAGAAGTTGTCTCCCTCGTACTCATTTGTCTCCTGTGGAGGAGTGGCCTTTTGCTTCATGGTGATCTAGGGAGACTGAGAACCACCAGAACACATCTGCTGGTGAGATAGCACACTCCCAAAATTGGGTTTGGGTGCTACTGAGCAATAAAAACCAAACAGCGAGCAGAAACCATCAAAGTGCTCCATCTTCTTACAGTCACAAACAGTGGACTTCACGTAACAATAGGTGAAGTTTTTTCTGCAGCTAAATGGTTCTATATGCTGGGGCTTTAGTTAAAGCAATAAATACCATCAATCTTCTCATTAAAAAAATGCAGGATTGAGAACATTACCATCTCCTATTCTTGTCTTACTGGTACACAAAAATGTATGAAGGATTCCCTCCCTCAAGCAGGCCTCCTCAAGATAACATTTCTTAATTAACACCTTAATTAGCACTGAGAGGGTATGGCCTGTAGTTTATTGGATCTATTTAGCTCTCCAAGCAGCTGCATTGCTTTTAATCAGCAGCAATGTTTCTCAGAAAGCAGAAACAACACTCCTGCTCTGAATATGCTGCAATATGTTTAATCATTCATCTCTCCGTTCAGCAAGGGGAATCCTACATAAAGGCCTGCTTTATACCTGGGATTTTTCTCTTCTGGGAGTACCTGGAGTTTTTGGGTTTTGTGGCTGACGACAAGAAATTATTTTCAACAGCAAAGGCTTGGGAAAATGAAAAGGCTTGCCTCAGTTTCACTGCCTAGCAAAGGTTATAGGGACTTAGGGTACTGTTCACATAGTCATAGGGTCTTTACATGCCCAGATGAAGACAAGGGCTCTTCAGTAACCTGATTAAAAAATGAGTGAAATGGCAGGTAAATTAATAGTGCAACACAGCTTGGGTTTTAACTTGTGGTTATCTCCAAATTAAATGGAAGAAACAGCTAGAATGTTTTGTTGTTGCTTATAGGAGCAAATCTGTGTTACAATTTGGACTGACCACCACAGAGAACAGGGGGCTGCTACTCTCAGCTAAGTGACTTCTGCTCTATCTTTGCAAAAGCAGGATTTGCCTCCTTGCTGCTAGCTTTGACAGGCTACGCTAGTTCTTAAATTACAAGTGAAGTAGGATGCTGTTGGCGGGGTGGCCATTTTCGGCAGAACAAATTACAATCTAGGGCTGAAACATAGCTCTTCTGAAATCAACCAATTTCAATGGGAACAGAACAGAACTGTATTCCTGCTGATAATTCAATGTAATGACAGTCCCTAATTTTCCCAACCACTAGAGCAGTAAGCATGTGCCCTGGTAATTGTCTACTTTTGCAGCCAAAAATCCCACAAAGTCAGCACAAGATGTGCATGTACAGTATGCAAGAGAATAGCAAACAGAGGAACCTGAGAAGTGCTGAAAACAATAAAAGGCTAAAAACACCAAATGAATTTTAAAAATGCTCAACATACTATCCTTTTCTGTGGCTTTCCCAGACAAAGTGGCTAGTACATCACTGGCAATGAAGCTCTGACAAGTGTTAAAATCTATCCAGTCATTCATGAACAAAGTTTAATTTATATTTTTGTATTATATTTCAGTATCGTTCTTCTTTCACTTTGGCTTACGCCACTTTCATTCAGTTAGCAACTGTCCTGACCAAATCAGGGTAAATGACAGAAACCAGGTAACGATTTATAAGGTTGGGTTACTAATCCCATAGGAGTCTTACTTCAGCTGCCGTGCTGAGAAATTACCTCTCAATAGACCCACATCAGAAATACTGAAAATGTGACAGAAAACACCAAGTAAGAGGGCAGAAAAGAACGTTTGAAAGGAACATGTACTGCTAGGATTTCTGGAACTTTAATAGCTTTCCACCTCAATTTTGGCCATCGTGAACTCAAGCTAAGAGAAAAAAATATATCTTTTTAATGAGTTTTACAACATGCAAGTTGCTTTATAACATATTACATAATGATGTAAGTGCCATAAAGAAGGTTGTGTGCTGCTCTGTAAAACGTATTAGATCATCAATATTTCTGGTTTCGTACTGAGGAATTAGAAATAATGATGAAGATTAGGGTTACAAGAATTAAAAAAATCCTTTGAATTGAACCATTCAGCCGTCCCCAGGGAAATACTAAGGAATTTGTAGGCTGAGAAAATAGGTAAGTTTATAGGTTCTCCTTAGGTGAAAGAAGTCATGTTAACATCATAAGTTTTATACAAACTTTCCATAAGCTGTTGTACCCTCTCTGCTTACCCCCAGCTTTCTTTCCCTCGCACCCTTATTGTGTAGCCCAGTTGGAAACATATTTATTAAAAAATCAACTTTTACGCAGAAGGAGGTCAAACATCTTTCAGTAGCATGATTCAAAACAGGAGTATCCATTTAATCCTTTTGCAAATGACAGGCCAGGAGAGTTTGCATCAGTAAGCACAGAGGCAAAGGAGGTTTGCGGAAGAGCAGTCCTTTCCCTTAGTGCCACGTTACCTCAGAGTCACCCACGCTCTGTCCCACAACCCACTTCTGCAGATGTTCTGTATTCCTGGAGAGGAATGCAGACACCTTGAGACTCCTCGCTTCCAAAATTTTTGTTCTGGGCTATTTTTTCCTTTTTCAGACATGGACTTTCAACTTTTGAAGTAATTGTAGGACTGCTATGTACATTAGGCAATCAATAAGCTAGAAAAGAATCTTTACTGAATGGGTCTAGGAAGGAGTCTTGTAGAGTTTTTTGTTGGTTTGATTGGAGGAGTTCAATTTTTAGCTGCTTTTGAAAGGCCAACTCAGCACATAACTGCCCAAATGCAGCTTCAAATCTGGCACTAAGCAAGGTAAATCATGCTGGCTGTTAGTAAGACATAGATTTCTATGGGGTTTTTTTTGTAAATGGGACTTAGATTTTAATGATACTGTGCAAAACCAAGACTGAGTAATTCTAAAATTATTAGAAGTTAAAGAGGGATGAATTAGCTGGCTAAGTATAATGATTTTCATCATATAAAACTCAGCATGTACTGACCACCAATTACCACTGTAGGTGCACAAAAGAAATTCTGTCGGTTGTCTATGGTCCAAAGTCAGAAACCACGGCAAAGCCATACTAGAAACTAGACTTACTTTTATAGTTCGAAAGCATTCTCTAGCACAAAGTTCTATGTTCATTATGATATAATGAACTGCAGCTTATGAAAGTGTTTGAGGTATAACACAGCCTGATGAAATTATGTTTCAGTTTCCATTGCTTTCATTTAAAATAATTAATTTCCAAATTCCTACGCTTTGTTCAGAGTGAGAAAGTAAATCAACATTATTTTTTTTAATTGCTGATTCCTGTGGAAACATGGGAAAAGAGATGTAAAGCTCTCAGTGCCTATCAATGAACAAGTAACTTGATCAGGCCTGGTAAATTTTCCTGTTTTGATAAGGGGCAAAAGTGACTTTATGACATATTTTAGGCACTTTATGTTGTGAGTCTCTAATTTTTGTGATGAATGATGCAAAGAAACTGCAGTAGGTAGAGAAGTTTGAGTGAAGCTGCAGAAGCCTAAAATCATCAGGTTAAAGAAGACCTAAGAGATACAGAGAAGAAATAAACATTAAGTTAGGGATCAGAGAAATAAATCTCTTTGCTTTCAGCAGGGAGTGCAGTCTCCAGGCTGGTATTAAGCTCAGGAAGATAAGGCTGCTATGGATATATTCCTCATACATAAAAATTAAAGGAGGTGGGAGAGTATTGAAATGGCTCTTTAATGTGTAGCGTGACTATAAACTTTGCACCTGGCCTCACAGATTTTCCTTCCACAGGTATTTTGCCTAAATTAAATGCAGTATAATAGCTACATAGTATACAAGCTTTAATTGTCTCATTTGGGAAGAGTGAAAAATCATATCATTTACAGTTTACTAGAAGAGTGAAAACCAGCTGGATCATTGGACACCTTGAGTGATTCTCTAAACAGGAGCTGTTCCATACCTGTCTTGCTGTTGCTCAAGTCTCAACAAAGAGAAAATATGAATAGGTTCTTAGATCTGGAATGATGCTGAGATTCAGGTACTAAACTTGATGCTGACTTCATTAACCTTATATCTTAGACTTGTTCGTTTTGTTTTCTAATTAAAACTAAAATCAAGATCCCCTAACACACTAATATTTTGTCTCGCTACCAAGTAACTGATAAGCAATGTAGGTCAAGAGCAATGCATTATTAAAGTTGGCTGACATGTCATTTCTCACCTCATGGTTATAACCCCTTTTATGGATGTACTCTCAACCACTAAAATCCCAAGGGGTATTTATTGATGGTGTTGTGTTAACCATAGAGCTACACTGAAACTTTTGTCAAATCAAGTGATAAGTTGAGCAAGTTTGTGAGTGAGCTGGGAAGTTCTTGCTCTTGTGAGAGCATTATTATCCATAAGACAAAATTAAAACAGTGCCATGTCTTCCCTGTCATTTTTCAGTGAGTTTCAGAAATGCCTCATTATCTCCAGATATCTCAGGATTTAATTTTTTAATAGTCTACTAACTATTCAGTACTAGGAAGAGACAGAGATTCTTTAGGCTTCCTTCGGCTCCACTGGCTGTGCTGGCTGGACATGGGTTCACTAGGGTAAGAGCTTCAGACACCTGCAGCACACCTAGACACCTTGTGCATTTTCCTTCCTACATTTAGGAAACCTAACCCAGAGCCGAGTCTCATTAGAGGAGTCCCAGAGTAAACTCAGCGTGGCTAGAGGTATGTACTCATCTTCTCAATATGGAAAGTACAGAAAAACCTCTGAGAACCCAGACTGACAAATGATATTCATGTAGTTCGGACGTGATACATTGAATGGTCCTAGTTAGGGATTCTTTCCTTAAAAGACTGCATCGTGCATGGGACATGTTGCATGTAAATAGAATTGGTTCTGTCTTGGGAGAGCCAGGAGATGAATGTGACTCTGAGATTAGCAAATCCTGCAAGTTAAATGGTCACTGTTCCAGACAAGACACCTCCCAGTTTGCCAATTCCTAATAGTAAAAAAACAAGTGCTGAAAGAGGAGAACATTTTCTTCAGAGAATATATCCTGTACCAAAAGAGAAAGGAAATGCAAAGCAGAAAACTCTGACAACAACAAATTTCCAGTAATAGCTTTAATAGCTAATCAATTAAGTAGTACATGGAAAAGGTTTTCTTTTTAGAAAATTGTTTCACCGTCTGTGACGAGATATCGTGCTGCACAGTTTGGATGGTTTCCATCTCAGTAGAAGGGGAACCAATGTTCTTGGAGACAAGCTGGCTAGACTAGTCAGGAGGGCATCCAAAATGCAGTATACGCACTTAATGCTTTTAAAGGACCATTTCACAAAGCTGAAAATAATTACAAGACATATTAGGCCAAGAGAAAGAAATCATAGAGAAAAACGAAATGGCAGTTTGGAGCTGTTTAAGAATGTTTTACTAGATGTCCAAAAAGCCACAATTCCATATCTGACAGAAAATGCTATGTGGATTTAAAAACCAGCCTGGTTTAGTGGGGAAGTGAAGGCAGCTATAAAGAAACAGAATAAACAAACAATACAGAAGCAAGATGAAAGTAAAGGGGAGGAGAAGTAGAGAGCAATGAATATAAACTAGGAACAGTAAAAAACTGAGAGAGAAGCAAAGAATAAAAGAAAAAACTATAATCAATGACCAAAAGAGCTAAGGACAAGACAGAAGAGCTTGTCTGAAAGTAGCTTAGGAATAAAGGCAATCTTAGGAAAGGAACAGAGACATTATCAGATGGTAATGGGAGGTGTGTAAATATTAATACAGCAATGCTCTGTATTGTGAGGAGAAACAAGATGAAGTATTAATCATCTCATGATCATGACATATTCTCCGTCCCCATAGTAATGCAAGAGAATTCTAAAAGGCTTCTAAAGCTGGGCATTTTGAGATCAGTAGCTCTAAATAATTGGCTTCCAATAATTTGAAAGCATTAACTTTCTGGATTATTATTGTTGCTTTTCAGTAGTTCTTCAAATATTGAGGTTTTCCTGAAGGCCAGAAAAAAGCCAGTGAGGTACTGATATTTAAAAAGTAAAAATGGGATGATGCCAGTAACTGCAGGCCTGCTGTCATGATAATAACACTGAAAAAAGATGATGGGATGGCTGATAGGAAACGATGTATAAAGAATCAAAAGAGAGTAAAAAAACCTACTCTCAGTCAATATGGGTGTACCAGAAATAGATCTTATCAAGTTAACTTAATATATTTTTAATAAGATTACAAATTTGATTGCTAAAGATAATCAAGTTGATATAGAGTACTGAGATTTCAGTGAGGCATTCCACTTATTACCGCACAACACTTTGATTAAGAAATGAGAGCGATACGAAATCAACATGTAATATGTTAAATGGATTAAAAACTGGCTAACCAGTAAGTCTCAAAAAGTACTTTTAAGCAGAAATTATCATCAAATGCCTGTGCTTCTAAATGGAGTGTGAAAAAATACTTTTACACTTTACTCTGTTTGTATTTTTATCAGTGATGAAGAAGACAACTTTAAATAGTAACCAATAAAGTTTGCAGATGGCACAAAAGCGGCAGGTACAGGAGATAATAACGAAAACAAGTCACTGCTGCAGAACTATCTGGATTGCTTGGCAATATGGGGTCATTTTAATGTAGTCAGTTGTAAAAACCTACATGTACTCACAAAGAGTGAAGGACATATTTATGGGATGGGAGACTCTACTGTATAAAGTGGTAATGATGAAAAGGACTCCTGGGGTGAAGGCAAGCTCAATGGGAGTTAATCAGCTGAACAAGAGATCCCAGTATGATGCTGTACCAAGACGGTCAGAAATTTGATAACAGAGCACTCTTTGATCTACCAGACAAAAGTATAATAAGATCAAATGGCTAGAAGTTAAACCCTAGAAAATTCAGAATGAAAAATAAAACACATTTTCAGTAGTGAAAGTATATATATCTATTGGAACGAATTTCTAAGGAATGATTCTCTAACATAAGATTTTTTTTTTAATTTTTTTTTGGTGACTTGCTTTTTAATTTATTAGAATTTTGTTTTTGTCCCAAATAAAAGAGAAGAGCCAAATTGGGGTGATTCAGGGGTGGCTAATGTTGCACAAAAGACCAGAAAAGATCATCTCACTCCACTCTTATTATTTCTGGATTCTACATGCACTTGGCTAATGCCTTCGTTCCCACTTTTAGCAATGGTGAGGCCACTATCATTCAAGTCTGATTTACCTGTGTGAGAAGGATTTTTTTCTTGGCAGGTAACTGCAGTTAATGCAGCTCTGAATAACCACCAAGGTTAATCACAAATACCATATTTTTAAACCTAGATGGGGTTTTAAAATGTTGTCAGTAGTGCTAGAGGTGGCATTGTTTAAGCAATTTATTGCGATATGAATTGAAAATAGACTAGAGTTCATCAAAAACATGGCCTCTTTTTTTTCCATTTTAAAAGCTTAGCACAAGGACTGGGGGGCTTAGTTGGCTTCTTTGATCTGTTTCGTGGGTTCAAGTCTCTCCCCAAGTGCTTGAAAAATGTGTAGGTCCTAAGCGCAAGCCTTACAGTAGACTTTGTCTCTTCAAAGTGCTTTATGCGGCTTGCAATTCACAAGCCTGTGCTATTTGACAGCAGGAGACGACTCGCTATCTTGCCCTGCAGCCAGGAAATCCTGGAGGAGTTTGACTGTGAGCAGTTTTTCCCAGAAATGGGAACTCTTCCCTCCAAGAGTGACCAAGTCCCTGCTCCTCCTTAGTTCCTGGGAAATCACAGTGCCAGCCCCACGTAAAACACAGCAGCTCAAAATCTTTTAGCAGGGCTTCATCTAAAAATTTGAATCAAGATCCAAATTAAGCTTTTCAAATAAGGAATAAAGTTTTAATCAGCCACAAGTACTTTAAGTGTTATTAAAAATCATGACCTATTTCCCTTATTAAAAACAAGAGACTGAAAGCATTTCAAAGTCATATTTAAGCCTCCTGCTGACGTTGCTATACCGAAATATGATGGGGGCTTTATTATGTTACTTGGCTGTGTGTTAAGGGACATTACTGACGTTCTCCATAGTATATAAAATTGAGGAAACAACTCAAAAATGTTTTGGTTACCTCTCAGACTTGCAAAGAGAAAGTATTAAAAGTGAACAATTTAAAAAGTAAAGTATTTTCTTATTAGAAACAAAATTAAAGTTGTGTTCAATCTGCTGTTTCAGCCTGCTGTCTCAATGTAGGGTGAGGGGAAATTAATTATATTTCTGATATCTGGAATCAATTTAAATACAAAAAAAACCCCAAAAACTAGAAGGAAAGAAGATAAACAATCCTGAAATGTCAGTTAGCAATCAGATGTGACGTAAACGCCAAAAAAGATTCTGGGGGTCTAACCGTACTGTGCCTTCCTCTAATACAAATGAAAGGTAATCCACAATTATGGGCTCTAATTATTTAATAAAATGTTTATTTGTATTTCTAACTCTCTGGGTGAAATCCAATCCCCTGCACTCGCATGAAGCCGGAGTAATTGGGGGTCTATGCAATGGCTGTGTAAAGGGACTGGTGAGGTGAAATTCATCCTTCCCAGTCTGAGGCTCATGACTACTACGCGCCGCTCCAGTTCCCCAGCCAGCTGCTCTCGGCTCTGCCTTTGCAATGCTTGGTTGGCAATGGCACTCGCAATCTCTCCATGCAGTTTATAAGGCTTGAAGCTGGTTTTGGTGTCCTGTGAGTGCAATTTCTAACTTCCCTTGCCCTTCCTTGACTGAATATCTATCCAGAGAAAAAGGTGCTCCACACTGCTCAAGGGAGTTTAAAAATAGTGAAAAAGGAAGACATTCTCCTGATTGCACCACATTAGATGACACTCGTGTGGTAATGGCTTGGAACACCCCTGATTTCAGGGATGTCAGACATAAGAGCAGAGAGCTTTTACATTCACTCACAAAGGGAAAGGGAAAGAGACATCTAAACAGAAAGCGCCAGTGATATTTTTAATGTGAATTCCTGCTCTATATGTGTGAAAGACACAGAGTCTTTATTTTTGTATATGTATGTGTAAGTCAGCATTTGGTTTTTATAAATATTTGTGAGAGAGGAAAAAGAGAGAACAAATCTGTATGGGCCTCTGTTCTTGTGTGCATGTGTGTGTATTAAAATTGCCAAAGTAAAGCAGAGCCGTGGAGATGGGCTGAATGATGAAGCTGATGATTTCCATTCACGCTTTCAGGTAAGAGGATATTTGGATGGAAATCACACCCTTTTACAAGTAAAGTTTTTGGTCCATTTTGCTGTAAAATGCAAAAGAGTTAAGGCAACATTTTGGAGGCTTTGGTGAAAGTACTGACCTAAGAAGTCAATCATGTCCTCAAGTCCACAAATTATAGGACATTATTCCTGTGTCTTCCAGGCCAGATATTGTTTCCACAGTCACTCAGCATTTCCTCTTTGACTTCCAAAACCCGATACAACAGCACGTGAACAATGCTACAGGACTGAACAACATCTTGTTTCAGCCCATGTGCAAGAGTTCTAAATACACACTATCAATGCCCTTGCAAATCTCTAACAATGATCTGTACATTTATATTCTGCAACAAATAGAACACTTATATCAGCCCATCAGAAGAAAACATTCAATTAGACCATTTCTTTTAAAAGAGACTTAAATTTAAAGCTCTTAACATGGATTCCCAAATCTTCAAAAAAATCCTTCTCCTTTCTCTATTAGAAAGAGTGAAGGGAAAAAAAAAAGTGACTGAGTACTTTGAATGAAGACTTTGAGCAGGCCCTTCTTAGGGAAAGTTGTTTCTTACTGAAAGCCTTGGTGAGTGTCTAATTACTTCCTTTAGAGCCACTTTGAATTGAACCATAAGATTCCAATGTGTATTGAATTTAAATTCTACTTATGGGCTCTGCTTCCTTTGATTCTGCATTTCTAGCAAGGGGAGCTCCTTACACCACATTAATCATAATATATGGAAGGGCTTCAGTGTTTGCTTCTGCAGTGCACTAAGTTGTCCCTGAAGATAAAAAAAATCCCCCTTGGAAGAAAAATCTCATTCTAAATGAAGATTTAAATTGAAATTATTGGAGAAGTTAAGAGGAAAAGATATGCCCAGTAAAATTAGAACAAGCATTTAAATGGAAGAGGGTATCTTTAATTATTTTCTTCCTTGGCATAGCAGAAAATCCCATGATATGATAACTAAGGATACTTTGGGGGGTTAAGAGCCCAACAGCAGAAAAGCTAATGGGATTTTTTTTTTCAGATAGAGGTTAAAGTGATGGTACTGTAAGTAGGCTGTCAAACTATCTCAGCTCACCATCTGCTACATATTAATTTACAATAGAGAGATAGGTGAAGTGGGTGTTACTCGTCAGGAGCTATATAAATGTGTAACTTTCTCAATTAGTATTCAGTTCAAATGAAGAATAAAATCCCAGGAATCTCAGACCACAAGCCAGGCAGTATTATGTTTAAATGGTAATAGTATATCTATAATATGCAGGTAGAGCTGCAGTGTATTGCCAAGAACAGGGTCCAAAAGGCTAGGCTAAGCCATTTACCATTAACCTCCTGAGATTTCTTTGTTTTGGATAAGTGTGCAAAATGGAATAGAATAGAAGTTTGTTTCCAAAAGGCTTTTTTTCTTTTTTCTTCTTTTTTTTTACTTCTATTTTTTTTCCTTTTTTTTTTTTTTTTTNTCTCCTGAGATTTCTTTGTTTTGGATAGGTAGGCAAAATGGAATAGAATAGAAGTTCGTTTCCAAAAGGCTTTTTTCTTTTTTCTTCTTTTTTTTTTCCTTCTATTTTTTTTCCCTTTTTTTTTTTTTTNTATAATGGAAGTAAATGTTGCACTTTTAGTTTGTGGGAAACTATATTTTCTTTAAAAGCATTAATTCCCAGTTTCTCCAAAATAGGATCAAGAAAAGGGAACAGCTACTTAAGAAAAATAATCTCTAGTTTCTCCCATTCCTGTGTGAATCATATACTAGTTGAAGAAAAATAGATGTGAACTCTTAATTTTTGTGCATAGGGAGCCAGCAGCTACTCATAAAAGTGGGAACAGAGTTATCTTTCTCATTGTAATGGCAACACGGAGCCCTATCCCTTCTCCTGGATACGTGCGGGACTTACTTCCTTCAGGCTAATTCCCTGCCTCTCTGAATGAGACTGAAAATCCTTCTCTTGATCTCGAAGGAAATGGTTCAAACGCTGCTACAAGCACACTGGGTGTGGAAATGTGGGCTGCGTACGGTTTATAGCTCTGCTGGAGATACCTGTGGTGAGGTTCTTCTTTGGTAATTAAACAGTTTGGCTATATTATGATATTAAAAAATAATGTCTCCCTTAAAATTCATAGATATTATTTTCCCTGCTCTCTTCAGCATTTACTGTAGCGTGAAATATTGGTTAACAATTAGCAGTGCTTTAGTGAAAATGTTGATTAGACTTAAGCTAATCATAGCAGTCCTGGCCTTGGTTTTTGTTGAAAAATCTCTTAAATCTGAAAGAACGCTTTATCCCGAATTAGAAGCACATTTGTTTTCCTCATTCACTCATTGCCCAAAGAATATGGGATTTCCCACCGTACCAGTCTTTTTTGTCCCACAGCCAGAAGTTTCCAGAGACCTCCTCCTCCTCCCTCTCCCCCCTTTAAGGAAAAATACTAAATTCAGGGAAAAGTAGAGCTGTGCTCTAGGTTTCACCGTGCTGTATCTCCTGTGCAAAGCCGAGGTGGTAACAGCGTGAGCAGCAGCAGCAGCAGCAGGAGGAGGAGGCACGGGACACGGCTGCGACAATGCCTGGAGCGGGCCGGGTGGGGGTACAGCTCTTCTGCGGACAGCAGCTGTGATGGTGGGGTCCACCTCGGAGGCAAGTTTCTTTATAACGCGGCGCCATCTCCCGCTAAACGTCCAGAGCAAAGGTGGTATGCTCAGCCATAATTTAAAGGACCGTGACACGAAGAAAGGGTTATGATGTTTAACTTATAGGCCATCCAAATGTTATAGGCCCAAGAAAGTTCCTATTAGCAATAACTCAAGTCCACCGAGGAGATTTGACATTCAAAACTGATGAGCACTAATCCCCCGAGCCCGCTCCGACCCAGCCACGCTCAGGCCACTTGGTAACCCGAGTGACCCAGGAGTCAAACCATGATAACCCTCTTCAATTTAAAGAGCAGCTTCTCCCCATCTGTCTGAGTTCTGACTCCGCACAATAAATTTCCCAAAGAGCATAAAGAGCCATCTAGTGTATATCAAATCAATATCATTGTGGCTTGCAGCGATATCTGAGGCTACAGTTCACAAAATAAACTAGGCCAGGGGCTGGATTTCTGCCCTTGGCAATCAATCAGACTCACTGGGTCATAGATTTTAGTGTAAATTAACACAGCAGAAACAATCACGCTCCCCAGATGATGATATAATACAGTATTTGCTTTTCTTTTTCCCCCCATTTCATTGCTCATGCTCGGCGGCTAAGCTGTACTGAACAAGAATAATAAAAAGCAATGATTAGAAAGGTGGTGGTAATCATAAAGCAGAACATTAATATTCTCCTGACAAATGTATATAAAAAAGCACATAAAATATATACACAATATTAAAGGGAAAAAGGAGAGGGGAAATGGCATTAAGTCACTGATGTTTCAAATACGCTATTTTTGCTGAAGAATTTTAGAAGTGATCTTGTAAATCGTTGCAAGTGGTTATCATTTTCTTTCATTACCCGATTTGAATCCAAAGATGCTAAATGCTCCGTTATTGTCTTCATATAACAATTCCCAGACACGGTGTGGAGCACACTGACAACTCCTTTCTCCACTTGCGATTCGGGCTTTCCCAACGTTTACCTGAGTGTTGCCAGTGCTTTTCCCCAGAGGAGTTTTAATTTTTTCGCATTAGTATGTCATTGTTATAGGAGAAGAGGCACCTACTATTTCATGACACCCACCTTTACGCAAATCTCATCTTTTGAAATTTGCTCAGAATGTGCCTCATGTGAAAGCCTTGCAGGAATTACTATAATCTCTAATTATTCAGTTGACGTCAGGCAGTGTATTGTATATTCTGTCAGAACCTCAGGAAGAAATGTCAATATTTTCAGCATTAACAGGACATTTTTTGAATTATAAACACCCATCCTGTAATGTTATTTTATCTCATGCATCTTCTCTAAACATTTTACAGAAAGGAAATGCGATACACATAAAGGAGACTAAGTAGGGTTCTTTAATTTTCCAAAGCCGGCTGGATGTTTGATTAATACAACAGAAATTTCTGGTAAGCAACCATTTTATTCTTTAAGTATTCAAGCCTTTACATTACTGTTCAGATAGTGTAACTCCGGCCAGCATGTATTTATTTGCAAAATATCTAATTAGATTATACAAACAATATTTAGTTTAGATATAATAAAATACTAATCTGTGTACAAAAGCTACATGGTATGGATTAGAACTGTGTGAGAATAATAACTACCGTGCAGGAGTGGTTTCTGTTGAATAGTCAGAATAATAAGATTTATCAAATAACAGTTATAAGCAGGAATTCATTTCTTAGATTAAATTTATCCACTATTTTCTGCCAGGGGCATAAAGAAACAGAAGCTTCAAAGGTAGCTCTCTTCTGAGATGATTGAAGGCAAACTATACCTCCTTTGGTGACAAATCTACTCTTCTGTTCTCTGACTAAAGAAAGGAGCTGGATTAAGAGGCTGCGGAAGGGGAGCATCCCTCGTCTGTCTGGTGTGTCCAATTCAGAAAAGCTCCTAAGTAGTTGCTACAGAGCCAAGATACAGGGTGCAACTGAGACATCTCTCACCACAACGATGCGACAGATAGTCCCTTTCCTGTGCAGGGGGGATGCCAGCGGGACACGCAAAATACCGTCATTGCAGACCTGTACGGTGTCCCCCCGTGATAATTATGAAGGAACCCCCTTTCTCACTGTCTCAGTTCTCATTTTATTCGGTGGGTACTTCCTATGTGGCTGAGGACCTGTCCATGGAAAGAATAAAATTTCTGAGAAAGAATTAGGGAAGTTTGCAGTATTAGTGACAGGCAACTGTAGTTTTCATAACATAAAGCAACCTCCTCCCCCCCAAAAAACTCAAAAGCAAAAAAACCCCAACAACCCAACCTATAGGCTGAAGAAGTAGATTTCCTTTCCTCACGATAGTCCCCCATGAACAGCTGAGTTACAAACTCTTGCAAATTATTATTTTGGTTTTTAAGTTTAGATTCCTCGGGAAAATTCTGGTTGTGTGCCACTATATCAGCTGGTGTGTTCTGACAGCTACTAGAATGCCCATTTTTCTAAAAGTTGGTTTAGGGCAAGATTACCTTGAGATAGCGACCACCTCTGTGTTTGTTCACGGTAATTCTATGTTTAGCTTAAGTAGTTAAAAATATTTTTTTTTTATATCCAAAATGTAGCAATTAACTTTGTTGGTGCTACCTGGAAGTTACTGTTACATATAACTGCTGATTTTTACATCTTTTTTAAAAACTTGAGTACTCATATGTAGAGAAATTTAACTTAAGAGATTCATAGGGCTCCACACTCCATCTCAGAAGCAAGAACATAGTAAATGTCTCAGCAAATTGTAATTGATCCTTTGTGAATCTGTATTATGCTACAGACCTTAATTATGTAGTGGCAGGGTATTTTTTCATGGGACTGCTTCATTCAGAGCACAGGCTGGATGCGCACAGGAGCAGAATTAAGATCTCACAGAGTGTCATAAATCTCACCTCGAGCAACTTGCTCATTCTGGAGTTTGCCACCTAAGCATCATTCCTCTGACCCATTTTCAAGCGCTTTAAAATAATAATTTTCTTGCCTCCGTATCTTTCCCTGCGTTTTGTCAACATAAAGTGGGTCTTCATTTAATGTTGTCTACATGAAACAGCTCTATATCTTTGGAGTACTACAATGATAGTAATCCCTAAGTAGGAAGCAAATGCTATCTGTCAATATGCTGTGCTGTGCACCACAGTAGGCCGTATGAGAGCTCTGCATTACATCATTCGTGGACTTTCCAGGCTTGTAATGTCCTTTCAGTGAACCTGAACGGAGTGTTGAGCTTATAACGAAAACTGAAACCCAGGGAGTTACTTGTGGTTTAGGATTTTTGCACAGCTTCAATATACACATACTGGGAGTCATTGCAATAGGCCAAAGATGTGTTTTAGCCACTTGTGAGGTAGTAATGTTAATAGGTAAAAAATTTGCTTCCTAACATAAAAATTCTTCATTCCTCCATTTTAGAGTTTTTGTTTTTTGTGGTTTTTTTTTTTAAATGCACACAGTACACTTGTGCCAGGCATCTGTAATATTTTTTGCAGTTCTCCAGTTGTAGGAAGCAGGCATGTATTGCTATGACTATAAATATAGATATTATTCTATGGACGTGTGAATGTATGATTCTCTGTGTGTTTGTCTGTATGCCTGGGTATAAAAATAATGAAAAATGCGCTGGGCTAGAAGAGAGAGGGGAAAATGACAAACAAATCCTACAGCCCAATGGTCAGGGTACTCCCCTGGGCTGTGGGAGAATCCAGTCGCAGTCCCTGCTGAGATGAATGTTAATTACGTACTGGAAGTAGAGCACTTCCAGTGGGAGAGATTAAGAGGTACCTATTCACTAGCCCATGGATTAAGTCACCTTTGTGGGAGATTTGTGTTCAGAGACAATTGGGATTTGATCCTAATTCATGCAAGAGGTGAGCACTCCTAGGCAATAAAGAGCTCATCTCCATGGTGTGAGAGAGAAACGCTACTCCTGGCCACTGGGTAAGTTTTGACCTTGGAAGTGGGATGGACAGAAGCACACCTTGCTTTTTAAGCTTGTGAGGTCCTGAGCATGAGACTAGCATTACAGCTCAGTTCTAGCAAGGCAGTGACAGCCCTTTCTGTGAAATTCTGGGGTCTTGGGAGTTTCTCTGGTAGAAACAGGCACGTAAGAAATGCAGATACCTCCAACATTAAGGAAGGTGGTGGTGGGATAGCATGGAGGAAGGAAGACAGGAGAATGAGAATCTGAATGTTATATTTGAGTCCCCTAAAGAAGTAGATGGTTTTTCTGTATTCCCCCATGAATTTATGGTACCATAGTGTTAATTTTTCCCTTTCATTTCCAGTGTAGACTTCTGGCCCCATCTTCTCCTCAGTTTTTATTTCCACAAGCATTCCATGCCTGACATTGGAAGTAAATTGCTTTAAGGGACATTTTCATGGGAATCCCTTTGGCATAATGCTGTCTCGAAAGTCGTCCTGGTATAAGGCTATTCTTAAGTTTCAGTAGGCCAAAGAAAAGTCAAATGTCCATCGTGAGTGGTGCCAACATCATGAGTCAAATGACAAGTTGGGGGAAAAAGTGTGACCAGAAGCAATTATTATTTCTCCCATGCGGATGAACAGCAGCTGCCATGTGTTAAGGTCCTTTCTTTTTACACTCAAGTCAGAAAACTTTCTCTCTTCTAAACTGTTTCTGTACTTTGTGCTCCGTGACCAATTGTTGAGATCTCTCTCCAAGTCCTTCCTACCTGACTTCCAAATACAGCTGTAGAGAAACTATAATTACATCTAATGAAACACCTTGATAAATTTCTACAAATGGCCATCTTTAAAAACAAAAAGGGCATTCAAGTTTTTTCTTAGATTTGGCACGCAGAGGAAAACCTCGTAAACCCAGACTGAAGACCTGAATGGGAAATGCAATGGAAGTCCTCATATTACTACCAAACTACCCAGATATCTTTACTGTGTGGATTTATTTTTAAATTCACTTTAGCATTTAAAATATTCAACTGATTAATGGAAAATAGTTTATCCAAATTATAGATTTTTTTTCCTTCTAATCAGGAAAAATACTTCCTAAATTACAAGAGAAAACAGCTGCCAGACTGTTTAAAGCCAGGCAGATCTTTAAATCTTGAGAGAAAACTTGGTGCTATCAGATTTTAATCCTATTTTCCAAAATTTAGTTATATTCAGATAACTCGGATAATCCTTAGAAAGAAAAACAAATGCTATGCTTTTTACAAGACCCAAACTTCCAGTAAATCATTTGGGACTGAGGCAGTGAAAGCAATGCCAAACTGGGTTAATTTGGGGGTTGGCCCCTACAGCTAAGTTGACAAACGGCACTGAAATTTAACTGGTATTTTTTTCTATGCATGCCATTTTTGTTTGGTGGCTGTAAGGGTTATTAGCGTGGCTTGTTTCCTTCATGTTACTGCTTTTCATAAAGTTAACTAGTAGAAATGGTGCCAAGAAATGAAAAAAAACCCAATTGGTTCATGATTTAAAGTAATAAAATGATGCCGTATTAAAATGGCAACAATCCTACCCTTACAAAATTGGCTGGTGCAAAACTAGACTAGTGGGTCACAAACTGTATGCAAAATATAAACCGATAAAGAGAAAGGCATATTTGCCCACTGTTTTACTGAATGTCATAAACAACAACAACAACTAAAATTCTGGAAAGTAATGCTCCGCTTGTTTTTCTAAGTAACATTAAAAAGCAGCTTAACTTAAATGGTATACCATGAGAAAATCATTTCTAATTATTTTAAGTAATATTTAGATCAATTCATAGTAATCTTATTATCTTTCATGTTTATGTCAGTATTAGATTACTTTCATGTTTGTTTAAGCTCTTTTGCTTTTTAGAATGTCTGTTTCAAAGGCAAATTGAGCATAGTTAAAATAATCAATGTCCTTTGTGGTTTCAGCATATGCAAATAACAACAACAGTTGAAAGGGATCTAGTGCTTTCTTATACAAACTATTAAGCTTTTACTGAAGGAAAACAGAATTATCTAGCTAATTATATCATTCATTATTGCTACCTGCATATAGTCAGTAACTTACAGTCTGTTAAAGAAAACTATAGTGAAAGAGATATGGCGTGAGAAAGAATAGCAGCTGGGCAGACTCAATCCCTGTACAGCGTTGCTCAAAAAAATGCGCTTTATTGCTCATGTGAATGACTTCAGGAATAAACAACGGTCTGGTGCTGGAACGACTGCATTTCACCTGGGACGATCCGCATTCACTTTCTCGCTCTGCCACAGACTTTGTGTATGACCTTCGGCTGATTATTTCATTGTTTCTGAGTTCTGGCCCAGGGCTAAACGGAACTGAGGTCTTTCCTTCCTTTCTTCCTTCCTTCCTTCTTTCCTTCCTTCCTTCCTTCCTTCCTTCCTTCCTTCCTTCCTTCCTTCCTTTCTTTCTTCTTTCCTTCCTTCCTTCCTTCCTTCCTTTCTTCCTTCCTTCCTTCCTTCCTTCCTCCTCTCCTCTGCCTGCAGCTGGACGGTAAGAGAGGTGCAGTGAGGGTTGTAGCGGCGCTTTGCGATGTGCTGGTGCGGCGCGAAGCCTGGTAGGGCACCCGTCTTGGCTGCAGCCGCTCGCCCAGGCTGTACAGTGAGTAATGACACTAATCCAACGGGCCGTCTGTACATGAAAGCACTCATTAGCTTCACTAAGATTTCCACCGGAGCCATAATTGCAGCGGTGAAGTGCTGACAATTTCTCAGCATGGGTCACCTTCCGAAGTGTTTAATGGAAGTGAAAAATACCTGAACTAATTGCTAGTGTCTTATTCTTTGTTGTTTTCTCCTCACTTCCTCCTCTCGTGCTTTGTGCCTGACTGTCAGGAGAGGAAAATGAACATTTTGCTAGGGCGGTAGGGGCTCCATTGCAACAGAAGAAGCAATGGGTGTTAAGGGGTGGCGACACTCAACAGGGCCCTCTCTACTCCCAGTCTTCTTATTATTCAAAGCGGAAAGAGGTGCCCAGGGTGCGCTGTGATTCCTGCTGGCTTACGCATCTAGGGTTTTTACTGGCAGAAGGAACCAAAGTATGGCAGGAGAGGGATGAAATGCATGTGCAAGGCACAGCTGAGCTTTTCCCAGGTTCAGGAATACAAAACCGGTATTGGGGCTGGTCTAAAATTTTTTTGAAGTCAGCCTGCAGGATTTTGCTGCTTCTCCATCTCAAATGTAAGCAATGTATGTCCATTGCAAGATACCATACTGTCATAATATCACATCGCTGTGCACAGAGAGCATCTGTGAGATAACGCTTTGATTAAAAAAGTATTAACTGATCTGCTTGATTTTAAAATTATTTTGTTAATTTTTCTTTGCAGGAAGGAGGCACTTCAAACTACTCTCTCCAAAACAGATAGTAGTAGATTGTGTTGTCTTTTCTTAGCAGCTGTCTTTTTAAATTGCCTTAAAGTTTCAGCTGCCTTTACGTAAATCAGTCAGAAACTTCTTCTACTCTGATAAAAGCAATAAGCTTTCTTCCAATATCCACAGGTCAGAGTTGCTAAGAAAAGCAGATTCCTGTTCTTATTATTGGAATACGAACATGCTGTTGGTGTACAGCAAATTTGATTGGTTATATTCAATGGTAATACTGGTGTAGCATTGTGTAAGTAGAATAGTGCATTTTTATTTTAGCAAGTTTCTCTCTTGCAGTTTTAAATTCTGGGCAGTAGCTCAGACCTCAGACCATTCATTAGCTGTAGATAAACACAAGGGTAATGTTCATTTCAATGGTTTCAGTATGTTTCAAAGAAGAAGGTAACTTTTGGGTTTGTGTCCCATATTGATGAACCCTGCTGTAAATTGATTTATAGAGTTCAATATTTTCAGAAGTACACTCTGTGTTGAAAGCTACTGATACAAGTAGGAGTCATTTACAGTCTTCTGTTTCTGGTTGTTTCTCTGCTTAAGGGGACTTCTCATTCTTTAGCTTCAGGTTGGCCAGGTGAGTGTGGCACTTCCCATCACTATATAGGAACGGTACAAAACCTTCACTTCCTTTTTAAAAGGGGTGTTCGTGTGTGTAAGAAAAATGTTTGGTAACTGTAGCTGTGTTTAGCCAAAATATCCAGGTTTGCATCAAAATCACTCTCTTTCAATATTCATGTGTATTCAGATTTAAGGTTTAGGGTCACACCACTAGAAAAAAAAAAAAAAAAGAGTGAGGTTCCTACATGTGCAGAAGACACCCCCTTTTTCTGACAAGGGCTGTGCAGCAACAGTTCAGATACTAGAATCTGACTGTTCCAGATGAAGCTCCAGAAGGATTTCCTTCTCATGAAATTTGAAATGGGTGAGTCTGAATTAAATTCCCTTAATTTCTCACCCACGTCAATACCATGGCCAGTCTGCAGGAGCAATGGCTGCAGAACTTCAAATTTACATGCCTCCGAAAATTCTCTTTGCTGCATAAGAATGGGATAAAGAGGTCCAAAGGAAAACATGATGACCTAGGCAGATATCAAAGCAAATGAAAATTTGAAACACTTAGCAGAAATAAACAACATGTAGGAATCAACAGGTCCACTTAACTATATAAATGCACACAAGAAAATCAAAAAAGGAGGGTATTTTAGAAATTGTAAATTCATTCTTTTTGCTGTAATGGGTAGTGGGAAAGTGATAAATAACATGGACTATTCTTGAAAGATCGTGAGGTGAGAAAGAGGAGAAAAAAGTGTGAAAAAAACCTGAAGAGATGATTTTCAATAACGAGTCAGGCTAGAAACAGGTAGTTTCTACTACAGAATTCAAAATATTGAAGTCAAAACTTCTTTTCATAAAATACTTGTATTATGCCAACAAAGCAATGTGAAAATTAGAAAATACTGAATATTTTGCAATATCGTGCATACAATTTGAACTTATTTAGGAAAAAAATGCAATGATACTTAACCTGATATAGATGTTCTAATGAAAAAAATGTAGAGGGGAAAATATATACTTACAGGAATCAAAAGGATAACGATATATAAAGAAATATAATTTAACTGCAGACTTCAAGGCATACCAAAAGGCAATGCAAAGAGAAAGCAAGAGACAAAGTAAATGAACATTCTGCAATCAGATTGTTGTATATGATAAAAAGAGATGTTCTTAAAAGAGGTGCAATGTTAGCAAGCCCAAATACTCAGAAAGCTTGAATCTCTCTTTAAAACTACAGAATGCAACAGTGCATTTGAGTGACCGAGCTTCAGCAGGACCAAGAATTTATTTCACATCTTAGGGAACACTAAGCAGCAGTGCGATTCCTTAAAAATTATCAGCAGAAGAACAAAAGTTTTAAGTGTTGCCAATTCTCATGATTTTGTTGCAAATATTGAAGTATTTATTGTCCCTTTCAAAGTTTATATTCCTGGAGTCAGACTTTTTCCTGAGAATCTCATCTGACAATTAAAAAAAAAAAGTTTTACATGTTGGAAATATTTTTCATTCTTTAGATTTTTTTTTTACTTCAGTCTCATGAATTCTGACTGCTTTCATTTGGCCATGGGGGAAGACTAAGAATTCTATAAAAGGTGGTTTGAAAAACAGAAGACTAAGAAGCTAGTTAATGGTTAGCATATAATTTAATAATCAGCCTTCATTCCAGACAAGATTAACTAAATGGTATAGAATAAAAGAATAAGAGAACACTTAATTTCTCTGAAACATAAATTTTAAACAAGTGCAAGGAAATAATTTACTACTTTTAAAATTAACTTGTGGGATTCACTGTTGCAATACATTTTGTCCTAAATAAATACCTTATTTATGCGTATAATTGTTATGTGAAAATGGCCATAAAAATAATATTTTTATTAAGAATACTTTCTGGTATTGCACTAAGATAAAACTAGGAGTCTTATTCATACTTATATTTAGGAAATAAAATGCCCCATTAGTCTCAGAAAGAGTGAATTATTCTATTGCTATAGAAATTGGGAATTATAGGTATTTTTTGATGCATTAAATGCTAAGCATTTATCTCAGCTAACTTCAAGCGCCCAGATGTGTTATTCCTGTCTTCCTTCAATATTAAAAAAAAAAATGGTAATAGATTAACACTGTTTCAGATCATAGCATGTGTTGACTTGTGCTGTGAACGTGGCTATTCCTTTCCACTGCAGTGGGTCTACGTTGCTAGCTTAGAAGGTTTGACTAGAGGACCTCTCGAGGTCCCCTCTAACCTAGCTTACCCTTTGAATTATCCTATGTTCTTTAGGCATCTTAGAACCTGAAGGGTTCATCCACCTTAATGGTTTAGTTCAGCTCCTGAAATTTATCTCCCAGTTTTCTCCCCATTCCTGGGTGTTAGTTCACGCTGAGCCAGACGACCAGGATGAAACAAAAATGGAAGATGCACTCTGGGAGTGCACTTACGGAGTACTACAGTTGCAACAGGGCATTCAGTCCGTGGGACCACGCTGGAGCTAGTGCAAATTAAAACACACTGGAAGCGTGTACAATGAAGATGTTGGTCCTCAGCAGCAAATGCTGTGCTCTGCACATCCACTCCTGTTGGTCTGCGTTATTTGGTAATGGGGACCTAGCTAGAGCTGGACGTAACGAATCCAAGCCTCCGGGCTCAGTGTATGAAAAAATCCAGAAAACACAGACCAAACATTGTTACGATATCATCTGAAAGGGAATATGCAGTGAACTGATTTAATTCACTACAGTTTTAGAACTTCCAGTCTGTTTGCACACAGAACGGTGCAAGCACCAAAATAGTCCTTTAACAGAGTTCGTAGAGAACCATGGAAATAATCTGGAACAATTTTACTACAGAGTTATATAGTTTTTTCAAAAGATTAATTTTCCTTTTTTATTTCTTTCTCTTGGAAATGTTACACAGACTCCCTACAACTATGTATAAATAGTATAAGTATCAAGTATATATTTACTTAACCTTCAAAGACAGACATTGTTTATGCAAAGCATAGCTACAACTATTGTGGAAAAAAAAAATCAAATATTGACAGCATTTGAAGTAAAAATGCCTCATAATACCAGCAAGACTAATTGCTATTTCTGATTAATCTTCTATTTTTAAGATGGCACAATCTGCAGAAGTAGATTACTAGAAATCATGCCTAATGCTAGCAAACATTTAAGATCGCATGCATTCAAGCTTCATCTGAAAAAGTCACTGCTTAGTGTTGCTTTTGAAAAAGAAGCAGTAGTGCTGAACATTTTACTATTTCACCTCTAAAGTTACTGGACCATGTCAAAGTAAGAGCAATCAATATTGGTTAATAGGCCAGATCTGTGTTATTAGTATTCTTTACAACCTTGACATACTTCATTTTATGTACAGATTGCCTATGAAAACTTGGGCTTATATCTTGTCTAGACAATGCCTTACATGGCCATTCAAATTAATAATGTGCCAGAATTATCCTATGCTTAATGCAGCTGTGCTCTGTATTGACTCTGAAAATTAAATTTACTTCATGGTGCCTATTGACAGCTGGGTCTCAAGCATATTTAATGGATTTGAATGGAGTTTGGGCTATGGCTTATGCCTCCAAGCAAAATGTTGATAGCTAATAATTTTCATTAAAAGTGAGAGTGTTTATCTATAAACGTTGCATTTCTCAGTATATGAAGTCAGCGTAAAAAGAAGTTTAAGATCACCTTTCAGTTTGCTCAAAGCACCCAGAAGGAATCAAGAGAAAAGAAAAATAAACTGTTTGCTGTCTTTAAATGCAATTCTTTGGCTTATTAGCAATGTATTTGCAAATATGTGGTAAGGGAATCCTATTCTAGTCGAGAAAAATAGCTTTAGTTCCAAGAAGGCAGAGACAATACCTTGAGTTGCATCTGAACATAATGAAAAAACTCATACATAATATATTTATTGACAGCCCTGGAAATTGAACTTCTTTATTTATTGACAGCCTACGTACAGCATAGACACTGCAAGTTTCTTTCACTGCTGAGCCAACATACTTTTTACCTGGACAGAAGAAACTACTTTTTCTGAAGCAAATAGAATTTATTCACCATATACAATTTTCTTTGGATTATCTGTGAAATGTCAAAAAAAAAGGTGCAAACCAGTACCAATTCTCCTCGTCACTTTTCTACTCCAGAATACGTTCTCGAGAGACACCTAACAGAAACAAATTTTACTCACTACTAATATGACACTGACTTCTGCCACTAAATCTACAGGTAGATAGTTCCACATCTAATTGCTGGGAAGGCTAAAAGCCTCTTAGGTAAATAACCAAACAATTTCCTTTTTATAATTAATATAAAAATTAATTCTTTTTGTTCCAGCAGCCATCTGATAAGCAGGTAAAATTGACTTTTTTTTTTGCCCCCCTCCCCAAAAGAGAATTTTTTGCAACATGTCTGTGGTAGAGTTATAGTGTGAATGACAGTATTTGCTTAAGATAAGGCATAAAGGCTGCATGACATTTTTTATTCCTGGTGTCCAATCCTTCTTAAGTCTGTAATTATCACTTTAAAAACAAGTTTTGACATTTCTGCCATTTTTAAGCGCATGAAGAGTGAAAAACATGCTTTCTAACTTCCAAGTGATAATAAACTTTCTTGGACAATATGACAAGGAAAAAATATTAAAGCTGGAAAATTGAAAAATGAGAGGATAGGCCTCCATAATGTCAGGCTGCGGGCATGTAGTATGTTTTGCACAAGACTTTTTCCTAAACTTAGAAAACAGGCAGCTTAGGAAGGACTGCATTGGACTTCAACAGAAATCAAAGCAGGCCTGAAATTCAGATGCACGTGCCACGTGCTCTAGCAGGCTTTGTGAAGTCCACTGGCACATACCCTGGCAGTTTGCCATACATGCAGCAAAACTGTTTCTATTTAGGACCTTCCAAAATGTGTTGTGTCCAGTAAAAACCACTGAAAAAAACTAAATTCTTTTTTTGCCTGTTTCCTGTCCTTTTGCTACAGACTATAATACATTCAATACAAAAGACTGCGGTAAGACTAAGAAGAAAGAAGAAAGTGTACATATTATAAATGTAATGTCTATACAGATATATAACAGAGAAATGTTATATGTACACACCCACACATATATATACACACATAGAGATACACATGCACATATACAGAATAATATATAACCGAGAGAAATAAAACAGAGAAATGCATTACAAATATAGAAAACAAATATGACACCTGGCTCAGCTTCCGAGGAGCTGTCAGAAACAACTTCAGTCTCTGACTCACATCACAAGCAGCAATGATTAAAAAAAAAATAATAAAGGGAGTAGTAGTTTGATGTGGAAGAATATTTAGAAGTTTAATCAAAGTTGCAGGGTATAATGTATATATAGATTAAGGATGGGCAGTGACATACAGGCCAACACTCTGCTGAATTGCAATTAAAAAGAAAGCAAGAAGGCATGACGTTGCCAGCTGGCACGTCCTCCATAGGAGGGAAACGCCGTGTGATATTCCATGGTCTCAGATGAGACATGTGCTGTGAAGCAAATATACAAACGCTTCACAGATAACCTTAATTTTCACATTTTTTTCTTTTGGATGGCTGACCTCACAGTTCAAGTGTTTTAGGGATCAGTGATGTCTTTAATTAGGAATGGGGTTTTTTTAAGATGAATTCCTAGAAGATTCTTCCTCTTAGACTTTCCACTGAATTCACTCGTAATGAGAAGAAGGGGTTTGCCTCCTTACAGAAGGAAATTAGGTTGTACGCTATGAATCTTTCATATACCCCAAGATCTGAGAGATGTGATTGAATTTAAGAGCTTTTTAAGCTAGAGTCCCATGACTGCAGCCCCACTTTCTGATGACACAAGCTGACTACAATTGTCTTTCCTTCCACAGCATTTTTTCTGGAAGAAACTGCAAGAATAGTGTACCTCTGTCTGACGACAGTTTGTGGATATGTCTTTTATCCTCTCTGAGTTATTTTGATTGCTGGCAGTCCTGCTATGCATTTTGCCTTTCCAACAATCTGCACAGACCCAGCTTTATGCTGAAGTCCAAAGAGCACAATCCCATACCTATTTTGTATCAAGAAGCATTATTTGTAACCTGAAATGTATGTTTCTTCTTACATTAAAGAAATCAAGAAACTATTGAGGTTGATCTTATTGGAAAAGGAGCAACTTTTAACCCATGAAGACAAAAGTGAATGTCTTTCAATACTCGAGGTGAAACACCAGTTGGATGATATATTCTCATTTTGATAAAATGTTGATCTTACTAATGGTGCTTCTTGATGCCAAAAGTTTCTCTTCCTGTGACTCTAAGCAAACAAAAGAACAAAGGTTGTTTCAGTAACACTGTCAGAAATGTCCAAATTGTTCAGTTAGGGTTTGTCATTCTCGAGATGAAACCCAGGAAACTCAGCTAGTCTTCACAAACACAAAAGAAAGTCACCATTCTCTCCTTTTTATGCACTTACCTTTAGAAATGTATCAAACCTTTCAAAATTGTCTCCCTTAAATTTTTGCCACTGCTAATGATGGACAAAGTACATCATATAAATGTGAAAATATGTCCCGAAAGAGTACTTTAATAGCAGGTTCCTCCCTGCAATTGTCAGCAGGTTTTTTTAATCCTTTCCTTTTTCTTTCGTTTCCTTTTCTCTCCTTTCTTTTTGTTCCATGGGGGGAAAAAATGCCCCATAGTCTTTTGGGGCTCACCTTGTGATGGAGTGATAAAGTAGGACTAGATTTTACAGATGCCACACATTTTAAATTACAGGAATTGGGAGTCATATTTTCAGCTCGTGGAAGTAAGCCTGGTTTCTAAATTTTGCACAATAGCCATACTGTGACACTGTGACTTGAAATTTCCATGGCACATATACTTTTAAAGTAGAGACAACTAAGACATTCCTTTTATGCTATTTTGCTCTTCCATAGCTACAGAAAACAATAGCTATGAACTTTTAATTAATTTCTATAATACAGATCCTGATAACATCCACTCATGGGCCATTTTTAATTTTGAAATAAAAGAAACTAAATCAAATAATTTCCTAATAGCTATAATAGATTCTGGTTTGCTAGAATACATAATCTAATGAACTGCTGACAGCACTGGAAATTTTACTAATTGTAAGCAGGTTTTTCTTCGTATTCTCTACTCCCAGCACACCATGTTCCTGGGCAAACCCGGGTCTCCACCATACAGGAGATGAGAGAACTGGTGCAGGCTATGGAGCATAAGATTGGTCATAGGAAAGGCATCCTCACCTCTTTGGATACTGTAATCGCTGCTTCTTTATCATCAGATCCCCACTGCACAGCTACATTTTCTGTTTGAATCTTCACTGTAAAATACACTCATTGCATTCCTTCCCTACTTCACTTTTTCGCGGGTTTTCTCATTTTCTGTCTGCTTCCTATACCTCTCTAAAAGTACCAGGAATACTTGCATACCTTGTATTCCTAAGTACAACTTCAGGAAAACCCTGAGCCTCATTGTTCATCGAGCTTAGTATTGTTCTGGAGCAAAGGAGCAAAGACTCAAAGACCTTTGCAAAAATTTTATTCCATATCTTTTCCAGGAGGTTGCAGAATTTGGCTTCAGCTGAACTCTTCAGGAGAAGGAAACTGTTCATATGGCACTTTACTGCCAGACATGCACAATGATCTATGAAATCACGGGTTTTTCACAATTGCAATCGTAAGGATTGAAAATAGATAGTTTGGAAACACTAATGGCAATTTTGCAGTGTTCTATTTAGCTGAACTTTGCAACTCAAAAGAAAACAGCTAAATGTGTCACTAAACTGTGAAAAATAGTAAATACACCACTTATATGCATATCTGATATGGGACAGATTTCAATAGTTTGGAGAGGACCTCAAAGGAAGCTGATGCTGTATATAGCAGCACTCCTGTAAAACAGTGACTCGGACATGTGTTCATAGCTTGGATTTTCTAATGAAGTGTGCTTTTATATCCCTTTAAATCCTCCTAAAAATTAAGTATATTGTTTATAATTTCACCTGCATTACTTCCAATCTCCAGATGGATTTTATTTGCATAAGAGTTCCCAGGAGGGCTTTGCTATAAAGAAACCTTGCTGAACAAATTACAGAACTAATCATTTCTTTAAACAGACATTTGTAAATAAAATAAAAGATCTATACAATATGTCAGATGTGAAAGGTTAGCCACTGTGCACAATAACAAAATAATTTAATTTTAAATAAATGACTATGCCTTAATTAATTAGGAGGTGAACTGAGCCTCAACTCCCAACGTAGTTAAGGGAGAATACTCACGCTTATGCCAAAAAGCAGATTGTAAAAAAATGTGAGGCTGAAAACCACTTTCCCTTCACTGACTAGTGCAAGCCTAAAGTTTCTGCAAGCAGGAGAAGCTCACAGAGTCAGCTCTGGAGGCTGCTTTGTATCACTACATGACAGAAAAGTGGATATAAAGACTACAGAATGGACACTTAGGTGCTTTATTCGACCTTTAGGTATGGCTGCCCATCAGGAAGGAGAGCCTTCAAAAGTAGCAAGGTGACAAAATCGACATCATTAAATCTCTAACTACTGACAAGCATCTAGAGTGAAGTTCAACAACATATTTGAGATCTGCTTTTTTTCCTGTAGTGGCCTGCATGAGTATCAGAATTAAACACTAAAATTTAAATTACTACACACAGGAACAAAAGAATTGACAGAAGTCTGCATGAGGTATCCATCTTGATCCTGTTCCACCCTGAAACTTTTTTGGGAGTCATTATCATGACTGTCATTTGAAACTACAGTCTCAGTCCTGTAAACAGGTTCACATGTGACTGCCGATACCTCTAGGGACTTCCAGTAAATCCTATGAACTCTTCAGAGAGTCAGAATTACTCATGTGCATAATTATCTGAGGGACAGATAATTATCTAATAGTAGTTTCTTTTAGTCTGAAGTTTTAAAGCATTAATTTATAATAGTAACAGTGTATCCCTTTTAGTGGAATATTATTGCAATTGGCCTAATATGTGTTTTTTATCTTTTATCTCCCGAGGCCCGAGGGATGGAGGGAGGGAGGAAGGAGAGGGCAGAAAAACAGTAAACCGGTGACTGCTCTTATCTTTGACATGCTGTGAATAGACAGGATATTAGACTAATACCCACAAAATCACAGATAAATGATTATCTTGTCTTGATTACTACTGCCCTTTAACAGGCTCCTCTTTTTAGCCAAAGACATTAGTTCTAATTTATTTGACACAAATTTCAAGGCCTTCTGCCAAGACGAGAGCAAAAGCTTCATGAAAATGTTCTTAGCATAAATTTGGGACATCACTTGTAAAATGAGTCGATAAAAAGAAAGAAAGGTCTTTCTGCTGAAACCAGAGGATCTCCCAACTTAAAGCAGTTCTGGTTTCTATATTTTACCATGTATTTATAATAAAGACTTAACTCACCTTTGATGTGAACTTCCTAGCAAAAGCTGAGGCTTAGAGACTGTCTATATTATAAGCACTTAATCATGAAGTACAGGAGAGCGCACTTCATACCTTCGTATGATTTATTTCCTTACAGAATAACCTTTAGGAACAAGAAGCCTTTCATTTTTTCTGTTGTGTTTCTATGCTAATTAATTTTCAAGAAGAGTCAACACTTTATTTCAGCTGCCAGGGAAATTATTTGCCTTGCCGTGTGAGAATGCATCACTGTATTATGAACCTCACTTGCTACTGGCAGTGTTCCTAACAGCCCGGGATGTCGGTGAATAATGTCAGTGTTACTTTGTTATGTGTACTTTAAGAAGCTTTTTTTTTTTTTTTTAAACTTTTTGGCTTCATTTCTGCTGAGTGATATCTGCTATCGCTTTCACAGTTACAGGGGTTTAACTTGGAGCAGTTAATTTGGCTTGAGTTTTGTTTGGTTGGTTTTACCTTTTTGGTACTTCTAATGTGGAGTACATGAGAACTGAATGCATTAAAAAGTACGTTCTGCCCTTCTTATTACCAAGGGGCCCTGAGTGAGGAGGAAGGTGCGTGCAGGGGGATTCTCCAGTCCAGTAGTGGATTTGCAGTTACTGCAGTTATCATTTTTGTCTTTGTTTTGGCTGGTTTCTGTTTTATGTCATTCCTAAGCAGCTTTGTGTGTAACGAGGCTATTGTTCAACAACAGGAAACCACGTTTTCTCTCCTTCTGCCCTAGCTTGTTTGGGCCCTGATGCCTGTAGTCCTCATATTCAACCCACACTAAATTTCACCTTAGAATTATGGAATAATTTGTGGTGGAAGAGACTGCAGCTAGTCCAGCCTCCTGCTGCAAGCAGAACTAACTCCAAGGTTAGATCATGTTGATCGAGGTCTTGTCCAGCTGAATTTAACTATCTTCAGTCTCTAGTTTTAGAAAAACAAAAGTGGGAATTCTTCCAAAAGCACACCTTAAAGAGACATAGTGGCGACTTCAAGACAACTAATTCATTACAGTGTGACTTCTGCGTACATACAGTTCTGAGCAGGACCAAATCAATAATGACAAGCACTTTAATTAAAATTATCTGAGTGTTTTGCAAAAACTCGAAATTTACTAGGGGTCTAGAACGAAAAGAGTGAACACTATTAGTTGAGTAAGAAATTTCCAGTAGACTACTTCTAATTTTCATTCAGAAGAAGCACTCATGAGCATTCCCATCAAAGCAGTCTTTTCTCCAGAAATGATAAAATGTATTTCTACTCTAGCCTTGATTCTGAAAAGACTCAGATGTCTGATTAAATTCAGGGATTGGGAGTAGTTCCACTGAAGTAATCCAGCTACTAAAAATCCCTATGAAATTAAATCAAGGAAATAGTTTTAAAACCCTTAAATATAATTTCTACTTTTATTCATGGAAAGTAAGAATGATCAGATTAGAAAATAACAGAAAAGTAGAGAAAGGTCTTAATTCTTGTTTTCTAAATTGTGTGCAATTTTCTTTACATAGATTATGACATTTTCATCAGGCTTCCTATAAAAAGACCAAATTTAGGTACTTGTAAACTTGGTACCATTTTTGCATGGACCCAAATCCTCACTTGCTTACCCATTGAAATTTCCATTCACCTAGTTGGAAGCTCTCTGTGCTTAAGGAGTAAAAACTAACTGAAGATTTATTTTCAGAAAAAAAAAATCTGTTTAATATTTAACTGAAGTATTTATGAGTAAGAAAGGCAATTTACTGCAAATGCTAACAATAACATGTTAACATTGAGACTTGTCATAGTTAACGACTGGAGTTTTCGAAGACAATTGTTTAACAATCTTGTGCAATAGGAAGCAAGAGGGTTTGGAATAATATTATTTATTTGGATTAAATACCACATAAGTGAAATTTGCCTGAAGTAAAATTACACTGAATAGAAAATAGAAGCTGAACTGATTGACTTTAATAAATCTAAAGGTTGAACAATCAAACCTTAACTGAAGAATACAGAGGAAACATTCATCCGGTTCTTTGTTAGAGATTCTTTTTAGAAATTTGCCAGAATAGTCATAATAAGAGGTGTAATTAAGCAATCAGCCTTTTCAGAGATACATCTGTAATAACTGCCAACAATGAAGTGTCTTATTGTGGATTATACTTAATGTAATTTAAGAAAAACAACTTTAATTGTAAGTAAAGCTTATGGCATCATACCTCATGTTTACACAGGTGTGATGTTATAACTTATCAGACTGAAAGCTTTCTTTAACACAAAAACAGTATAAAAATACCTTGCAATGTTGCCAGAAGTAATTGGATGTTTAACAAACAAGTGTATCCACCTGTTCAGAAACAGCTCTGCATGCAATGTCTGCGATCCATCACTTCAATCAAAGTGCTTTGAGCATGAAGGTAAAGTTAAGCCTTTTTGGACTCTTCTGGCTGGTCAGCTTTTTATTATTGACAAATCTGCTGCTGCTGTGTCCCAAACATGTGCGTGGCTGTTAAGGTTTGAGAAACCCATAACAATTTATTGTCGTTCAGACAATCATTCTATCACCCAGTGACCCCTCCCCCCCACGAAGGGGAATCGGGAAAAAACAAGGCAACCCAAAGGTTGAAATAGAAACAGATGTAATAAAATAAGACTAAATAATTAACATTAATAATAATAAAGAACCAATATTGATCCTGATACCAGTACAGAATATGCAAAAATTATACTCAGCCAATTCTATCAGTAGGAAGCTGTGCACTCCCAGCAGTGGACAGCAAATGTTGGACACTGCGAGTGCCACGGCTTCAGGAGGAAGGGAAGGGCTCAGGGGGCCGGCACCAGGGCAAGAAGTTCTCAGGATGGCAGCCGTCAAGGGAGAGAGAGAACTTCACAGCAAAATTCCTAATTTATATTGAATGTGACGTTCATGGTATGAAATAACCCTGTTGGCCAGCGTGGGTTGAGTGCCCGGGTCTCACTCCTCCTCATCCCCATACCTGGCTAGCTCAAAATCACTGAGACCTTGAAACCCACACACCATAGCTGGCTATAAAGTAAATATTTTCACAAGTTCAGACATTAGAGTCTTCTAAAAGTGCAGTCTTCCCAAGTATTAGAAGAGAAATTAGTCTTGTGTCGCTCAAACCAGGACAATGGCCCATGCAGCCTATGGTGGGGGTAGCCAGCCCACGTTGTCTCCTTTTGTGCCAGTGTTTCTAGACAGGGAAAAGTGTTCCTGTTGAAGGAGTGGATGCTGATCGCACACAGGGGCCCACCTAGCAGCTGTGAGCAGCAGCGGCCACTGGCATCGCTAGATACACTGAGAGACCACTGCCAGTGTCCACTGTGTGGAAACTGCCTGGCTGGGCCAGGCAGAAGCATGTGGCAGCAGCTCAGGAAGGGTTTCCAAACACTGACAGCTCTCCTCTGCCCTTGTTGGTGTGGGCTGGAATGGGTAAGAAGCTGTTTTAGGGTGAAGAGTGCTTGGCTGTCATGCAACCACTCCATCGCATCCCATTTCCCGCCAGCAGACAGCACCCACTTATCCGTAGTATTCCCTCCTTCCACACGCAGCTTTGCTGGTTCGTGGTACACCTGGTACAAAGAATACTTTGCTGGCATCCTTCCATCTTGCTTGTAATTGTGCATACCTCCTCCTCTCCATTTGCCATCATAGAAATTCCCTGGACAGCAACAGCTTTGGCGGGAAAGCATTTGTATATTTTTTTGCTGCCTCTGGGCCATGCTATAGAGCAGTTTTGAGCTTCTGTTCTCATCTACAGTGGAAGAGCCTGGAGACATGAAAGGACATCTAGAAATATGATCTTTACCTATATATATTAGCAGCAAAGGAGCAGAGGACTATACTTTTGGAATCAATATTTAAGGCAATCTCATTCACTAGATAGTGCTGAAGCAACAAGGCTTGTTTTTTAGTCTGTTGACACACCATCTTTTTTAAAGGCGAAGCACAGTAATAATGGCAATTACAGTAACTGTTCTTGCATTGGGAAATTTTAATTTTTGCAGGACCCTGGCCTTGAAATTGTTGACAATTAGTCAGCTGTCCCACAAAGGTAAAATCAGATATCCTAAGACAAGACTTGCTCCTCTTTTCATTCCAGAAATAAAATGTGGAGCTCAATACTTGTAATATTTCCGGGAAAAAAAAATAATTATAAAATACTAAATTAAGCAGTCTGACATAATACACTCTTGACTTCCAGTGATTAAAAGGTTGGCCGTACCTGACCTATGGCACTAAATCCAAATGGTTAAATCCATGAAATAAACATAAAGATTTTTCCATTATCTTTATTTTATGTGCAAACTTTAGGCCAAATTCTCAGCTACTGTACTTTAGCTTCTTCTTCCTCAGTACAGATTTGCTTTTGATACCACTTTAGGACTGTGTCCTTATTTAAAAATGTGTTTTCAGGGTTTTTTTGTTGCTTTACTTTTTATTTTTAAAGGCAGTAAAGAATGGAGCAGACTTATGGGGAGAGAGAGTTGAAGACCATTCTGATGTTTTGATACTTGTGTCTGAAGCTCTTTTCTTCCATCTTTAAATTTATTTTTTTTAATTTTGTAAATTTCATATCTTAAATATGATATTATCATTAGACAAAGATTTAGCAAGGTAAATAAATCCTGTGTATTAATACACACACAGAGACATAAGTATTTGCATCCTTCCAGTCTATTACCTCTTTGCTCTCTGACCACCACTACACCCAGCTTAGGTTAATTCCAAGAAGAGGTGCAAGTATAATGGGAAACAACGATACATCTGGGAGCAGTAGGGTTGTGCTTTTAAGGGACTCCTTTTGTTTGTGGTACTGCAGAACTGAACTGGTCAGGGAAAATTGTGAAGGACTGGATAGATTATTTAGCACTTTTCATTTTAAATTATTTCTCTATATTTCATCTGGGAGTCCAAATCACAGATTAAGAACCAAAATTATTTACAAACACAAACCAAAGCTGCTATTTTGCCACAAAAGGTTTACAAGACAAATTTAGGTACATTCCCCTTGCCAATGCCTAACTGACAGTTAAATCCTCAGTATTAAAGATCAGTTCTATTTTCATCTTCCTAGAATCGTCTTTGTGAACAACATGTGGTATATGATTAGAGCTGCCCTCCAAAAAAAGGAGATTAAATGCATGGCATTGCATCCCTTTTAATATGTTGATTGTTCGCTTGCCCCTAGTCTGGCAATTAAATCTGATAATAATCTCTCACCCTCTCCTGAGAACTCCTGAAGCACCAGCCTGTTGTCATGGATGATCTGAATCTATCATCTTGTAAGGGTGGCATCAGCTCCTAACATTAGGGTGAGACAAGAAAGGGATCTAAGATTTGATTAGTTCAGCCTGTTTTTTCCATGTTCTCAACATAGCTTAAAGGAATTCAAGGAAACTTAGTGGGGCCCGGAATCTAACATGCAGTCTGTATTCCTAAACTTGGAGAGTCTCTCTTGGTGGGAAAAGGAGGTGAGAAACTGGAAACTACCTACAAAAATGTTAATAAAATTGTGGAAAGAAATAATTTGTTGTGCATATGTTGTTGTATGTTCTTTTAAAATATTTTAATAACAACTAATTGGCCAGTTAAATTAATATGGGTATACGGAGCCAAAAAATTCTAGGCATGTGAAAATAAGCGGTTTAACTACATCATGCTGAAGTGAAGAAAGAGCAACTTGCTGCACACCACGAACTATGCAAATGCCAACAGTAACAGAGAGTGTGCATAAATTGAACATGAATAAAGGATCATAAACTGTAATTTTAAAAAATGTATAGTCTACAGTGTTCTGTTTCAAGATTAGGTTAATTGAATGTGAAATGTTAGTTTAAGGGAAAAAAAGTGATAGATTAAGATTCACAAATCCTGAAGATAAGTGAGTTAAGGAATACTGGCATGACTGTAAAATAAATTTGACCCAAGAGCATGCAGATAATCATAAGCTCCTTTATCTTCTGGACCTTTGGGTTTAGTGCTTTATTTTTTATTTTACTGTTTGAAAAATAGATTTTAAAGATTTACATACTTGCCACAGAATAATATCTTAAACATGTCTGGATAAAATTATGACTTAGAGGAATTCAGCCATGATAGGCCTTGTATTGAAAAACCTGCCATAACAAATTTTAATTCATAATTGTTATTGAATAGCAAAGACAGATTTAATTATCTCCATTATTGACCTGTTCTAAGCAAGTACTTTATGTTATAAATCCACACATTATTGCCAAAGAGCAGGCTGAATGCATAAATTCTCTGCCAGTTCTCTCAGCAGGTTCTTTATGCCACAGGAAAACTTCTAAAGGAGTAAAATATGTCTAGCTTCCTCTAGCTCACCTAACTATAATGCAGACACATATTTGTCAGGGTTGCAGGCCCACAAAAAAAAATAAAATTTTTATTTGGGGATTCACAAGAGTTAAATAAGCCAAAAACTGAAATATTGTATAAGCCCGATTAAAAATTCAATGGTGAAAAAGTGTTTTTGATTGGTTGTGGCACCAGACATCAATTACACAAAAATCCTTCAGCAGCTCTGCCATTCAAACCCATCTGTTCCACAGTCATCTAAAGGAGTGATGACACTGTGTGAAAACAGGTAAAATGTGGGATTCTTTTTCTTTGCTGGAGAAAAGAAAAGGGGGATATAATAGCAACGATGACCTTGGTACAGGACATTTCCCGGGGAATTGATGACCGCCGTGGACCATCAACTCTCCCAGCTAGTCATTAATCCCCAGGAAATGCCCTGTGTCTGCCTTGTTATTGCTTAATTCAATTATTTGTGGTTGTGGCATTTATTCTGTGAATATTTTATTGCTCAATCTGCTCTCTGTCTTACCTCTGCTCCTCTTAAAGTCCGTCTCGCTGGTGCAGACTGGTTCAGCTCAAGAGCACCTCACATTTACCAGAAAAGATGACGGTTTACACATTTCTGTGTGCCTGCTATTTCATTAAGATACGATAGCTAGAAGGGAGTAATAAAAAGTGTAGTTTTCTAGCTATCTTAGGAATATCATAAATAGTAATTACCAAACAATGTCAGTGGAATCAGGTTTTACTGGGCATATACATTGCATATATACAAGCACCATAACAAAAACAATTGATCCTGCTACTTGAAATGTCATCATTACTCTGAGAGATATTTAGGTATGCCAGAATGGTTGGATGCTACAATAAAAGTAGGAAATAGGATGGTGTGATTACTTTTTCTTAGTTTGGATTTTCCTCCTGCCTTGTAGCACTCTTGTTCTTATTTCTTGTTCTGAGGATGCAGCATAACAAGCGTTTCACCATCAGTCTTGTTGTTTCCTCCTCAATACTGCACCTCGATGTTTGTTCCTCCCCTTATTTCTGGCAGTGGGACTGTTCTGGGGGGAACTAGAAAGGTATGGGAGCTGCATTGTAAAAACCTACAGAAAAAAAAACAACAACCAAAACAAGGCTAGTTTTAACTCCTGCAATCCATTTCACCAAACAGCCACACAAATAGTTGTACCAGCACAATGGAGGGACTTGTCTGGAGCCAGGAAGGAGCGGCGAGGAGCAAGGACGGCTTAGCCAGCCTGCCATGGAAAGAAACGTTCCACTAATTGCAGTCTGAGAGTTGTATTCTCTTCTACGCGAAAGTCCTTCACAGTGCTTTGCCTGTTTGAAGGAGCCATTAAAACAAGTCTAAATATAATCTATGTTTATGTTACTACTAACGTGGAAGAAAGAGGACATTTCTGAAGCAGTTGAAAAACATAGGGATACAAATGGAAATTACTAGGCAGCGTCTGATCATTCAATCACAACGTATGCACAGAGGTCCACCATGGGATCAGATGGTATGTATGCGACAGTGTTGAAGGAGCCAGCCAACGTCATCATGAGAACACTGTACCATCTTTTAAAGCTTAGGTTAATAAGAACTGGAATAAAGTTAATGGGAACTGGAAGAAAGCTGACAAGAACCCCATAAAGTTCAACAAGAACAAATGCAAAGCCTTGCATCGGGTAGAGAGTAACTGCCCACACCAATACAGGCTGGGGACCAACTGTCTGGTAAACAATTCTGCGGAAAAGGCTCTGCAGGTCATGGTGGACAGCCAGTTGAACATGAGTCAGCAGTGCAGCAGCAAGGAAGAAGCAAAGATCAGCTGCCTCCTGGGCTGTATTACAAAGATTGCAGCCAGCAGATCTAGAAAATTTATCCTTCCCCACTATTGGATGCTTGTGGAGCAAGCTTTGTCCGGTTCTGGTCTCCCCACTACAGTAAAAGTATTGACTTATTTGAGCCAGTCTAATGAAGGCACCAAAACGGTTTAGAGCTGGAGAATGTGACATATGAGGAGAGGCTGAGAGAACTGTTTTTTTTCAGTCTAGAGAAGAGAAAGCTAAAGGGTGAACCAATTGCAGTTTGCAACTACATTGATCAGAGGATGCAGATAAAAGATGCAGAAGCTTCTCAGAAGTGCACCATGACAGTTCAGAGGCCACAAATACAAGCTCAGATATGGAAAATTCTGATTAAAAATAAAGAAAATTATTTTATTGTCTGAGTGGTCAAATTCTGGACCATTATGCCCAGAGAGGTTGTGGATTCTCCATCCCTGTAGGTGTTCAAGAGTCAACAGGATAAGACCTTGAGCAACCTTTATCAAATTAGACCTGCTTCAAGTGGTTCCTCTTAACTTAAATTATTGTATGAGTCTATGCTTCAAAAGCCATATTTGAAATAACATGAGAACAATGTTTCAAGAACAGGTACCTAAATGGTATGGATATAACTATCTAACATCACTGGGACTAGTGTATCTCTTCCCCTTTATTCACTAACAGCCGTACCCAAGGAGAAAATATTGAATTATAACATTGCCATTAAGTTCTGTGTTATCAAGAGTTAAAAGTTCATGTTAACACAGTTTCATAGCTCAAAGACAGCTACCTTTGTATAGCTAGTAATTAAACATATTGCCTATTGTGGATTGGCATGTCGGCGTGCCACATACTATAAGATGGAAAAAGTAGTAATGTTTTATATTTGCATTTCTGCTATACTATTAGCCTTCAGAATCAGAAGATTCAAAACAAGATTTTTGGAAATGTGACAGGAATTGTTTTTGCTTTATTCTTGATATCATTGTCACATGCAAGAAAATGCAGGAGTTATTTGCGAGGAAGTAGCATTGCTTTGCACCAAGACTGACAAGTGTTAGAACACCTAATTTCCTTGAGATCCTTTGAAATAGTGCCTAGCCTACATTTTTTCCATATTCGATTGTTTTCTTGCTTACAGGCAACCCAAGTGATGGTCTCTACCCCTCCCACACAACCTTTCCTGTTCAGAGGAGGCAGTGAACTAGCTGCAAGTCCCATCAGAAATTTTATAAACCCTGTGCAGGTTTATGGATACAACCCTTATCTTTCACATAACCTGATGAGTGATAGGTCCAAGGATGATTGTCTGGCCCCATGCTGCAACTAGACAGACACACACCGCAGGGATATGTGATTGAGCTCATTCCCCAGAAATCTCAGTTCTGCCCGTTAAATGTTTATAAACTCTATTCTGTTCATTTCATTTCAGTTTTTCATTAATATCACTAGAGGCCATGAGTCTGAAGTATAGGATTGGAACTCAGAAGATTTATACTCTGGTCCCAACTCTGTAACTGATTTGTGTGTGACTTCTTGCAACTCACTATGCATTACTCGGTTCCCTGACTTGAAAAAAATAGAGAAAAAAAAAAGCATCCCTCATCCACTTTTAAGCTATATATGCTCTACTGGTGATTTTTTTCCAGTTTTTGAAATGTTTTTATTCTTTATAGACAACAAGCAGGAAGGATACACATATGAAGATGCTATTGTCAGAATCAGTTTGCAGCTTTGCTTCTCAAAGAGTTCAAAAATAAATGTTAAAGACATATGTAAGTCAAGATGAAGTTTTAGACACAGACAGACACATGACTGCCTGTACACACACAAACGAAATAGTTCCTAAATTCTTAAATGCTGCACTCCTTTGATAGCATAACCATAGTTAATGTTGTGTCAGGGTTTCCACTATAAACCCTCTCTTTTATAACTAGGCAATAAAATTTTACCCCAGGCATGAAGTACCAGGTCTCAGCACAGCGGCTGACATTTTTATAAGTACAGGTTTTCACACACATAAAAAAATATCAGTTTAGCTACTTTAATACATGCAAGTATAACTAATATAAAAAAGTTTAAGATACTTTTCAGATGAACATATATAATGCACATACACAGACGCACATTTACACATATACACATGTATAAATCCAAACAGCTTCTCCTTGTTACTGAAGGGGTACTGGAGAAAGATAATACAGACTCTTCAACTAGAAAACATGCATTCATTACTTATATCTAAAGAAATAGTTGTATATGACCAGATATTTGATTGAATGTTACTTTGTTCGAGGAAATAGGAGCCCTCCCACGTGGCTCTACCTCCCACGCCACCAGCAGTCCCCTCACCCCCTACATGATACACTTCATTAAACACAGAAGTGCTTTGTTGCATTAGGGGGTTTAAAAGAAGTGGAAAGGTAGGCTCCTTGCACTTCCTATGAGAAATGAACATCGACTTCCTCTGAAGAAAATGTAAATGGATTTGCTTAATTGTACTTGGGGCACTGGAGCAATTAATAATAGATTGTGTCATAGTAAGGGCTTTGTTTATATCTAAAGCAATAAATTACAAGTATTAAGTTTATATTTATTCCAAGTTAAACTCATTTGTAATTGACATGTTACTTAGCCGAAGGCTTTTAAGATCTTTTAGTATAATTAAATTAATAGAGAGTTATAGATCACTGCATGATAAACAAACAGCATGGACTTTAATATGACAGATATACAGAGAACAGGCCATGTAAGTAGATCATTATTATCGGTTTTACCTTCAGCAAAAATACAACTGAAATAGCAGCAAAAGATTCAGTGCAAACAATGGTAAGTCCAAGGATGGTTTGTAATAAATATTCTTTTCCTTTCCTACCTTGATGGTTAAAATACATATTTACCAACTCCGTCATCATTTTGTTTCTTCCACTCCCACACCAAATACTTTGGATTACATTTTTGAAGAGGTCACACCACGCAAGGAGTCACTGAAGTTTTGGACACTTTTGATTTCCAAGGGATCCTTCTAGTCCTTTCACCCACCACACAGCAAGGTTAAGTATACCATTCCCAACAGACACTTGTTGGAACAGTTAATAAAGTCTCAAGTAGCTGTCATAGAGACCAGTAACGAAGATCCCACACATGCCTTGGCAACTTATTTTGACATCTAATAATCCTGGGTTTTGATATCTAACAAAAAATATTTGGTAAATAGAGCCTGTTTCTTCCTGTTTACTGTGGTCATGGAGAAAAGACAATTCTGTTTCGCTTCCAGCAGCCTTTTAAGGCCAGTATGAGTCAAACACTCTCCCTGTTCTTCTTTTCTGTGCATTACACACATTAAAGAGCAGATTGCTCAGCCTGTCTGCACAGGAGCTGCTTTTCAGATCTCCGACCGTTCTCTTTTCCCTCCTGCGGAGTCTCCCACACCTCTGTTGTTGAAATGCCCCACACAGTACTCCTCCTGAACTCATACAAGTGCTGAACAGAGCAGAAAGATATACCATATGTTTATTCGCTTTGCTCCCTTTAATCTTCCCAGGATAGCGCTTATCTTTTTCTCAACAGCATGACGTTATTGACTTGTGTTCCACTTGTGATCTACTAATACCTTTAAATCCCTGTCTACTGGCCTGTTGCTCAGCCAGTTTTTCTAGATCCTGAATTGGTGTGGCTGATTAGGCCTGTCTATCTGCACTGTTTCACTTGTGCCTCTTGAACTGTATTTTGGGTTTCTTCAGACCACGCTTTCAATCTCTCAAGACCCTTCTGAACTGAAATCCCATCCATCAGTATAATGCAGTGCCTTCCGTCTCAGCGCCACCTACAGATTTAATTACCGCTCCCTTCCCATCTTTCAGGTAATTAACGCAAACACGGACTAGTGGCAGATCCCTGGCAGTCATATGCAGAATTGGACTCTGTGCTTCCTTTCATTTTAGGAGTAGCCCATTAATAAATACTACTTATCAACAATTTTCCTATTGTTTTTACACTATCCTACAGTACACTTAATAAGACACTGTTTCCTTGTAAGAATATCATGAGATACAATATCAGAGTCAAGATTTTAGTAAGTCTAAAGTCAAGATACATATGACATATTCTTCTTCTCCTCTGCCCATCATGCGTCTTTGTCATAGGATAAGATTACATGGGCTTGACATGATTTGTACTTAAGTAACCCATGTTGACTGCTACTCATCTCCTTGCCTTTTTGCAAATAAACTGTTTCATTAGTTATTTCGGTAGGTTTTTTAAAGTTGAACAGTCCATAACTCTCTAGGGCTTTTCCCCCCCTATTTTTAAAGATATGTACCAGGTCTCTTTTCCCATTTTTCATACCTCATCTGCCCTTGTAAGTTCTCAAAAGTAAATGGAACAACCACAAAAGCGATATTTTGAGTTCATTAAATATCCTGGCATGAAGCACTTCAGTACCAGTATGTTTAAAAACAGTGATATTCTCTGACCTATGCCTTCTGTATGCTTTGGCCTTCTGAGTCAGTCAAATGACTCCTTTCAGTTCCTTAGCTCACTTCCTTCCCCAGTGCTACCGTGAACATTGCAGTATTCTCTCACCTGCCCTCTGAACCCCATTAGAAGACCAGAAACTAGTGGTCTTCAAAACCCTTCTGCTGTAAGTGGAGCTTGCGCAGATGGTTTATAGAGTTAGAATATATCTGTTCTTTTGGGGCTCTTTAGAATCATAGAATCATAGAATGGTTTGGGTTGGAAGGGATGTTTAAATGTCATCCAGTCCCACCCCCCCCTGCAGTAAGCAGGGACATCTTCAATTAGATCAGGTTGCTCAGAGCCCCGTTCAACCTGATCTTGAATGATTCCAGGGATGGGGTGTCTACCACCTCTCTGAGCAACCTGTTCCAGTGTTTAACCACCATCATTGTAAAAAAAAAATTATTCCTTATATCTAGTTTAAATTTACCCCCTTATAGTTTAAAACCATTACCCCTTGTCCTATCACAACAGGTCCCGCTAAAAAGTCTGTCCCATCTTTCTTTTAAGCCCCCTTTAGGTACTGGAAGGCTGCAATAAGGTCTCCCTGGAGCCTCCTCTTATCCAGGTTGATGTCTCAGCCTGTCCTTATAGGAGAGGTGCTCCAGCCCTTTGATCATCTTTGTGGCCCTTCTCTGGACTCGCTCCAGCAGGTCCATGTCTTTCCTGGGCTGAGGGCTCCAGAGCTGGATGCAGTACTCCAGGTGGGGTCTCACCAGAGCAGAGTAGAAGGGCAGAATCACCTCCCTCAACCTGCTGGCCATGCTGCTTTGGATGCAGCCCAGGATACGGTTGGCCTTCTGGACTGTAAGTGCACATTGTTGGCTCATGTCCAGCTTTTCATCCACCAGTACCCCCAAGTCTTTCTCAGCAGGGCTGCTCTCAATCCCTTCATCCCACAGCCTGTATTGATACCTGGGGTTGCCCCGACTCAGTGTGCAGGACCCTGCACTTGGCCTTGTTTACCTCATGAGGTTCATGCAGGCCCACTCTCAAGCTTGTCCAGGTCCCTCTAGATGGCATCCTGTTACTCAGGCATGTCAAGAACATCACTTACCTTTGAAACTGTTTGTCACCACCTTGTGTAGAAGAAGTGAACACAAAGGAATAATTTGATAACTTATAAGGTCAGTGTTTGCATTAAATGTTCCCTCTGCTCCTTGGTAAAGCAAAGAATTCACAAATTTTCCTGACAATCTCTTCCTTCCCAAGAGTTAAAAATGTATGCTATTTTCTCCTCTTGTTCCTCATGGGCCTGTCTCCTTTCCAGCTTATCTTACTTTTTGTAAATGAAAGCTATTTTATTCCACATTGAGCTAAAATCGATTTCTTGTTTATCAATTCTATTCTTACATACAAATGTGTGTATGTGTAATGATATAGGTATGGATATATACACACATGTATGTGCATATTTGTAAATATATAATTTTATATGTATATATGCGTATAATTACTTGCATATATATTTATATATAATTTTCTGTTGTCCTGTTTTTCTTTTCTAAACTCTCCTTATTCCATATTAATAGTTCTTTATTGGATCTTTCTACTCTGGATGTCAGTTTAATTGTGCTGCAGTCTGTATTACTCTCTGTGTGATGTGAGTACATCATCATTTTCGGAACTAATCGCAGAGTTCAGAAAGTTCTTCTCTTTTCTTGTACTTGCTGTCCCAAGGAATGATCATTCAAGGAACAGAAAATGACCTTTCTGGATTGTTGCTCTTTCCAATCAGATAATTGATTCCAAATAACAGAAATCATATAATATTACCTTTTTATCAGCCTCATTTGTCTGGATCTCTGCACTATGCCTTTTGTATGTTTGTGTTTGTTTTATTCAATAGGCAGCTAATGGTACATTTGTACTCAAACAAATCTTTTGTGTGGTCTTCTTAGTCATAATTTTTAACTCAGACCCACTGAAATTTTATCAGTATTATTTATTTTATATATATATAATGTTATATATTATATTATAGACATCCATGACTTAAAATGTTATTCCTATTTGATTTAGAACTAGGTATTATAGTACCGTATTGATTTCTGTCATTGACATTTGTCATTGACTATGGTATATTAAGTAAGGTCTTCCATTCTCAGATGTTATGGTACCCTGAGTTTGAAATTGTCTGTATTAGAAAACTGACCTTTTATTTGAGGATATTTGATCAAGAATTTATAGCAAAAGGTTGTGAATGTGTAGACTACTTTAAACACATAATCACTTTTTGTTCAAACTTTATTGGTGGGTGGGAGAAAAAAGTCAAATATCAGTGTGACCATCTTCTTAATTTGCTGTGAGAGGATGCTAAGCAAGCAGGTAAAATCCCTGCACTCTCTATGATTACAAATTAATAGAACAGTTTGTTGCTTTTTTTTTTTTAATTTAAAGTGTAGTTGCAATCACAAAATTCTCTTACGAGACTAACAGTACTGAAACTGAATGTGTGAATATTCGTTTTCTTTGGTTATGAAGCTTTACTAGCAAAGGTGAGAAAAAAAGACTTGGAAGTAAAGAAAGTTATCCTTGTAGATTTGTCAGCTCCACTCATCATGTTGAACATCCATGTGCACTTTTAATTTTCTTATGCATGGTAGCTTTCCTGCACATGAGGGTCTCTAAATATTACCAGCCCAGAGAATAAGCACCCCCTTCTGGGATACACTTATGAAATTCCAGCATAGATTGTTGTCACATGAAATAATTCCATAAGATGAAATTCACAATGAAATTACAGATGAAATTAATTACTTCATGTGTGCCATAGACACCAGTGTAAACTAACTTCTGAATAAAGAGACATCTAGATTTTTAAAACAGAAAATCCAATAATAGCAAGTTGCCCTTGTCATGTGCTCAGAAACAGAGTGTTTTTTTCCCTTGCTCTATTCAAAAGTTTCTTAATCGCTTTACCTGCCATGCTTAAGTCACTTAAGTTACTGAAATATACTCCAGGCAATCCTTTGCTTTCAGATCAAGAGAGTTGATAACTGATATAAATGTCTGTCTAGAGGTTTTTTTCACATCATCACCTCTTTAAAAGACAGCTATTACTGCAAGTACTAATTCCCTAGTATTTAATTTTCCAAACGTCTATACTATACATTGGTTGTTTGGCTGGCTAACTGTTCCTGTCTCTTTTAGGCAGCTAAATCATTAGCTTTGACTGGTATCTTTCACTGATACAGACTTAAAAGCAACCCGTGGCTAATTTGGTACTTAAATATGCATTTAGTGCTTAATTTTGGTCTCTCAAGTTTGAAAACTGTAATCTAAATGACTTTGCCAACCTCATCTTGTGATAACTGTTATCTTTCGGGCTTACTAGAATTAGACTAGGAAGGAAAAAACCTGTCTCAGATATTGCTATGTGATAAGCACTGACCTGTCTTGACTCTCTAATTGTGACTGGTAACTATGCGTAAATCAGTGTCATAACTGAAACCAGTTTCTGAGGGAAATCCTCATCCCTTGAAAGATAATGAGAGTTTTGCCCTTTTTATTTCTTGTGGATAACAACAGTTCGTTCTGACTCTCTGAAATGGAGATATAGGCATACTTGCCTTCTTCAAAAAATGACCGAGAGCACACACTGTGTCTTCATTCTCATGGTGATCTTGTGTGAAGCCAGGTTCTGACATCACCGGCGAACATGCAGAGCACAGACTAAATTTTTCGAAATGTCATTAACAGCATCAGGAATGTCTTCTCTTTATTACGTTGAACTAACCTGAGAAATGCCAGAGAACTTGCTTTAGGGACGTGTGAATTAAAGAGCTGATCATCATCCTCAGTTCAGCTTGATTCTCACTAAATTATCTATAAAATTTTCACACAAGTGAAGATGGGAAAAATGTTTCGGCTGTGACGTTATACATCACTGCATTCAAACAGAAAGATTTGCATTCATGAAAAATCCCATGTAAAACATTACAGGATTACAGCAGACCACAAAAATCAAGTAATAAGCTCTCATTCTTACACTGAAATCGGTATATGCAATTTTCTATTAATATTTTCTCACTAATGTTTTTAATGAAAAGATATTTTTAAAAGCAAGCAGAGAACAAACAAGATGATTTTTCAAAGTGTTGCCAGTATGCTTCTGACTCCATCTTGCAGTAATTTAGTTTTCTAAATAATTCCAGTTGATGTACTCTTTGGAGCAAATCCCTGCAGAGAACAATGGGGTTGATTGTTTTGTTGACTGCAATTGTTTTATGTGTGGGTTGTTTCTCAAACCTCAGTGTTGGGCAGGGAAAGGAGTGGTTCAGAGAAGCCCCTCTAATGAATGGGTAACAGATGACTGTAAACCACAGGTATTAGACCTTTTCAGCATGGAGCTTTAGTGACTCAAAATGTTAAAAAAGAGACAGAAGAAAAACTGTGAACACATCCTAAAAGCTCAATGAATTCATTGTCTCAAATTAGGTAATTTGTGGCCAACCTCAGTTTGGATTTTTAACATTTTTGGAAATGTGGTTGATTTTGCAATGCGCAAATAACTATAGAATCTAATATCAAATGTACTTTGCCATTTTGCAGAAGATATAACCGGCTATGGGGCTTATCGATAGCACAGAGTCTCAGGATATACAATGGTTGCAACATTTGCAGGTTTTTAACCATCATTCCAAGTAGCAAAAAACTACTTGAGAAAACAATAAAAATTAATTAAAATAAGGAGGAACACATTGCAATGGAAGAGTTGCCTTAAATACATTCACTCCCACTCACAGCTGTGCAAAACCTACCCCTTTTGCTTTACTTTCATGCAGCGTCTCCTGACTGCTGTAACAATTCCTCACATGCTAAAGTATTTAATGACATTCATGCAGTTCAGCATGATCACAGAAGAGCTAATACAAATATTTCTAAGAAATAAGGTATCTTTTCTAGCCAAGTTTTCCCCCACACAAAATAAAATATAAAATTTTATAGTCACTGCTACTGCTTGACAATTTTAGTGGAAATAGAATTATACAGCAAAAGATGGCTGAGATGTTACCCACATTTTGGTACTTTGTTCACAACTCAAAATTAGCTAGTTTCTACTGTGAAATCTTATTTATTTGGCAAGCATGTATGTTTCCTTCTGCTAGAGTCAAAGGCAAATCTTAGATTAAAATATGTGGGATATTTGTCCCATTCTGTGCCTGGGAGTGGAGGCAAGCTAACAGCTGGAAGACCCACACAGTACATTATGCTTTACCTGTCTTTCAGATCTTGAAAACCTCATGAGACCAGCAATCCATAAAAATGCCATATCTTATTAGCACACTTGTATGAGCAAAATTACTTATTTTCTTTTTTATGAATTAATTTCAGGCAATATTGAAATGAAGTGTCACTTCAAAAATCAAGGTAATTTATTTTGCAAATGTTGAAACAAAATCTGGGTCTTTACATTCTTTTATTTCCTCTAAAGCTGCAATTTTCATCAAATAAACAATGAACCCAAAGAAACCTTTCTCAGTATCTACCATCTACCGTCTGTGTCAATCACAGAAAACCCTCTTATGGTTCTTTGCATGGAAGCAAGCATACCCTATCCCCCTCCTAGCTTCAGTGATTAATGAAGTGACTAAAACGTTCAAACATCTTAAGGAATTTGGACACCTAATCTGCAGTTATTTTAAGTCAACTGATATGTCCACGAGGGAGCTTTCAGTTCTCTACATGGCCATAACTTACACATGATATCTTCCATGTTTTTCTTTATTTCTTTTCCCTGTGAAAACAGAAATACTAATACCTGGAGAAAACAGCAGGATTTATAGTGCGCTGTTTGAAAGGCTGCAGCACTACAAGTGTTTCTTTTCTGCTTTTCTCTGTTACTGGCTAATAATTGATCACTGGCAGTTTCTGTCCCAGTCTCTATTCGCCTGGCTGCTATTCTCCTGCCCTCTTTCTGGGGACTCTGCGGTGCACTGTAAAATGTCTGCAGATGGGCTTTACTGTTCATCTAAAGAAGTACTCTAATTTTCTTTACTGCAGATCACACAGTCACTTATTTTTACAGATCTGGGCTTTGTTTTTTATCTTCTGCATTCTCTTGTTGTTCACGGTACATCAGTGGTGACTTCTGCACCTGGACCCATGGTGCTATGATTGCCATTCTCTCTAGTAGACCTGTTTCTCCCATTCCAGAGGGACTATATCACTGATTAGCTCCGTTGATTAGAAGCTCACATGGACTCATGAATTCACTTCAGTAACACAGGCAGGTCTTCTCTGTTGTATTTTTAAAGTCTACGTATACAAAATATACTAAGGCATGTCTTTGCCTCTGTTGATGGCAGGTATCCTCTGTGATACTTGGCAGGATGACCAAGCAACACTGAGAGCTTTGTATACCATTTTGCCTTTATGACATACAGGACTTACACATCAGCATTGTTCATCCTGCTCTTAAATAGCTGTTGAACAGTATTTAATATTAGGACAGTAATCAATGTTAGAATTTGAATTTCAGAGCAAATTAAAATGACCATCATAGTATCCTGTTGGATGTCGATGCGTCGTTATTTCCCTGGGAATTGTAGAGGTTCACAATTTGCAGAATAAGCTTGGCTTATGCAATCACAAGCCAAGTAATGTCATAGAAAATTCACACTTTGCTGTGTAAAGCCATATTTTCTTTACTGCAGTTGCAGCTGTTCCCTTCACTAGGTACCAATTAGAAGTACAATGCCCGTGCCACCGGGGATAGGTCCACACCAGCAGTTTGGGGAACAGTGCAGCATGAGGAGCGATTCTGCAGGTCTCTGACTGGCAGGAGGACACAGCAGTTGCCTCTTATTTCAGCCACCATATCACCCTTGCTCAGTTGGCCACCGCAGGGATAAGGCATTTGGATCCCTGTCTATTTGTTGCTCTTTCTGAGTTGCCATATGCATTTATATATAAGGGTAGCATCCTAATTCTTAACCACCTTCCTTTTTCTTCCACTTTCCCCTTCCTTCTCTTCCCCTGTACCACAAATCTCCGCAAAGCCAAACAGAGTCTTGCCTTACATGAATATTATATCATTACCTTAAAATGATTTCCCTGTGGAATTATTATGCTGTTAATTCTTACATCCTGTAATTTACAATAAAAGAATGCTCTAACTCCTGAATCTTTAAACAAAAGGGATATCAGCGCTCTGCAGAGAAGGCCAGTTGGAAGCAGACATAGAAACTCCTCATCCTAAATCTTAATTACAAACTGTATTTGTACAACGAAGAGTAAGATTTCAGTAGTCCTCTATTTGTTCAGAATCACTTTATACAGGTTTTCACAGCAAATTAATTGGTATAACACAGGAGGATTTTGCTACAGTTGTGACTAGACTAATGTCATTTTGGATAATCTTCAGAATGTCTAAAACTTCAATATCTCCCTGAACAGCAGAAGCAGCAGGAAAAAGAGAAACTTCTCTCCCCTGTGGCTTATGGAGTTATTTGCACTGGTCATATTAAGCACTGCAAATAATTTATTTGGTGAAATTAGCCCTTTCTGTTCAAGAGATCAGAAAACAAAACTTTCATGTCTATGGCCTTGTGTTTAGGATGCTCTCCCAGCAGGGAAGAACAGGATAAAAAGGTGCAAAGAGAGGTAAAAATGAGAACTGCACCATTTGGCAAAGCATTTGACAAAGGATATACTGTAAACAGATGTTACAGTCTGGATCAGTTACATATCAAGGAGTTCATAGAGTGAGCATTCACGCTAAAAACTCATTTGATGGCTTAAGGTACACATTCTGTTCATTAATTAGATAACATAACCTTTACCAATTAATTCCACTTTCAGCTGAATTAAATAATTGGCGGCAAAAGGAACTTTACCAACATTTTAAAACCACTAGGCTATATTGTGACCAGGTTCTGTAGGGAGGTTTCAGCTGGTTTGGATTTTATTAGTTGCAGATATCTAGTTGGAGGAACGATCAATTTCATGGTCTATCCTGCTTTGAGCACGAGGTTGGATTAGCATCCTCCTAAGGTTCCTTCCAACGTGAATTATCCCATGATACTACCAGCCTGTAATAGGATATTATTACATTATTCTTATTGTAGAATATCCTAATAAGATATTTCTACATAAAGATAAATATGTAACAGTTACTATCCTATACTCATGTTTTTCTGACTGTTGTTCACAGATTCTGCAGCATTCATGAAAAATAGCTAAGAAAAGTAAGCCTTTAATCAGCAGACTTATTTGCCTGTACAAGGGTCCTTAACCATACTGAGAATTTGTTAGAGGCCTGCAACAAGGTTTAAAAATAATGAATTCTATCAATCTTGTAGCTTTTAAAAGTAATCTGTGATAATTGCTTGAGGATTTAAATAGCTTGTTAGGATATCAAGATTTTCAGAGACTGGAAATAACCTTCTGCACCCAAACACTGCAGTATCATTTATTTTTAAATACATATAATTGAGGTCCTCATGAGAAGAGCTTTGCCTACTGGGAACTTCTCAGTCCCTCTGAGATTAGTGGCTAAGCAAGACATTTACTGAAAATTAAGCCTAAATCATCAAGCCTTTTTTAGAAATTGTTTCAACATTGGCCTCTCATGCCTATCTATTACTGATTATTTGGTTCAAGCAATTTTTGTCTTTGAGAGGGAACATTGATACTGTAATTTTAGTCAGAGAGTTCCGAAGCACTGCGTTTCTTTTCAAGCCCACAAAGCTAGCTGCTTTTTTTTTCTTTAATTTTTTTCTTTAATTTTTTTTTTCTTTCTTTCCAATCTAAAAAAGCTATTCATCTTTTCCTTTTCTCTTCTGGCCCATCTCTTCTGCAGTAGCTGCAGCGACTGGGCTGAAGTTAGAAGAATTTAGCTAACAGAGTCCAACAAGTTTATGGTGTTAACAACAGGAAACCACCGCACTAATCTGCAGATTGCCTGCCTTCACATACAGGGCTATTCATGAATTCGTGCTGCTGTTTTCCTGCGTTTCAGAACTTCCATTGTTTTATATGGGAGCTTGGAGGCTGGTTTAATTAAAGTGATCTGAATAGAAGTACAGTATGCCAGATGTACATTATAAATATAGAGCAGGTTATGTAATGGTAAACCGTCAGGAAATATATGGGAATGGTTTGTGATAACTCATTGTTAACTAAATATAAATCCTAATTTATTTCACTGTTTTAAACTTACTACTTTTTTTTTTTTAACTAGCACAAATGAACTTTCTTTGTATTTTTACATTTTCCTTTTTTTACTACAGCTTTCCCATGGGGAAAGTCTGCTTCAAATTAGTTCATTCTGGTGAACAGGTACTATTCAGTGCGAATCAGGGCTGGGGCATTTGGGCGAGACCCACAGTGGGACTAAGACAGGGTATGCTACTGTAGTTGCTTCTGCCCATGACAGAAGTATCTTAAAGCCATGATTCAGCTGCCATCTAATTGGCATAAAGACAGTGTTTTGTTTCAAAATTTAAATTCCCATGGTCTTCAAAGAATATAGGCTTGCTGCAAAATATCTACTTTTCATTGTGTTGAGCTGCTCAACTGCACTGTCCCATGATTCACCAGTTAAGTATTGCATCTCCTAATTTACTTATGAGGCCTGATCGATGAAGCATTTTCAGCATCTTCTTGACAGAAAAGGCAAGGATAGCAAAGTTCTCATTGTTCCCTCTTTCATCCCATTCTTCCTTTGCTGGAGCTGCCTAAACACAACACTGCAGTTCCCTTTTCACTTCCCCTTACTGAAACTCACCAAAATGGTGTGCGTGGAAGCCCCCAGTCCCTGCATTCAGAAGACGACTGCCTCTTTGTCTCACAAGCAAAAAGTTCTTTGTGCAACCATGGTTCAGGACATACAGCACCGGCTTTCACTGGGTTAGAGTGAAGTGTATATTCTTCAACCATATACTTCTCCCTGTATACTACCGTATAAACAAACCTCAACCCAGAGAGTCAGTTACCACATAAGTCATGGGCGCGGATACATTTTTTACACAGGATTTACTTCGTCTTTGGAAGCTTCTTTAGAAGCAACTCATTTAATAGTCAACCATTTTCAGATTTTGGACTATGCTAATTCCTAAATTATGATACTTTTTGCATTTCCTATTAGACTATTTGTTCCGCTTGACTAGCAAAGAGGCTTTAAATGTTGAAATAACTTTTTATAAGCCACATTTTGCATCAAGATTGAAATATTTCCGACAAGAAACATGTTCCTACATATTCACTCAATGCTTTTCCTGTCTTTTGCCTAATTAACAGTTTCACCTGGTAGACATTTTCTAAGCTGACTGGACAGGAGGTGTGGAGCAGACAAATCCCACTGTTTGCTAATTAATTTCTCTCTTAAGATCACTAACGGAAAAATCAATGGTCACCTTGCACATGTGTTCTTTATAACCTGCCAGTGGTTTAGCCTAATTTGTTGAAAGATTACCTAAACACTATTCGCAAAGAGGTAAAGGTATCAAAAGGTGATTACAAGCAGAATAGTAAAAAATATTACAAATATTTCTCTACATTTGGAATTTTCTTTCTGAATAATTTACACTTCACAGCAAATACACATCGTAGACTGCTGCAGAAATCTCCCTAATTTTAATGTGCCTTTCAAGGAGTTTCTGCATCAGACAGAACATCTGACTAGCCTGGGAGAGTCGAAACAAGATGCAACTCCTCTAGCTTCACCACCACAACTTACCCTATGATTCCACTTGTAGTGGGTGAAACTGGAATAAACTAGAGTAATAAATCAGCCTGTCACGTCTGAATTGTCTCTCTAAATCCACAACAGGAGTGGATGTGACTCAAAGTGTGAGCCAATGGATATGTTTGGGCAGTGATTTTCAAGTTTCAGATGCCTGCCTACATCATCACCCACACATCTGCCGCTGCTTACTGCAAGAGATTTTGATGAATGATTTTAAATAATTTTCACGAGCTTTGGAAAACCGGCCGGGGCTTCTGAAATTAGACATAAAAGCTTGCATTTGTTTACATATAGTCTTCTAATACTACATAGATTCAAATTGCTTGGAAACCTCAGAATATCTTTATGTCCTTTTTCTTTTCTCTGAATCATTTCAATTATAAGGAAAGGAATGTCCCCATCCCATTGATCTGTTATAACAGATACAATGTAAGTTATGTTAAAGACTTCTATAAGGCATTGCTGTTCTTTCTGATTCCTCACAGGCACCCAGCAAAAAAGGAGCAAATGATGAATTTGGTATTCACAAAACTATAAATGTGCTGTTTTGGATAAACACAGTTTCAGTCATGACTCAAGGCAGCTGGGAGGTGGGTTGGAACAGCTCTGCCAAAACAGGCTGCCACCAGCTGTAGCAGCCAAATTCTAAGGGTCTTGACAAATGGGGAACGATGGCCAAGCTGGTCAGAGGACAGGCTATTTCAGCACATTTCTTCTGCAGCCTGAAGCCTCTGCCCATGCTGATATGAACCCCTCAGGGGTTATCTGCGACAGTCTTTCCCAGCTGGATCTCTCTTGGAAAATCGGCAGGCGACACCACCTGCTGCCCACACCCTTGACTTGATTTAGATAATTTGAACAGGTTTAAGTACAGCCACCTCTGGAGGCTGCAGGGATGTATATGTTGCAGTCACCAGCTCTGGGCTTGCAGTGATGTTTCAGGGCTTTCTGGGAATTCATTGATGCATGCAAGCACTTTGGCAGTTGCATGGTTTAGCCTTGCTCGCTCTCCGTGTAGCTTTTGGTGCCTGGCACTCAGTGCCAGAGTAGGAACCTGATCATGTTGATGAGACAGGAAAAGAACATCACCTTGTGGCCATATATTTACTATTATTTTGAATATGGTGTTCATGTGTAGTAGCATATTGAAAACAAATCAGAGACTATCACTGTTTCCTGCAACAGGACACGTGGGTAGTTCTCAGTATGTGGCTTTTAGGTGCTTTATGGACCTGCAGCTGCCCGGGCAGTGTGTGAAGACAGCAGCTGACTCACACCTGCCAGACTCATTCAAATCTTGGCTTAAATATTCTCTCGTTGCAGATTAATCCCTGATTTCCTTCTGGCTGGCCAGAAAGGGAAAAAAAAAAAAAAGCACTATTTGGAAACTGGTAGTCACCTTCTAGGTCCAGGAAGTAGCGTGCAAGAGTGTTCTGTTCAGGTATGACCATGTAAAATTCTTGTATTGAAAACCAGAAAAAAAACAGCTATTTCCACAATGAGGTTTGGTGGTTTTGTTTTGGGTTTTTTTTGGGGGGGAGTGGTGTTTTGTTTTGTTTTGTTTTTTTAAAAAAAGTGGAAACTGTACTAAGCCCTTCTTCTGCAAACAGCAAGAGAAAGCACAGTCCCAGAGCTACTGAAAACCCATGGTAAGAACAGTCACCACAGATGGTGGAGACCCTTACTCCAAAGTGCATTCTCTCTGTTTTAGAGGACAGACATGAATGTCCATCCTGAGGGGGTATTGTAGGCAGTATTCTCTGCCTTACTGGGACTCTGCCCTGTTACATCAGTATTTCAACATTCACTGAGACCAACAGGAAAGCTGTTGGCTCGGCAGCCTTGTAAATTGGATCACTCAACTGGAATGAGAGACACTTAGACATTGAATCATTGCTTTTCAGATACTCATTGGAGCAATTCCTGCAGAATACCCCAAATCTTGGCTACAGTATTCACCTGATAATGCATAATCAATTCTTTGCTCCTGTCATCCAGTCTACCAGTGGCACAGGGGCCTGCTTTGGTATTTACATGCAGTTAATTTAGCAAATGAAAAAGGGAGATACATAGACAAAAGCATTATGTTTCTCGTACTATTAGAGTACTAGTGATAGGACAAGAGGAAATGGCCTCAAGTTGCACCAGTGGAGGTTTAGATTGGCTATTGGGAAAAATTCTTCACCAAAAGGGTTGTCAAGCATTGGAACAGGCTGCCCAGGGAAGTGGTGGAGTCACCATCCCTGGAGGTATTTAAAAGACATGTAGATGTGGTGCTAAGGGACATGGTTTAGTGGTGGACTTGGCAGTGTTAGGTTTACAGTTGAACTTGATCTTAAGGGTCTTTTCTAACCTAAATCATTCTATGAATCTATGATTCTATTTTGTACTTATCGAGCTTGGTGTTCAAGACAACATAAGTTTTTGGAGCAATTTACACTTACATCACTGTTATTAACTGGAGAAAAAAAAAAAAAAACAACAAAGAAAAAGGAAGTGGTCGTACCCCCAGCACTGTCCACTATATCATATGATTGCATAGTCTCATGTCTCACCTACAGCCCAAATATACATTCCTCACAGAGGGAAGGCAGCCTATAAGAGGTACCTTGAGGGGATGATTAGCATTAAGTGTATGTATCTGACATACACATGCTTTGGGTTCCTAAGAAAACTCAGTAAGTCCATAGTCTTATCACACATGTCATCATTTGAAATTGACAGGCCCACCACTCCTTTTATAATTAGAAGCTTTGAATGTTAATTTCCCAAATTCCCACATCATCAGGAGGACGAAATTTAATCTCCGCATATGTCACAGTGGACTGAGCCAGGGATTTGATATGTTAGAAGAATCCTGGACCTTGTGTATTTTTAGGCAGAAGGAAATTGCGACATTTCAGTGTAACACTGTGCTGTGCTTGCCCCTCAGGGGAGGGTTTATATAAAGAATATTTCAGTAGCGTAGGGTCATTTTTGAAACTGACAGGGCATTGCTTTCTTTAAGGTCACAGCATCTAGCAAGACCCCATAGATAGCAGTGAGTCAGCCTCTAACACTCAGGAACAAAAGATCACTAGAACAAGTCGAGTAGATGGTGGCTGGTGGATGCTGCAAAACCTGAGACAGGAAAACAATGAGCTACTGGGATACCACATTTGGTTAAAAACCTATTGCTTGAGAAACTATCAAACTCCTAGTTGGCTGTGTGAAAGTAAGGACTGCAGATTTAAGTAGAAGCAAAAACGAGGGAACAACTGCAAACGAAAAGAAGATATATTTTGGGTCCATAATAGGAAACTGCTGGCACACTGAAAAGAAAAAATCCTGAAAAAAATGAGCTCATATTACCAACTTTTAACAAACTCTAATAAGGTGAACTTTTTGTAATTTATTGGGGGAAAAAAAAGTAGTTCTTTTCACAAACTTTCCAACAGAAAGCCAGTATGGGTATTTAACCTGTGCCTTGTCAACTCTCCCTACGGAAATTATCTTTCCTCTTTGGGGAGTGAGCACTCCACAGTGGTAAATGACCATGCTATCTTTTTCCACAGTCCCATATGTGAAATAGCTACATTTTTGCCCATGATTAATGAGATAAGTTCATATAAAGGTTATGTGTTTAACTAAACCTCAGCAGCAGAGTTATGAGACACACATTTAGTATTTTTTTTCATCAGAAACTACATGCTGTTCTAATTTTCTGATTGCCAAATTATGTCATCCAGCTAAAGAGTTTTTTTGTTGATATTCAGAACTACAGAGATGTCTTATTTAAATAGCGAGATAGAGAGAAACTATTAATATGAAGGAAAAACAATGATCTAAACTACAAAATATGGTTATCAGACATTGCCAATAAATCCCTCTATTAAATGAATAAATATGATCTGAGACTACCCATATCATTCTTATACGCAAGAGCACAGTTAAATTAATAAATCTCCTACTGGTATAGATTTACTGCATAAACAGGCAGTAGGCTAGAGAGGTTATACAATCTTCACCTTTTTGCTCTATTTGGGAGAAAAGTGCATGGGAAGAAACTGTTTTTACTTTTTCTTCTCATTTACTCTCCTTTTTTTTTTTTTCTCTCACACACCAATAGATATAACCCAGTCACTTCAATCTTTTGAAAGGCTTGTCAACTCATTTCATTAGTTGGACATCTTGCTACCAGCTGCAGAATGGATACAATTAAAATATGAGGGAAGTGATAAAACTTTCCCTATAGAGACGAGAGTGCAGCACAAAGGAATCAGCCGAGGGTTTTATGATAATAATTTTGGCTTGTGCCTGCACTGCAGTCTGCAAGGCTGCGCAGAGCTACCAGAGCAAGATTTATATGAAGCTACTGAGCCATGGCAGTACCAAGCGCGGTGGGGGCAAGGTGATCGCAGCTCTCCCAGCTGGGTCCTTTCTCACTCCACCTGTTGTCTATCTACTGGGATATTTCTGGAAGGACTTCAGTAGGGTTTTCAAGGTTTGTCTTTGTACCAGAACAAAGGAAAAATGTTTTTGGGGTGCTGATTGCCCCATGCAATCCAGAATCAGTGCTTGGGAATGGGGAAGAAGGGTCGCTGAAGAGGGTCCTAATGTCACTCTCCCAAAATGTAATGGGAGCTAAACTGACTAGGGAGAATCAAAAAACTTGAAACTAATACAACATTTTCAACCATGACTCCTTTGGTTTTAACCAAAGAATACTTCCTCTTTCAGGAGTGAGAAACAGAGCTGTAAGAGTACAAACACGGCAATGACAGATTCAATTTTTCACATTTTAGAAAATATTTGAATTTCTGTTGTGTCTGTAAAAATATTTGTGATAAGGCCACAATTTCTTTGCTCTAACTGAAAAGCAATAATACAACTATGTTGGTCCAGAGGAGGGCCACAAAAATGGTCAGAGGGCTGGAACACCTCTCCTACAAAGAAGGGCTCTGAGAGTTGGGGTTGTTCAGCCTGGAGAAGAGAAGGCCCCGGCAAGACCTTATTGCAACATTTCAATATATAAAGGGGGCTTATAAGAAAGGCAGAGAGGGAGGCCTGTAGTGATAGGATAAGGGGCAACAGTTGTCAACTGAAATAAGTAGATTTAGATTGGGCATAAGGAAGAAATTTTCCTGTTGCCCAGAGAAGTTGTGGAGGTCCCATCCCTGGAAGTGCTCAAGGCCAGGCTGGATGGGGCTTTGAGCAACCTGGTCTAGTGGGAGGCATCCCTGGCCATGGCAGGGGTAGATGGTTGAGGGAGGGGCATTTGACACTTAACAATTCTGGGTATTCAGCATGAATCCCTAGCCATAAAGATCAGAAAGATAAGATCTTTGAAATACTATGTTGTGCACTGTCTTATAGCCTGCATGTAATGTGCTAAGCAAGTCAATGTGCTGATTTTTTTTTTTTTTTAATTATTGCCTTTCCTAGGTGTAAAGTTAAGTTGCATTACTGTCCTGGTTTGAGGTAAAACAGAACCAATTTTCTGTTCAGTAATTTTATTTTTCAGTTAAGCCTCTTCTAACTCACTGAACTCTCTGAAATTAATGGCTTGTTTTTAAGACAGTAGCCTGCTCCCAGAGTGATAAGACCTGATTGTTTATAATTTATGCCAAGGCATGGTATGCAGAGAGGCTCTTGCTTATACTTATTACTATAACACCCAAGGGCAGCAAACTTTATTGTGTGCCCCATTGGAGGGTCAGAAGTGGAAAAGCATAGAGAGGTTGCACCTGTGGGGAGGAGCGGACAGAACAGGTGACCCAAAACTGACCAACAGGGTATTCCATCCCATCTGCCTCATGCTCAGTATAAAAGCTGAGGGATCAAAGGGTCAGCGCTCTTTTTCAACGGCTGACATCCAAGGAGGACTCGTTTGTTTGTTTGCTTTTGACCCTGATCTGTGCGTTCCTGAATCCAGACCCAGAATCCAGTTCCCATCCGTCACTAAGTCCAGTCTGGGACTTTCCCAGGGCCTGTCAGTGACGTGATCATCATCCTGGGAGCTTGATATGGTTTTCTATGTTGTATAGATGTCATTATTTTCTTTTAATTATTTTATTAATATTTTCATAAAAATAGTTTAGTTTCTTTTAATCTCATAAGTCTCTTTCTCTCTCTCCCATTCAGGAAGAGGTGGGGGAGAGCATCTGCTGTTCATTTCAGTGGCCAGTCCGGCCCAAACCACGACAATTATGAACCATTTTTTCTTTGCAGGTCAATGCATCTGAACCCAAATCTCAACTGGAATTGGCAATTGAAATTATTTGCAATATTTTCAGAGAAATTTCATGAAATAACAACCTGGAAACAAAATGTAGAATTTAAAAGGGCGTCATCCAAGTAGCTTACCATTCCTCAGAATATTTTCAAAAAGGCATGCTTACTCCTCTGGACATACCAGGCAGCTTCACATGAAATATTCTGTAAACCTATAGATATTATATAGAGTTGACCAGTGCTAGAAATATCCAGCTCAGCATCTTCACAAAATCAGGAAAATTAACAACTTAGGCAAAGGCAAAGAGTGAGTTGTATGATTGTTAACTCATTTCTTGAATACAAAAACATCAGCATGTAGAAACATTAAGAACACAATACCATATATATATAAAATCTTAAATATTGATTTCATTGTTCATTAAACATTGTTAATTCTTAAATGCTTTGTCTAGCTTCCCTTGCCAGTCCCTAGTCTCTACTCATTGAGTATGAAATCAGAAGAAAAACAGCAAAAATAGACAATACACAAGAGCTTAACTTGACAACAAGACTATTCCTATGCATAAAACTCTTATAATTTCTATAAAACCCTAGAATTATTACACAAGCACAGGATTATGGATTAACTCAGGGCATGTGTAAAATAATCATGCACTGATCTCTAATTTTTAAATGAATAGAAAGGCAAATTAGATTATTTTCTGGATAAAATCTTTTATACATTAAAATAAGAGCAAGATTTGGAAAGTGTTGTATTATCTAGTGGAGTAATGAAATTCATTAAGTTTCAAAAAACTTCCCCATAAATTTGAATAATCATTGTTCATACTGCTATCTATTTCAAGTGCATTTACACAGGAAGGATCATAAAGAACTAATCCTGTGTGATTACTGCAGTAAACATGGCTGAAGCTCACTGTGGGTGCAGATTTTTAATTTTACACAACAAAATGTTGAAATACTAAGTTCTTGATGTGATGAATGAAAGAAGAAAACAGAAAAAAAATCCAAGATGAATCTCACTTTGCCAACTCATTTTAGCATAAATAAAAATACAAGTGTTGCTAAGGGATTCTGTGCTTGGTGTTACAAAGTAGAAAGAACTTGCTATGACCCATTCATTAATTTGCCCTTTTAAAAATATTTATATTTTTAATAAAAAAAATTACAGATTTCACTTGTTGTACACAGGCACATTTTAAGAGATGAATGTTCAAGCAATTTCACTTGAAACTTGATTGAGACATTTTAAAGGAAAGGAGAGGGTTTAAAACCACTAGGTTGGATTAATGTAAATTGATTTGTCCAAGGTTATTTGTTTAGATAATAGAGGTAATAGAAGGAAGGCCCTGGGTCTCACAGAAGTGATGCTCTGAGACGTCCCATCCTGTCATCATGCTCAAAGCAGGTTCACAACAGGGCATACTCCATTTAGGCAGGGAAAATTCAATTAGGATCATTCTGTGGACTCAGAGATCCCAGTGGGGATCAGGATAGGCAATATTCAGATTTCATTGTCTCACAACAATATATGCCAATGAAAGAAATTTTTTGCCCTGCCTTGTGCTCCCCCTTGTGTTTTCCCGAGGTCTGTTAATAGGTTTTTGATATCAAGGAAAATGAGATGCTAATTTTTTATGGTATATTTTATTAATTGTACTTAAAATAATAAAAACTGGCAATAATTAACTACTGTCAACAGTGAAAAAACCAATTGCGAAACCTATACAAAATTATGATTTTGGGACTGCATGACTAGAATTAAAAAACATTCAGCATATACGGAAATACAAAATAATTAAGGAAGAAACATAAAAAAAATAAAACTAGCAAAACAACAATTAAATAGTTTCTGGGATCAGATATGTTTTTTTCTGGAGTGTACTGTCCACTAAGTATGTATAGTGTTTGTAAGTATGTATAGGTCTGAAAGTCATAGCAAAAACTTAGGAAAGCTGGGAAACACTTTAAGAAGACTTCATCGTTTTAAACACACAAATACCAGAGTTGCCAACCCTAAAATTTCAAAATCATAGGCAAGACATCTAAAGTCATGAGATTGACTAAAGCACTTATTAAATGTGAGTCTGTGTTTGATCTGTCCTTTTGATTTTCAGTGTCTCCTTACCCTCCACACTATGGATGTGTCACAGTTACAGAGGTGCCAGTTGTCCAGAACATAAGTAAGCTGGTTCTGGTCCACAAAGCAAAAATTGTTACAGCCAGATGATCAACTTCATCCAGCTTTTCCCCAGTATAAGAATGCTGATTAATCAGTTGTTACTCCTCAGCCTCACAAATACTTTTCTTTCAGCAGTTTTCACTGACTCCTTTTTCCCAAAAGTAGCAAAGGTATGTATTCAGAGCATCTGTCCTTTAGGTAGAACTGAAATTTATATGAAACCTATTAGCTGTATGGTAGACTTCCGTGGAGACCTAAGACACTGTACTGAACACAAGAGATGAAAATTAAAAACACAAAGGCAGAGAAGAAAGAGCTTGAAGGACAATGTCCAAAACGAAATAAGCCCTATTTAAAACACATCAGGAGCAGGAAACTTGCCAAAGTACTTGTAGGGCCAGTAAGTAACCAAGGCATAGGAGGAATGTTCAGAGAAGATAAAGTTATAGTAGGAAAACTCAACAAATGTTTTCCATCAGTTCTCTCTGGGGAGGAGCATAGGAAAGATTCTCCAAAAGATCCCTTCCCTATTCAGGAATTATCAGAGGGTCTTGCTCATGCTGAACTGCTGGAAGAATCTGGAATAAAAAGTCTAAATGAAAAAGTTTTTATGAGGATGATCTGATACATGCTGCAGAGTTCAAGGACCTCAGATCTCAAGTCTTGCTTCACAGACCTATTGGAGTCCTTTATAAGAACAAGGATGATCACAAAAAGATAAGGAAATCTGGAGAATATAATCTATCCAGATTTCCAAAGGGTCTAAAAGATGCCAAAGAAATGGAACTGCTATGGGGCAATGTGAAGATCTTAGTCTGCATAAGTAATAGGTTAAATAGTAGGAATATGATAGTAATAGGAAGTAGATAGCATAAGAGAACTAACTTTGCACTTTTGTCACATGCATAGTTAGCAAGTTTATCATTCAGTTATAAATAAGACGATTATTAAGATTAACCTCTAATACGCCCTGTCTGCCTCACCGTTAACACATCCCATTGTTTTTCAAAAAGTCATTGGTCTTACCTTAGTCTTGATCAGCTCCATTGATTTACCCTTGGGGAGGACTTCCAAAACACACCAACATACATTCTGCTCTGTAATTCAAATGCTGTCGAGCTTTAGGAAGACACCTTAGCTTCTCTGGTAGGAGTCTGCACTTGTGATAAAGGCAGGAGCCTTTACTGTATAGGTTTCATTCCTGGATGTCGGGTCAATATCTAAAAAGAACAGAGATGTAGCAGACAGATAACATTTTGTTTCTGTCTATTGGACCGGCTGCCTGCATAGCAGACCAGCAGATAAAGAAAACACTTCTTGTCTGTTGCATTTTAATCATCTGGGAGCTGAGATCTGGTCAATATCTTCAGTCTGCAGCTTTCCGTCCCTTCATCCATACTTGCTCAGTTCACAAGTTGCTACTTACCTGTTTTCTTGTCCTCTGCTTTCATTTTGGAGTTTCATTCTAATTTTGTTACTCTTATCTCTTCTTGCTTTATCAGTACCAGCATTTGCAATGATTGATAATTATATGGAAAGACCTTAATTTTGGTGTTCAGTACACAGCTAACTGCAGATCTTTGTTTTCCTTTGAAATATGTGTTGTTTGAATCTCAGGTCAGTCAGACTATCAGAGCTGGAAGCAAAGATTACAGTAAAATCCCAGGCTTACTCTTTATACATTGAAGACGTGAAATTACAAAGAGAAATATAGTTTGCAAGGAACTTGCAACTGTTTGCAAGGAAAATTGTATGTATATATAGATGCATGTACATGTATTTGACATGTACCAATGGTGGTATGTGCATAATAGCAATTCCACATCCTACATAGGCATGTGGAATAGGTTTTTATTTGTCTCTGCGAAAACTGGTGGCTTTTAGACTTCTGCAGATATTAATTTTGTGTGCATAGCAGTGCATCATCCTGATTGCATGGGCAAATGTTTGCATCTGCTGAAAGGGGAAGGAACTTGTATGACAGCACAATATGGAGCTTCAAGAGAGTGCATCACTGAAAATAAGCAGTTACACAGACAATCAAAGTAAATCATTAGAAATATGGTCATTTCAGTAGGAAGTCAGTAGGAAGAGTGAATGAGATGACTGAAACTATTTAATTCACAGTCAAAAAGAATAAAATGGGACAAAGTAATGAATAGTTTAAAAGAGATGTACAGGGCACCTCTGTGCAGCCTTTTTCATAATACAATAGCAAGGAGATATTAAATTATCAGCTGAAGATAATTTTAAGTATGACAAATTTGAAGATGAGAAATAGTATTATATTTCCATGCAACATCATTAACTGATGAAATGCACCCATGTGTCAGAAGCTTCACAGGATACAAAAAACATTTATATGAATGGGAGAATAATGATAAAATGATTTAAACCTCCATTCTCATATAAAAAAAAAAATCCCAATAGCTAAGTCATTTTGCTTAGTGTGGGCATTTCTCTTTTGAACATTTTAAATTTTTCATGCATTGATAAACAAATCCTGTGTTTTTGCATATTATTCTGAGAAAATTCTGGAGCTCAGCATGCTAGATGGCATAACAAATTAAGTAGGTAGACCTGGGTTTGGGTCAGCTGTGGCAGTTCCTGTGTTGCATTGTTTCAGAAGTCAGGAAGATGCTCTTGAGAGTTATCTGCAGCAATTTTCAGTTTGTCCCATGATGGGACAGCACTTGTTCCTCCATCTTTCCCCTAAGAACACAATTATGTTTGTGAAGCCCCAAATGTTTTGTTCCCATGCGTTTATGGTTAAAGAGTATCACTTGTTAAATTCCTAAGACCTGCTTCCAACCTATCCTTGTCAGAGATGTAGGAGATAAAAGTGCCAAAGGAAAGAATAAAAACAACAGATGGGACACTATTGTCAAAAGGAGGAAACAGAATACCTACCACGTGTGCAGGATCACATTGCTCAACGGGTACAACTTAAGATGGGGATATATTTATTGGTTTACCTTGCTGTGGGAGCCAGTGATGCTTTTTTTTCCTCCTCCTGTTAATGGTTTTCATAATGGACAAGGAAAAGAAAGTGTGGTGTTCACCCCTTTCTGAAGAATTAGAAACCATCCAGGGCTGAGGATAAGGTAAAGCAGAGCGCACAGCTCTAATTGTATGTGTCTCACATAGAAAGGACAATTTCTAGAAACTCTTCTGAAACTGATACTGAATCGCATGACTGCTTCTTACTCTACCAGACAAATCTGGTGACCTAAGCGAGTTTGGTGTCGTAAGTGGTCTTTCCCAAGCCTATGGATCTTGAGCCTCTGTGTTTCTGAACAGGTTTGGTCCAAATACAATGGTCATTTCAGATAGACTGGGAAAAAGTATTCTTCAAAATACTTCAAAATATGTATTTCAGATGAAGTATAGAAGCTCCTTGGTTCACTGAAGAAAGCTTTGTTTGACAGTACCATTACAACAATATTATTACTAGCCTCATCTATTCAAATAATGGCTGAGGAAAAATAATCAACCCGGTGGTGTGTTGTCCTGAGCATTTTCTGTGTTTTGAAGATGTTTCTCAGATACTTTTACAAGTAGCATACCAAACAGGAAAAGCTCACAGTTGATAATACTAATAATAATTTTTTACTTTATGTCAGACAAACTGAACATGTACATCTTATTTGGGAAAAAAAAAAAAAAAGAGCCAGAATGACACGTGGCATGACACAAACCAACAACTTAACTCAATAATCAGTCAATATTTTTCAACTTACATCTTAGAAAATGAGCCTGTATGACTGCCTTGCCTGTTTGTACGTCTGGTAAACAATTCTCCCTCCCTCTACTATAACTTTTGAACCAATTGGCCAATTTCAGTCAAATTCATCTTAGAGGTTGGGGTATCAAAGGTTAAATTCCTCCAAATTTCGTGAAAAGAGACCGCCAGACAAAGCAAAGACAAACATCTAAGTTAGTGTCACCACTAAAGGGAAGATTGCACTCTGAGCTGCAATGGGGTTTTGACACCACAGAATCTGTATCAGATAGAAATGGACTATAAAAGCATTATTGTTCAGAAAAAAGGGTTTATCTCGAAAGCCACTTTATAGGTGAACAATGATACGTGATCCATGACGGTTTGCACCTAATTCAGATTTTCATTCTGGATATTTTCTACAGTGAATATTGTAATTTGGCTACATTTTTGCAATGAGACATTTTTTCATCTCCTAGACAAACCAGTATTATTCATTTTCTTAATTACAAATACCAGGATATGAAATAGAGAATTACGACATGATGTAGGTAGCAAGAGCTCTGGGTTCATTTCCTTTGATGAATAAATAATTCGTTATTTGATTAATAAATAATAATATTTTGTTACCATTTTTCTCAAGCGCTTCAAAAAAACCACTCCCTGATATTGTTTTATTGGGTATTACCTAACAGCACTCTTTTGGGTTCAGGAAATTTTTTTGCCTAAATTTTTCAGCTGGAAAAAGTGGGGCACATGGAGATTTAGAAATATGTTTTGCCTCCCTGGTAAGTCATAGGTTCTGTGCTACAAGTTCCTGTGCTTTTTCAGGCACTGTATACAAAACAGGGAGTGAAGGGAAGGATGCCCAAAATGTGAGCGTTTGTTTTGGGTTTTTTTTTTTCCAGAAATGGATTTGTCCAGCCAGAGAAGAGATTAAATGTGTAATTACTCCATTTTGTGATTGCCATTGAATCATGGCACCAATTCTACAGATACAAATTTTACTTTCAAAGTATATTTACGCTCTTTATGCTTTTTTGGCTTGGGTTCCCTTCCCACACTGACTGAGGCATATGGGGGAGTGTGAAGGGGACGGTGCAGCCCAAAGTGTTTCCTCCAAGATCCCCCATGGAACAGTGAGTAAGCAACAATAGTAAAGTTCCATCAATGCACAACAGTCTTGTCTTTCATTTTGTTTTGTTTATTTTGTTCCTTAGCTACTGGACGAACTTGCCTTCCTTTTTTTTTTGTTTTAGTTCCTCATTTTCCTCAAATTATTTTGAGAAAGACACCTCTGCAGAAGGATTAACATATTTCCAGCCCTTGTCATTTAGAGGATCAGCAGAATTTCAAATCATAGAAGATGCTTAAGAACTACAAAAAATGTCTAAATTAAGGACGTGATGTAAACATTTTAATTTTTTTTTTCTCACTTGTGAGAATCTCAGCAGAGTCAAGAACAAACTACCCAGCAGGCCTAATGCTCCCTTACTGCATGAAGTAAAGCCACGAAGCTTCTAACCGCTTTCTAAGCATTCAGTCACAAGCCAATTGCACCAGTTTACCTGTAAGGATACAAAGCATTTCCACCAGATCGTTCTAACGAAAGGTTTCCTAACTAGTTACTTGGAGCTATATCTCCAAGGGTCGAGTCTGGAGATGCCTGCTCACATACCCATGCCTGGGAGACAGAAACACTTCTCACGTCCCTCTAATGGGGTAAATGAAAAACAGTTTTCAGAATTTCTGTGTTAGGTAGACTTTCAAATCTCAAATACCTTGTGGGACACATGTCTAAAACAATCATTGTTTACCGTTTTCTTGTCACAAAACTGTATCTTCTGTAAGAGAAGATATTCTGCAGCTCACAGTAAGAGCTAATTGAAATAGAGAAATGAGAATCTCACATTCTGAAAGATTTACTCAGGTCTGATAATGAGGAGTAAGAAAAGCTTAGCTTTCAAATAACTCAGGAGAAACCAGACAATTAAAAAAACTCAAAACCTATATTAAAGTTTTATTCAATTTCTAAATTTGGTGCATAAGCAGCTTACATTTTGATTTAAATTTACTGTAAAAAATTGACACAAAAAGCAGTAGTGGATCTTGCTATTAGAGAAAAGAAAATAATAAAGATCTTAAAAAGTATTACTCTGTTTCTAATAATATATGTGCACTTCAAGCTGAAGAAATACCTGGGCTAATTTTAAGCAAACAATTTCAACTATTGACTGAAATCAACCTCACTGCAACAGCATGGAGTTCCGTGAAGACTAATTTACTTTGCCTCACTGCAGTGCACAGTGTAGGCACACCTTTACTTTTCTGAAGTTTTGGGTACAAAGATTAAAAAGAGCATTGTGTGCTACTATGTGTATGGCTTCATGGTTAAATGTCAGAAAACATGCAGAGAGTTAGAATTTTGCATGAGAAGACTTGCATCAAAAATGCATTTCCATAAAGAGAAAAGCTTTACTTAAGGATTTTTTTTTTGTTTTATGGTGCAGTTTTACATGCTGCAACAATGAAAGCTCAATATATGAGGAAATGCAAGAAAACTATTAAACCAGAAGTGTGTTAATATAATGTATATTGTTGCTGCTACTATTTGCATTCTGTCCAATGAAAAGACCACTTTGATGCAATGAAATAATATTCTTGATAGAGTAAATATATTCACCAAGGATATGTCATAACTTCAAACTTGGATTTTGGAATCACTGTGGGCAATAACTAGCTGGGAACAATGTTACTTTGTGTGCAATTCTCAGAAACACTGCTGAATTTGGTCAGTAATTGAGCTAAGAAAAACTGCCACCTGACTTTTTTAGTACTTTTCTAGTAGATATTCCAAAAGTACTGACTGTACAGGACTGAATGGCAATATTAATTAATTTGTTATTACTAAGGAATTTAATTGATATTATAGTGGATCCTTAAGTGATGGTAACTGTACAGGGGGTATTGCTAGTCATTTTTATTTAAGGATATGACTGGTATACATCTAAAAATGTGCTGCAAGTAGACGAGAATTGAAGGGGGTGAAGGGGCAGGAGGAAAACACATTTATACTGTGCTGCTGTGCAGTTTGAATACTTTGCTGATCAAAGAAAAAATAGGAGAAAACACCACATCGTTCCCAATGATGCCAACTATTTACTGGGAGGACTGAAAAATATTGCAGTTGGGAAAATTTCTGAGGGACTGAGAAAAACTGGACCTACCAAAATCAAGAAACAACTTACCATAAAAACTAGTTTGCCCAAACTAATAAAATGTTGCTAAGTTACTATGATGGAAACTATATGCTTTCCGGTTCTAGTAGTTGGTGGTATTTTATAATACTATTTAAGTAGAACAAATACTTTTTATAACTGCTCAGAGTGCTAAGGCAGAGAAATGCTAGCAGCAGGAGCATCCTTCCTGCTCTTCAGTCCCTTTCTTTTGCTTTCAAATGTGCCTACCAAGATTTTAAAGAGCTGAGACACTGCCAGGCATGCTTTTAGGAGCCAGAGACCACAGCACGGGACTGAGACTCTAACAGGTAAACACAGGAGAAGAAATCGTTATCATGTGATTATAGTGCAAAAGCTCACATTACTGTCAGACAAATTATGCCCATGCATTTGTCCTTCTCCTTTCCTCCCGAGTTCATCACAGCAACCAAAATATAAGGAAAAAGTAAATCTAATTAATATAAGCAGTCCCTGTTCCCGACACTTTGTTTATCCTCCCATCCTTCATCCTTCTTATGTGCTATGTTGTTTTGCTATTTAGATTAGACACTGGCAGTAGTTTTTCATTCAGGTTTGCACAATATGCAGTAAAGTTTAGTGGAGGGGAAGGTAAAGTTTGGTGGGATTCTTTAAAACAAAGATGTTAACAAAGGTGATATCTCTGCTCACGAGAAGAGGGAGGAATCTCCCAAATGAGCGATTCCATTCTTCCATCTGTTATTCCTGATCATGGTAGTTCCCAAATACTAAACGAAGCTCATTTATGTTTTTCTGTTAATTCTCTACCTACTACTGCTTGAATTAATAGGGATATAGTACTACAATATTGGTTTCTCTGCAACGGTGATTTGACAAAGAAAACTGGAGAAAAGGTGTGGATGTTGCCTGTTACAAAAAAAAAAAAAGGACTCTTTTTGATTTCTTTTACTAGAGAGAAACTTTCAGGTATACAGGGGACTGGCTGGCTCCAAGATTGTTAGTCTCTGTGTCAACTGCAGCATCTTCTCAGATTATGGAACAATTTTCTTTGGAACACATATGGGATGGAGCCATGCAAACCTCAGCTCAGAAGAATGCTTTGTATCTCAGCACAAGCACAAGCAAGGTGTGTGCTAACTTGGAACCTCTCAAGGTCATTTATGGTCAGAGATATTATCATGGAATTATGACACCTTTCTGTCTATTTTTAGCAGTTATCAACTATGGCTGAAGAAACACTCACTATTTCATATTCACACATAGCCTACCAATTCTTTCTTCCTTATTTAATTTTATTTATCAACTAGCATTAGAAAAGATTGTTTAAGTTGTGATATTCTGCTGAAGAATTTGATAAGTCAAATCACAGGGACACAGCTCAAAGCTTGACTTTTTACATGTTTGCTTCAGCTTGTAAGCCTCACAGTTTGAAACACTCCCTTTTTCTGCGTGACAGACAAACTGGATATGACATTTACCGTAACATGATTAATTGTGGTGCCATCTTCACAAAGTCACTTTTAGAGTATATCCATACTTTTTTAAAAAAAGAACTGCAAGCAGGTGGTTGGATATCATATAGTATCTTGAACAAATTAAAAACATAGAAAGCGTAGTTAGAAATATTCTAGGAAAATTTTCACAGCCAAGAAAGAAAGCTTGTACTAGAGGTTGTATGTCTGTGTGTAAAGACAGAGGTTATGGATGGGGAGGAAAAAAAGCTACACTTTTCCTTGCTTTATTTTTTACAGTTTTGAATTCTCTAGTTAATAATAATATTGGATTTTCTTTCTCCCTCCTCCCTCCCTGCACTCCCTCCTCCCTTTCATCCCCTTCAACTAGATTCAGGCTGCCTGATCAAAACAAATTACAGGACAGCCTTATAAATTAGTTACAGTAGACTAATGTCTAATGGTGACATGTCTGTTTTGCCATGGTGATGCTCATCCTCCAGAGGTAATGTCACCTAGGTTGTCAGACAAGCAACAGCATTTTCATAAATAATCCATGTGATGCTAATACAGGATGATTTGTGATGCCTTATAAAAAGTTTGGTTGGGTTTGATTGAGTTTCCCTCAAGATACTGTATAGTTAACACCGTGACCTGATCTGACTTGGCTGACTCTGATTTCTGAAAAGGCTACTCGAAAATACTGGTGTGCAACATGAAGGCACTATGTTACCCAGACACGGCTACACTGGTAATACACAGATGACTGTAATATTCTGCATGTATCTCTGGTTAGATCAAAAATTCACAAATGCATTAAAATACCTACAGAGTTAAAAAAAAAATCTGTCTGATATTTTTCAAGCATGGATTTACTGGGTGAGGAGAGAAAACAAAGGGAGTTGATTCTCTTCCCCCCCCCATCCTCCCTCAATTACCATGGCCTAATACAGTTTGCATGCTTCGGTTCACATGACACTGACCTGTCATTCAACTGCACAACCCTCTCTCACCCCTCCTGCCCAACCCAACCATGGCCAATCTGGTCCAAATTTTACTTTTCAAAAATGCAAATTTCTATGCTGGTACTAAACAGCAGGTAAAACTACAGGGGGGAAATGCTCTGTGATTAATTTAATGAGTTTATATACCTTATTTGTAAAATATCACCTCCTTTTCAACTAACAAGGACAAAAGTGCAAACACAGAATTATAACATAAATGGGACCCTAACTCTGTTTTGCAAATATGAGCCAGATGCTCATTGTAATACTTGAAAAATCTCAGGATGTTCTCCCACCAGAAACGGTGAGATAGAGACCACCACTAACCTACCCATGTCTTGATGCAACTGGGTGTAGTTCTACTGGTTGATTGGCTGCTTCTGGTCAAGGATAGCCTGGACTTTCTGTATGTGCTGCGGTTACTTGTCCCCTTTGTTTAATGGGACATGTTTTGCCAATGTCTTGACGTACATCCCAGGAAATTACACTGGCTTCGCTGTTGTCACACAGAGCTGGCCAGTCCTGTGAAATTAATGATGTTCTTATTTTGAAAAGAGTATTAACTGTAAATGTGGTGCTTAGTATTTCCGCAGTACTTTTCAGGGTATGACTAAGGTATGACATGGTCGAATACTTAATGCTATTTGATGGAAATAAATTAACTAGATCTTTAAAACCCATTACATAATTTTTGAGGGTCAGATCATATGTATGCACGTGCATGAGAAGATGGAGACAGTAAGTGAGAGGAAAGAAAGAAAATGTGCAGGACGATGGAGGACAGAGGACAGAGTGCTCGACTTAGGAGAAAGAATTTAGTACAGACCACCTTTACCAGAAGATGAGAACCAGGAATGCCTTCTCATTTGTCAGATTTCCTGTATTGTCTGTGTTTTTGACGATGTGGCCTGTGATGCAAACACTCTAATACTCATATATAGAAATCAAAGGACTTATTGAAAAAAACCTGCAAGAGCTCTAGCAAATATGGCATCCCCCTCACACTCTGATCAAAGGCAACAATATAATGCCAAAATAAGACAATTCAATACTGAGATCAAGCTATAGAATAACATCCAAGGATGCGATCAGCACAACTCTCTATTTAATAAGAACTGAAAAGGAGTTTTAATATTGCTGCAATTTAGTCTCTTGGACATGCAGTTTTCTGAGCTGGTGGCATACCCAAGTCCCAGTGCTTCAGTCATGTAATTGCAATTGTTCCCCTTAAATCCTTACATTCTGCAGTAAGATGACAGTTGTAGCATCTGGCAGCATTCCTGGAGAAATGGAGACTCACCAATCTGGAAGCCCTTTGGTAAAGCGTTGCTGAAATTTATTCTCTGAAAAAACTAGCACATTTTAGGGTCCACAGTTTCCCTCTCAAATGTTCCCCCAAAGCTTTGTGGAAACAAACAAAGCCATCTTGGCAAATAAAGAGGACTCAGTTTTCAAAGTTTGAACTCTGTCATGCCTCCCCACTGACATTATTAAGGTGCCCCAAGAGCACTTGGACCTCACAAAGAAATTCACAGGTGAAACCAAAACAGTTCTTCCTCAAATGTGAAGATTCACTTCAATAAACCAGTGTCCACCTCAAAATTAAAACTATTAGACTACTTGACTTCTGGTGAGCTGTCCCAAAGGATGAATGTAGCTCTGTTAAGCAGCCTGTGCCTCCAGTCATCAGTGCATATCTTCAAATTTCAATTAGGTCTTCTGTTTACAGCTATTGTGAGAGAGGTCCAAGATATACAGGTTGCTCATGCCAGTTTTCCACATGAAAAACAGCTTCTCCTCCACAACAGGGCAGAAAAGCTATAGAGGGGTTTCTTTAAAGCAACACTCCTTGGCTTAAGCAACGTTTGAAACTGCCCCTGTTTATTCCTCTAAAGGCATTTCTTTTTCTCAGAGGACACACTGACACATCGGAAGAACAGCTACTGAAGTTTTTTCTTTGCCCTCTGTGGACAACCAATCACACAGTCTCTAGCTCTTTTACTTACTGGGCTGTTTCACAGCTGTAGACCTCTGCCTCTCCAAGGGGTTTTGAGGTAGCAACTAGAAGGGACTGTGATCGATTTTTCATTAACTGCACTTTCACAATAATGACTCCTCTCTTGAACTCGCAATTTGGTACAGCCTGCAACAGCTTTTCCAAACACCATTTCCAGCTGGATATTTGTGGTTTAAGACATTTCGACAAGCACGCTGCTGTAGTCCTTTATTCATAAAAGTTTCATTAATATGATGGCCTTCTGAAACAAAAATTCTAATTTTAATTGCTTGAAGAGAAATTTTATGCACGAATTAAAGGCATCTTTAAAACCAGATGTGCCCTCCCTGTTCCTGTACAGGTATCTAACTAGTATAAAGAAAAGAATAGTCCCATAAATGTCCCATCCTATGGTGTTTTCTGATGGTATCCACCCTTAGGACAGCATCCATGAAAATGCGGTGCAAGCTGGGGAAGATCTCACTTCCCACATACGGTGTCAGTGCCCTGAGGTACTGCCAGCCCTGACTGTCCCTTCCCAGCTTTCCTAGGACCCTCCCCGACTCTGCCCATGGTCCAGGACCCCATTTCAGCCCCACCAGCGCTGTCAGTCCCTGCCTGAGCTATGCCGTGGGTCTCCCAAAACCAAAACATCAGTCAGCTTCCAGAGAACTGCAGCCCCAGTTCGAAAGGATTTGGGGGATGCTGGTTGAAACCTCTTAGGGTCGGCTTATGCTCAAGACTTTCCTGGCAGTTATATACTGCTTAGAACAAGAGACTGGAAGAAGAAGGCAAGCAATCACTGTTTCTAAAGCAGAAGACAAATGTATACCAACATCTGTAACTGAGCAACATCGGAAGCAGAGCTTCATGCCTCACCCATTAAGCCAAAGGGCAACATTAGCTGCTCTCTGCTACTCGGTGAACATTGGCAATGGATTTTCTCCCTTCTCCAATTATTTTTTTTTTTAAAGTCAGGTATTAATCATGTTCCCAAAGAAAGTGTTCAACAGTTCTCCTGCCCCTCATTAGCAGCTGTTAATGAGATGCATATTCACATGTTCCAGTATTAGTTCTGCCCTGCCAGATGCATCAGGGCTCTGTTCTTCCCTGACATACTTCACCATGTACTAGGTGAATACTAAAAACCTACTGATTTCTTTTAAAAATCAGCTTCAAAAAAATCCTTCATGCCAATTAATGAAGTGTGCAAGAAAGAAGCAAAGTAATATTTTTCTGCATGGCACTTGTATGGCATATTCACAGACTGTCGCAGATCTTCTCTTTTCCAGACTTGGATATACTTTGGATGGGATACTGTTTTCCAAGAGCTACTTTTTTCAGGCCATTTCAGACTGAATTGAATACAAAGGCCCAAGACACACAAATTATCCGTGCAGCTCATGTCTTTGGAGGAAACACAGGACTCAATTAAGGTACGGTTTACTCAGGAAGGGAATCCTGGCTGTGTTTCACAGGAAATTCTGCTTCAGTAAATTTTATTTCAGTTGCCAAGTTTTATTCTGTATGCGGAATGGCAGCAGATCTACAGCAAGGAATGGAAAGTAGAGATGATCCAACAGAGAGAGTTGTTTATTACAAAACTGCTCGGGTTTGGGAGGGATATAATGAGCATCAGATCAGTTCTTTAGCAGATCACTGCTTCAGGAAACACTGCAGCTAACATTTCTGAATATTTGCATTCAAATTCTGTGGTCAGAGACATCCATTCCTGAATTTTATTGATATTTTAGGTGTGAAGATTGATGACTGTGTGTCTTCCTACTCTAGAAGTGCAACCCCTGTTTACCAGAAGAACTAGATTTTGGTCTCACTTTTCTAAGTGGTCCTAGAAATCATCACATTATTTTTTTAATTCTTCTCCCCATTCTTCTGTTAACCTTCTCCTTACATTTCTGCAAGATGGTTTCAGTAAGACAATTTCATTGATCAAACACCTCTTAATATGAATGTGGAATTGCTGGAATTGTGTTCAGTGTGAAGACAGGTAAGATTCCATATTGTACTAAAAATACCTCGAGTCGTTTGAATATAAAAAAATACTGATCTTTTCAGTGATTAAGTGGCAGTAAAAGCCAACATAAAAAAATCCTGTAATGTGCTAAAACAAGGTATTTCCCCAAACATAGAGAGTGTTTTCGTATTAATATCCAGCAATATCATCTTTATGATTTTTTTAAAAATGTCAAGCTACACTACATCTTTTTGTAAGAAAGCAAAACTGAAGATTGATACTATATTTAGTATTTACTTCCTGAGACAAATAAAGCCCATACAGCTTTGAAGAGTTTGATAAACATAAGGAAAATAAATACTAGTTTTTCTTAAATGACTTTTTAGCCAATCGGAATGCATCCCCTGAGTATGGGATATGACTGGATAAAATTGCTCTAGGCTTCAGTATTATTGTCATTTGAGAAAGCAAACAATAGAAACCTATTTTCAGTCAGTTGTGAGCCAGCAGTTGTTTCAACGATGTAACCGTATCTTCTATATTCATGAGTGAAGATAACTACAGAACACTCCTAATCCTTCAGTGCAAAATACAATATCGCAGTCTCCTTCCCTGTTTTTGTTTATCCCTGCACACACACAGACAGCTACCCCTCAACTGAAAGAAGTACAGTCAATTGTCTTGTTATGTTCCCTTTGCATTACAGATGCCTTAGAGCTCTGCTTAGGCTTCATAATTGAGTTATAGCAGTCATCCATGTATTAGATTCTAGGCTGAGCTTTGGCAAGACTAAATAATAGATTGAAAAATACAATTATTGCTTACCTACAGAATTCCTTTGCTTGGGAGGTAAAGCATATATATCAGAAAAGTTGTGGGTTTTTTTCCCCAGGCCTATTCAATAAATGAACGTTACACCAGGATTCTTACACAGAGTATCTTTGAAATGGGTTTTGTATTGATTTTTGTAACTACCCTGTTAGATGACGTTATCCCTTAGTGTGTCATGTTTAGATGGGTCCGCCCGGAGCAGGTCACTGAGGTGATAACTGTCATTTGGAGGGACAGAAAAGCAATCATAGCTTTTTCATTACTTACTGTTTTCCCCCTGCAAGTGTGGGATCATTTGACATATTATGGCTTCTGTGATTTAAGCTGCATTCTGAAATTAAGTGCTAGAATATCAAGCTGTGGGTTTAGAAAAATAAACTTCATGTCAAAGGAACCACATGCCCTGTAGGTCATAACTAAGATCCAGAAGAAGCAACAGTCTTCAGAATTTAAAAAGCAAAAAAAACCCCAAACACATGCACCCCCCAAAAAAAGTCCACCAGCAAAGAAATGTTTTTGTAAGAGGCAAAAGGATCCAAATTTGTTGAAGTAATTGAAGACCGAACTTCCTATATAAGAGAAAAATTGAAAAGCAATTTACAACCTGAATCTCTTAATTTTCCATGCTAAAACAAAAACATTGTGAAAGTATCACCAATTTGTTAAAACACAATAACAATAACAGTGGAACATTAGGGTACAAAAAAGAAGCCAAACAGCGTTTTTTACCAGCATCCAGAAAAACTGCCTACCTTCCCTCAGACAAAGTCTGCAAAGCTTTTGTGAGTGTGGCCAAGTTTCCAGGAAACTTGTTTTAAATCAATCTGAATTAATTTTAAAACAAATCTGTATTAATGCATAGTTGTTGACAGAAAATACGGAATATGGCAGTGATTAAGCTGTTTTGATATAGAACAAGGAAACTTGTTACACTTAAATTGAGTTTTTGCAATGTTTTAAAATTTATCAAATACCAAGTTAAAAACAGGTTAATTAATTAATAAACTAGTCTCCTGTCCCAGATACACTTCTACATGCAAACTGTTTTGGGGCGTATTTTTAAAAACAAGGCACAAAATCAAAGTGTCCCTTCCCCAATTAATCTTAAACACTTACTACGTAAGAACGGTTCGTGCATTTTAGGGATGATCCCTTAAACTGTCAGATTTTTTTTCATTTATTCAGAATCTTTTTCGATCAAAATCACGTTTCATTCACAAGTCAGATCATACATCCCTTACATGAAACTTATTTTTACAATTCTCAGTCTGTAATTCTCTGAAACCTCCTAGTACAATAAAATACCATTATAGCAATGTTCATACATTATATGGTCATTGGGTAGAATGCACAAACAATCCTGGAAGCAAGGACTGACAAGCAGTATTTCAAAATATCCTTCATAAATGCCAGGTTACAGAACTTGCTCTCTCTTTGTCTTCTTTCTCACTCTTCAAACCCTGTGAACGTTGAAGTTTTTGCCATACAGAGGAACAGTTTCAGCCCAAGGCAATGATCGTAGTCTGGTGGTTCAGGTACCCTCTAACGAGCAGAATGTCTTGGTCTGAACAGCTTTAAGCTGAGGAATCCAGGCCACCCACACGCTGTGCAAAAGTTTTAACCATGAGGTTATGTCCTTCTGCTGTATTTNATGAGGAATCCAGGCCACCCACACCATGAGGTTATGTCCTTCTGCTGTATTTTCAAGCAGCAACTCCAATCTATTTCTCCAGAAGAAAGCTTAAAATTCTCTTTTATGATTCCAGAGTGGATGAGGTTCCCAGACTCTGGAGAGACACAGCTATATGCATATGGTCGAGCATGTCTGTCTGGGCTAGTCCTCAGTAGCTCCCTCCTTGGCAGTTAATTTGGATTTCATGCAGAAAAGATTGAATCACCATGCCATCTGTGGGGACCAAAATATTCAACAGGTTAAGAGCAAGATTAGTAAAACAAACCACCATCCACTTACCCTTCCACTTTCCCCAAAGTAAGCGAAGTAACTAACAAAATAACATTTGCTGTTTTTTCTTTAAAATAGACAACTATGACGTTAATCTCTACTGAAGTGGTTCTGGGTATTTTCTTCCCAAAATTCTAACTCCCAAAACTGATGAAAGTTGTAAAGCATTGTGAATTTTCATTCTCCTTAAAATGTCCCACAATAGATTTGCAGTCTTACAACTAAAATTAAAGGTTAATAGATGTAATTTTATGTTTTACATATGGTTCTTGTAAATAATGCTTCTTTTAGTTTGCTATCTCACATACTTGGGAAAAAACTGACCGTAAATGAAATAAATTATTTTTAGAATGTGCTCAGAAGTACTCTACTTACTTGATGCTGATTAAACATAATTGGAAGGTTGAAAAATATAAGGTGATCAAGTTACATACTTCTCTTTTTGTTGGATATTTGAACTATTGTGGGATATTAGCACTATTTAAATAACTACAGTATACAAAAAGAACAGATGTTATCTGAATTGAAAAGTAACCTTCGGCAGATCTCATAACCAAACCCACTGAGAAAGAAATTGGTGGGATTATTTCTAGGGAATGGTCAGTGTATTCAGTAACTCTGTCATTCACAAGAAATAACTGATCAAATTTATTGAAGTCACAGAGACTGGATGACAAAAAATAACGATGAGAATAGGTCGCTTATTCAGAGATATTCACATCACATGGCACCGTAGGTGTATTCAGGTAACATGCATTTTAATATACATTTAATACATTCAGTATTCAGCCAGAGGCATGTTTTGAGAGAGCTCAAAACCAGATTTCTGATGGAATGCTAGTCACAACTTTGTTAATTTTGAAAAGTTTTTTTTCATTCAGAGGACAAACTTTAATTTAACTGTTTAAGATTTTAAAGAACTTTTGCATTTTTCTTTTTCATATTTGCAGGAAAATATATGACTGGAAAAGATTCAAAATCAGTTGTTTTCATTTAGTATTTTTTTCATTGGTTTTCATATGCAAAGTCTTCTGGTTTCTGGATGTCATAAAATTCATATTGCAGGCACACGTTCATCCCTTGGAAACAAATGAAATCATGTTAACATTGATTACTGCAGTCATTCTCTGAGATTCTAGAGGAGCTCTGAGAATCTAAGCTTTTTCAAATTATTCAAATAAGGCTCACTAGAAATATACACTGTTAATTATGAGGAATTAATAAAAGATGTACACTATTCTTTTCAACCATTAATATGCTTCCTCCAAAGGGAAACTAAGAGAGTATTGTGAAGGAAACTTTATTGTCCTCACAGAAAGCTATAACTGTGGGTTAACTGTCAAGGAAGTATGACAATACTATCCTTTTTTCACTGACATTATATTTTGAAAACACAGAATATTAAATCAGGATACTATCAGTTATTCTTCCTTTCTTACATTCAAGCCACAAAAGGCAGTGAAAATCGAGTGAAATTGACATTTTTTAACTTCTCAAATCTCTTTCATAGTAAAAAATTAGTTGTGAGGTTTTGGTTTGGTTTTTTTTTTTTTTTATTAAGCGTACTTTCTTTTCTACCTTATGGGTCATAGACTTGCCAAATGACTTTACATTGTATCATCTTAAATATGCATTATTGCCTATCATGTCAACTTTCAGAGACATAATTCCAAAAATGTATTCAGGTTGTTTAAAATGCATGCATATAATTCTGATAGAGAAACACTATAAGATTCCATTGTAAAAAAAAATCCATTCAACCACAATGTATTTATAACTTGTCACAGACTATTAATATGCATCATCCCAACAAAGACTCTCTTTGTTCCAAACCGAAAGTGGAAGAACTGAGCGAAGCTGGGAGGATTCTTGATCCACAGGCTTCTGTTGTTCATTCTTAAGCCAGCATGGCTTCTTTTTCATGGATATACTTATTTACTTTGTCTTCTTTCAGGAATGTAAAAGGAGTTTAAAGTAACTTTAGCTGGGCTGCAAGATTGGGTTAATAAGATTATAACAAATCTTTTCAATTCTTCAGTCATCTCGACTTGGGTTTGACTATGTGGTCTGAGGAAGCCTTTGAGTTTCAGCTGAAACAAGTTTCACATTTCTCGAGATGCAAACTTCTTTATTAACTCCAAGCCTCATTAATAGAAGCCAACATCGAGAGAGCCATTATATACTCACCATAAAATTATTGCAGCTACTTTGCAAGTCTACTGTATCTTCCTGACATAACTGACCAGATGACCTCATTATGTCAAACTGGGTTTGAGAAAGAGGCCAGATAGATAGGAAGTATCAGCACAGCCTATTGACAGATTTCTAGATGGTCCATTTGCCAAGGTGGCACCACATTTCTGGGAATGTTGGGCAAAGGTTATGCCATGCATTTCTTCTTCCTCACATCCACATAATGTCTGGCTTACTACCTGATTTAACATAGTGTCAACCACATGCCATTCTTTTTCCATTCCCCGACAGAAAATTCTATATTTTTTAACAAAGCATGTATCCTTTTTTAATATAAACAGACCTTTTTGAAGAAATACCAAATACTTCAAGGAAATTAAGTACCTTTACCTCATGCTCCCCTGATACTGCCCAAGAGACAAACCTACTAAAAAATCTGAAAAGAAAAAAGAATATTATAGAGTCCTCTTCAATTTTCTAAAAAATGTCTATAATACAGGGACACACCATTTCTGTAAGATCTATTAAAGCAGTATTCATTTTACTCTTTCTACCCTTTTATAGACAAGACTTTCCACAGATGAAATTGGTTGAATGCATGATTTTTTATCATTAAAATGGTGTATTTTAGGGTAAAAAAAAATAATTTATAAATAAATGGGATTCAATGCACTTAATAGAAAGGGAAGAAATTAAATTGTCGGGAAGCCAGTACCAGTCATTCCAAATACCAATTTACACATCTGTTCTTAGCTTATGTAAGTTTTGTCAATAGTTGTGATCCATAATGCCAATTTCTAGAAAGTGTAACTGTAAACACAGGATACCAAATTTTTAAAATGGCTCAGTGGAGAGAAGTATCTGGGGAACTCCAGATCATTAATTATGGTACCAACCCTGAGTAAACCTGTAAAAATATCAATAAAGTACAGAAAAAACAGACTCAAGGACACATGATTCAGTGGGGAAGTAATAACCTGGTATTCATAGAGAAGCACCATGCTTAAAGTTTATTAATGATCTCTGTAGGACTGAAGGTGAGGGTGATGTGGTTGGCATACTATATTTAGATTTTTACAAAGTTATCTGCCACATCTCTCATGGTAGGCTCTAAAAGAAATTAAAATTCCAAGGGGTGACACAAATACCTGTTTGTATATTATGGAACAAAAAGTAGGATAAATGGTGATTCTGTAGAGGTAGGTCAACAATGGAGGCTGGTAGGAACCTGCACTAGCATCTGCGGTGTTCAAAAAAAGCTGATGCTACTAAGTTATTCAAGGTTCTCAAGTTAGAATAGATAAATGGAAATACCTAATACAAATGTTAACCATTATTTAGGGGAAAACAAAGAATCAAATCGGGTGCCACTCTGGTCCCACAAAGGGTAAAGGAGCACTGAATGAGGTAGAGAGAAGGATGTGTGGCACAGTTTCCATGCAAAGAACAGTCAAAGAGATAATAAGTCTACCATCTGGAAGAAAGATAATAAAGGTCTATAAACAGATTTACGAGAAAGTGATATAAAATCAAGAGTGGCCTGGGTGAATCAAAATCATGAAATAGCATGTTTAAAAGGGGCAATACCATACCACATAATGAACACAAAAAGCAAAAGCAGAAAATCCTAGTTATGTTGATGGAAGAAAAATCAGAAAGATACTGCCTCTGACTCACCGAGTCCACACATTGCTGGCAGCTAGGAGGGTACACAGAGGGAATTATCACTGTATGCTTCCCTAGGCATCTGCTGCTAGTCACCAATGAAGAAAGGAAACCGGGATAAGATGGACTCTTTCATCTGATCCAGCATGGCAGCACTAATGTTTTTATTCAGGAGCCCCTGGCATTACAGAGGCGAAACAATGTCAATTGGCTGATTAGCAGTATCTTGCAACAGGGAAAAGCAGATGCTCTTAAACTAAATTGCTTTATTTGGAATGCATACAGGACTGCAGCAGAAGTTCCCACAGAGATCCTGCAGACTGGCCAAATGCAGTCCTTCTCACCACAACTCTGTGTCCATCTTGGGGGGGATAAGGGGGCGGGGGGAGGGTTATCACACATCTTTTTGATATACCCATCCAAGCTCACTGTGGGAGCACCTATTTTAGAAACAAACCAACCATACAATCCTGGTATTACTTGCTTTTTCTTCTAAATTACTGACACCAAAACCACAAGCTTTTTGAGATCAAGGCTGTCTAAAACTTTATACACGTGAAACAGATGAATATCAATGTCCACCTCTATCACTTTACTGGGTTTAGTTATGTCCTTCATTTATGGTCCTTGTAATTGTAAAAATACGTTGACCCTACAGAAAGAGTCTCTCAGAATCAGAGTCGATACAGATCTCCCCTTAGTTACAAAGAAGATATTGTCAGTTGGGAGGAACTAAAAGGACCCAGAAGGAATCTAAGGACTTTAAAAAACTTTTTAATGTAACTTGGATCTCCAGGGCTAGTACTCTGTAATCATAAGGTTTTGGCCACTGCAAGGCATCATCAGAGATCAAAAGCGAAGTCTTTGGGGTGGTTTGTACTCTAATACTTTTGGATTTCTCTTGAGTGCAACTTAGCTCTGAATTTCTTTGATTTAAGGATAGCTACGTTATCACTATAATGTTTTATTACCATTAAATGGCATGTTCGCTTTCAGCTGTAATTGAAGTTTTTCTTGCGTGGTAATATAGGGCCTGGTTATAGGACTTTAGCTAAGAGCCGCAGTTTGTAATTCATAGAGAATTTTGAGATTTGCAAAAAGAGTCTCATAAATCAGTTTAAGGAATTATAATGGAAGGCAATGGAATTAAATTATTAACATTACATATACACTCAATATAATTTCAACTGACTTTTCATCATGACAAATTTTTCTTGACGTATAAAAAAGGGGAAGCTTTTGTTATTCTTGTTGTGAGAGAATGAGGGTATTAAAAGAAAATTAATCACTTACGTAAGAAAACTTCAGCAGGAAACTGAGTAGTACTACAGGCAAAAGCAGATATTCCTCACAAGGACTGTACAAAATAGTGAATTCTAATCATCTGCCTTCCTTGTTGCATTTAGGCATAATCAACTGGAAAGGGAAGTGAGGCATGTTCCGGTGGGGTTATACAAACCACACTATATTGTGAAGTTCACCTCTCAGAGCTGAACACAATGGCTACTGAATCTCATTATTGTCTTGTTATGTATGCCCAGTTTTGCACTAGTCTCCACGAGCCCACACCACAAATCAGGGATCACAAAACCATCACACAGAAAAATTTAGCTGTGTCCCGGAGACATTACCATCTGATGGCCAGATACAAAGAGAACTAAAGCTGAAGAAGTGGAATATAGGTGGATTTAGCAATCTATTGCCATAATTTCAATCCTGAAACATTGTCTTTACCTGCAGCTAAATACTGGTTCATCAACTTTGGTCTGCCATTTTATCCCTAGCAAGCTGAGATGAAAAGAGCTGAAAAAGCTTGGGCGAGAGAGGATGACATCAATTTTTTAAATCATGTTCCGAAAAGAGAGATTAAGCGTTGCTCAGGATTGGGAAGGCAACTTTGGGAAAGGATACTAGACTGTCCAAATGTGTGACTTTTTCTCCAAGAAGTCCTAGATAAGCCTTGTCACACAGCACGGTGGCCCTCAAATTTCAGACATAATTCCTGTTCTCCCTGTTTTCTACTCTTTACATTCATGTGGCTGCACAATGAGGAAGAGCGCAATGTGCTGTCTGCTAGGGATTCTGAAACACCCAACTCTCCAAATAAAGTAATCTAAACTAATCTAACCTAATCTAACTAATCTAAAGTCCCTAATCTAGTTTCCTAGGGCAACATTCTGCTCTCCAATTTCATGGAAAACAGCCCAAATTTTCCTGACTGCAGCGTATCACTTCTAAGCAGCTGAGGCCCCGGAAACCTCATCTAACGTTAACATTAGCCCTGCTTTGAGCGCAGGGCTTGATTTCAGAGATTCCCTTCCTACTTTAAATACTTTAATGAGTCAATCACCTCTGTTGGGTGTATCTCTAAATTACTAATCTCAAAAAAAAAAAATACCGTTTGTTCCTCCAGTATGCCAGTTGTGCTCCATGGGCTAAAAAGGAACTGGAGATTCAGGCCTGCCCCCATCATTACCTTTTTCTATTAAGGCCATCACTGGCCCACAGCAGAAGCAGCTGTCCCTGTCTGCAGAGAAAGAGGATCACAATTCTCCCTGGACCTCAGATGGGACCAGGGGAATGAGAAGTTCATTAAACACTCTTCTTTCTCTTCCACTTATGTAAGACTTAGGGAAAACTAGCCCCAAAGCTGTTACAGATATATAAACTATATCCTACAATGGCTGGATTTTGAGATTCAAAACCTTCTTTTAACAAAAGTAAAACCAAAGCATTCTTAGGATTTCACTACAAGACGTTGAGAGCATGGATCATTCATTTTTAAAAGTTACGAAACATGTAGCCAATCATGTTTCCATCAGTAACACAAGTAAAATTTGTTGCTTGCACATCTGCATGACTGCTAACTGAATTTTCGAGGCCTGATGATTTCCTTAACTTTAATACAGTGGATGTTCATCAACATCTTCTTTATCAGAAGAGCAATATTTCCTGTTTATTACTGTTACCTCAGTTCTTCTTTATAAATGAAAAAAATATTATGTTTGGTATTCAAAAGAACCAAGTACTGTAACTAAGATGTATAATTCAGAATGTTTTCTTCAGAAATAACTCTGAAATATGTTAAGGTAAAATAGTTCTGGAAAATCAATATATTTTAGATGTCGGATACAATTTGTGTATACTTTGCAAGCCAAAATGAGCAAAATTTGACAATTATTATTCGTGGAGAATAATCCAACTCTTCCAACAATAAGTATTATATTATTATAGTTCACAATAAACTTTTACCCAGTCTTAATAATAAATTATTACTGGTTACATACTTCTGTCTTATCAATTAAAAACTCTGGCGTTTCCTCCATGGAGACTGACTTTCCCTAAATTTACAAAAATATGGGCTACCTGGTTGCTGTAAAACTTGTAGCTATAGATCTGCCTGTGTTTATTCATAACTGTGGCGTTGATTTTAATTCATTGTCCACTTTTATGTGTGACACAATAATAATATTTTCGCTTTATTCTATTCAGTGCATTCACCTTATTACAGGTTCATATATCTCAGTTTCTTTTCTTCATATATTTGAGTGGAAAAAACACTGTTTGTTTTATTCTTTGCTCAACGTGGTTTCACAGACATGCTGCAAATTGACTGATATAACTCCCTCATTACCTTTAAGTAATGGGTCACAGACCATTCCTCCTAACCCACTTCAAGCATCACTGCAAATGCAGAGGACCAGTGGAACGACTGCCTTCCAAAGGAGAGTAAAGTAGCCGTTCCAGAAGCGACAATTCGTTTGGGCTACGCTGAGTTCATTTTGGTTTTGCTTTACTTCCAGTCATACTTCAAATGAAGAAGAAAAGTCATCATCTCTTTGAAACTGGCCCTATGCATAGAATGCTATCATATATCAAAAATATTACAGGGAGATTCCTATCGATGATGTTGTTTCACAATATGCCTTCAGCTGTGAGTAAAAAAGACTAGTTTCAAGGGTGTTTTTTTTTTAATATCAGGCAACACCATTTCAGTAACACATTAGACTAGCTATGCTGGAGATGACATTCATTACAGTTATGATCACTTTAGGTGACAGCTACCAATTGCCTGTCTTTGTGATCATAATCACTGACCATATTCTCCAGCTGTCTGCTCACCTGTTTTCAGACTATATTTAACTCACCCAGGAATCCTTCTGATTTCCCAACCAAGTTCTTCTCCCAAGACATTGGTACTGGAAATGCCATCACATTTATGCAAATGTGAATAGCATAAAATATCAGCTAATTCAGCAAAACATTCTATGAACAAAATTTTGTTTTATTTATAAGGGATATTTATAGACAAGCAGGGTGTTAGTGACCAAATGACTCTGCCCTGCAGAAATTAAATTTCAAAACTGTTCTGAATATTTTTAACAGAAATTAATCTCAAAGTTACAGAATCACAAATTCAGAGTCACCCTCCCCTTATTAGGGAGGGTCAAGCACCCTTTTAGCCGATGCTTGGGAGAGGCCTAAGAAAGAGCCAGGCCCAGAGCACAGCTCCTCATGTGCAGCCAACAGATGCAGCATTTTGCACATCAGGGCACAAAGGAGAGACCAGCAAACTTTCTCTGTCTAGCATACACATCCTCAGCTATGGTGGCGATGTGCCACACAGCATGTTCCCCAGGAGCCACTGCAGAAACTGTCCCTTTATTGTCACATGGAGCTTGGACCCAGACAGAGCTTCAGGGGAAGATGCAGCTCTGCAAGTGTCAAGCTATATGGAGTGCCTGGGGCCTCTTGTTCAGCCTGGGGCACATGACCTTCTAGCCTACAGGAGGTGTGCAGTTATCAATGGGCTATATTGCCAAGTAAAGGAGCTGCAGGGGACGCCTCCAGACTGCGCAGAGAGGATGAGAAAGAGATCAACTGCATCTTCTCCAACACCTTCAAAAACCCAAACCTTCAACCATAGTGGAGGGGCAGGAAGAGCCTGTTGCCCATGAAGCTGGAAAGTGGAAACTCTCATTATGAGAAAAGCTAGAAGCTGGTGACATCTCACACCAGGAAGAAGGCTACTGCCATACCTGAAGACTTGCAGTAACAGAATAGGTTCAGTGTCAGCATAGCAGATGAGGAGCTGAGAGTGCCATCAATGTAGCATATTTGGCAGCTGAGCCTGAGCCACTCAGGACCACTATGAGGAAGTGATGAGTGACAGTGGTAGGAAACTCCCTACTGTGGGGGACGGAGCACCACATCTGCAGACCTGAGTTGTCTTTCAGGGAGGTTTGCTGCTTTTTGGGAGCTTGCATTAATAGTGTCGTAGAGACACTATGGAGGCTCATCTGGTCCTCTGACTAGTAGCATTGCTGCTCTTCCACGTACACACCAATCACACTGATAGGCGTGACCTGGGAACTAAAATGCGACTACATGACTCTGGTGACAATGATCAAGAACATGTAGGCCCAGGTGGTGTTGTCCTCAATCTTGCCAGTGCAGGAGAAGGGCCTGAGGAGGACTGGATCAATCCTATGGGTCAATAATTGGTTGCACAGTTGTGGTTGGCAACAGGGTTTCTGTTTCTACGACCATGGGACCCCCCCTTTGAAGGCCAACAGCTGCTTGGAAAAGACAGGATCCACCTGGCTGAGCAGAGCAAAATTACGTTTGCCAACAGGCTGACCAACTTGGTGAGGAGAGCTTTAAACTAGAAATGACAGGGTAGGAAGAGATTCCTCAACAAGCAAGTGAGGTAGTTATGGATGAGGCAGACAAGTCAAGGGCTGGAGGCGATGGCTACAGAAGCAACACAGCAGCCACCAAAACAAGACTAACATTGAATCACTTCAAGCGAAGGCATGTAATAAAGGAAGTGTCTGTGGAATGGCCTTATGGGAAAACTCTGTTCTGCTGAATAGGCATGCTTGGGTGCCTCTCATGCATGTAGCATGGGGAGCAAATAGAAGGAATCAGAAATCTTTGTGTAGTTACAGGACTATGCCTTCATTGGTATCATGGAGGCATGGTGGGTTATCTCACACAACTGGAGTACTCTGAGGGATGGATACAGGCTCTTTAGAAAGAACAGACAGGGAAGGTAAAGAGAGGGTGTTGCACTTTATTTGAGAGAGCAGCTGAAATGCATTGAGCTCTGTCTTGGGATGGAGCAGGAGCCAGTCAAAAGATCATGTTATGGGTCAAGATCAGCCAGCAGACCAACATGGGTGCTGTTGTAGTGGGTATCTGCTATAGACCTCCTGATTAGGAAGAAGTAGATGAAACCTTATTCAAACAGCTGGAAGAAGCCTCACATTCATAGGCCCTGGTCCTCATCAGTTCAACATCTTTGATGTCTTCTGGAAGGACAGGGCAGCAAGGCACAAGACGTAGAAGATTTCTGGGGTGCACTGAAGACAGCTTCCTAACATAGCTGATTGAGGAGTCACCAAGTAAAGGCACCCTGCTGGACCTGATACTTGCAAACAAGGAAGAACTTGTCAGGAAAGCAAAAGCCAAAGGCAGCCTCGTGCAGTGACTTATAATATGTAGAATTCAGGATCCTTTGAGGAGGCAGCAGGGCAAAAAGAAGGACCATGGCCCTGGATTCCAAGTAAAGCAGACTTCAACTTCTTCAGAGATGTTAATTTGGAGAATCACATGGGATATAGCCCTGGAGAGAAGACGAGTCCAGAAGAACTGGCAGATATTCAAGAAGCCTCCAAGCTCTGGAGTGGTTCATCTTGACAAGTAGGAAATGAAGCAAAGGCAGCAGGAGATCTGCATGGAATAAACAAGAAGCACCTGAATGAACTCAGGCATAAAAAGGAAGTGTACAAGAGATGGAAGCAGGGGCAGGTGACCTAGGAGGAGTATAGAGATGCTGTCTGATCATACAAGGATGGGGTTAGGAAAGATGAGGCTAACCTGGAGTTGAATCTGTCAAGGGATGTGAGGGGCAAAAAGAAAGGATTCTACAAGTACATAAAGAGCAAAAGGAAGAGTAGGGAAAACATAGGTCTGCTGCTGAATGGGGCAGGAGAACTGGCAACAAATGACACAGAGAATCCTGAGCTACTTAATGCCTTCTTTGCCTCAGTCTTCACTGCTAAGATCAGCCTTCAGGTATCCCAGGCCCCTGAGACCAGGGCAAAAATCTGGAGCAAGGAAGACTTACCCTTAGTGAATGAGGATCAAGATAGAGAGCACTTAAAAAAACTGGACCTGCAATAACTATGGACCCTAATGGGGTGCACCCATAAGTGCTGCGGGAGCTTGGCTGATATCATCACAAAGCCACTCTCAATTATCTTTGAAAGGTCATGGAAATTGGCAGAGGTTCCTGAAGACTGGAAGAGAGCAAATGCCACTCCTATCTCCAAGAAGGGCAAGGGAACAAATGGTCACTAAGCTTCGCCATGGTCATTGGGAAGACCACTGCCAGCATGCCGAGGGAGGTGACCCTTGCCCTCTGCTCAGCCGTCGTAAGGCCACATCTGGAATACTGTGTCCAGTTCTGGGCCCCCCAGTACAACATATGAACTTACTGGAATGAGTTTGGTGAAGGGCCATGCAGATGATTAAGGGACTGGAGCAACTTTTGTGAGGAGAGGCAGCAAGTGCTGGGACTATTCAGTCTGGAGAAGAAAAGGTTCAGGGGGGAATCTCATCAAAATGTACAAATGTCTGAGGGGAGGGTGCAAAGAAGACAGAGCCAGGCTCTTTTCAGTGGTACCCAGCGACAGGACCAGAGGCAATGGGCTCAAACTGAAGCACAGGAGGTGCCATCTGAACATCAGGAAACACTTTTTTACTGTGAGGGTGACCAAGCACTGGCACCGTATTTTGTCACTGCCTGGTCTAGTGGGAGGCGTCCCTGCCTATGGCAGGGGGGTTGGAACTCAATGATCTTCAAGGTCCTTTCCAACCTAAACCATTCTATGATTCTATGATTCTATGATTTTCTAATACAAGTGCTTTGTAATTTGAAGGGGATGATATATTTACAAAGCATCTTTTGGATAGAAAACACTTGACTTGTGTTTTTTTCACAGTAATGAAGTACTGGTGAAGACTGCCCAGAACAGTGCCCTGAGTCATATACCTCACCCACTTAGAAGCATATAGAAAAGCTTCTGAAACGTTATTTAAAAATGGTGCCAGAACAATAAGCTACCCATAACTGGTTTTCAGTTCTTTTAGGAATGCTAAAATCTGCTGTCAAACTCCATTTTATTCAATGTATGATGGCAGTTTCAAGAAATATACCAATTTTTCCAAATAAATTAGATTACAATAATATTTAATGAAAAACCAAGTGTCTACTGATGTTCCTAAAGCTGACCTATTGAATATAGTAACAACAGTGCCTCACATTGTTATCCGTAACATTGTTTATGAACTGTAAGACAAGAATAAGTTAATCATATCTCTGTTCCCTCAGTAATACAAATTAATCAGGTGTTGAATGGGTTATGGAAGTGAATTTATTCTACTGAAATCGCATCATATGTTTGTATGGAAAAAGACTGAAAGTCTACTTTTGAAGCCAAAAAGAAATTAAAGTTTTAATAATAAAATGCACTGTGGCCTCTCTCCAGCTTAGCACATAAAATAAGTAATCACAGCACATTTTTAAATAGGAAACCATCAGTGTTGCAGTACAGTTACCTCTGGACTAGCTGTTGATACTCTCTTCTTGCATGCTAATTATCTACACCTACATGTTTGAACTTGCACACTATATGCGCAGAGACATGTACATATAAACTAAAGTAAAATGGACTGATCCAATTTTAAAATTGACAGTAAAAAAAAAGCAATTTAAAACTTTTTTTTTCAAGACTATGAAGAATGTCTTGGAAGCAGAAGTGGTAAAATGGCAAAAAAAAAGAAAGTATAATGAACCAGTAGATGCACAGTGAACAGATTACAGAGTTAAAGACCGGAAGAATTTGGCAAATTGTTTAGTAGACCAAATTCCTAAACAAGTTAGTTATTTCTGTTATAATCTGCATAGTTTTTTGTTTTTGCTTGTACTGAGGTGTATAAATAGCATCTTTTTTAAATCCAATGTACCTGCTTCATAATACAGCAATGGCATTACACATTTCCTCAGCAGTTTTAACCTAGTTAATTTATCGATAATACCTTCTGGTCACTTTTAAACACTGTTATTTATCTCCCATATTACCTTCAGTATTTCACTAGTGATGTTTGTAGCTACAAAACAAGTAAATAGATATGGCAGTGCAGGTTTTACATTTAGAATGGGTTTCATTTCACTTGATAAAAAGACATTGGCCTATAGCGTATACTTGTTACAAATACAGAAATATACCCCTTTTAGTTTTTATACTTAACTTTTTAAAATAACAAAAAATAAAACAAATTTTAAATTAATTCTGTATAAAAATCTTAATATAAAACTACAGTGTATTGGACTATGATTTATGTTCAAAGTGGAGTTGCAGGGAGCCCTGCAAGGGAAGTCATGCTCTGACCCTAACATGAGACTCACACACGTCTGCCTTGCCTGAACCTCTGTTCCTTTGCTGAAAGACTGCTATACTCAGACATCTGTAATATAGTGCCATTTTTGCCTTCACTCACTTCAGAATCCATTTATTAGAGACATCTAAGCCTGTATTTCCAAATTAAGTCATATCAGCTGTATTTTTCAAGTTTGCATGTAATAATTCAATATATATTATTACTATTAAAATACATAAGTTTCTTTCATTTAGCTGTAGCCTTAGTCTCCTACTTCTACTGTAGTCAATATAAAAATCACTTTTGACATCCATGGAACCTGGTAGATAAATAAAATAATTCCTTCAGAAATAGGAACTATTGCTTATTATAACTAGCAGATAATTGTTACAACCAAAATATAAGTTCTGTAATCTTCACCTCTAAAAACAGTCCCATTAACAATAATAAAATACAGAACAAATGCATATTTTCATTTCTAGGAATATATTGACTGCTCATCCATATGCAGTGAGGAGTTTACGCAAACTAATTTGTATTAGGATTGACCAAGAATCACGTTTTAACTTTCATATACAACATTTGTCTTATACAATAATACTTCATCTTCCCAACTGAATAACTGAAACTTTATAGGCAGCAATTAATATAGCCACAATAATACATGCATCTATGCAACGAACTGTTATTCTCTCAACAGCAGCATGAACCAAATCTGATTTGCAGAAATGTCAGCATGATCTGACCACTTTACAGTCTTGTGAAAAATAGCTGTTCAGCTGGGAGTGAGTGGTAGACTAGCCAGTACTCACCCGTTGCCTCAGAGCTGTGACTTTTTCGTCCACCTGCAAGAAGTTGTGAACTCCAGTGAGGAAGTGCCACACATGGTTAAGTATACATTATTTTACATCCACATATAAAAGTAATTAAAAATTTATTTTGAGCAGACAATGGAAAAACATCACTTTTTATTCCCCCAGCCGAGACCTACTTTAAAAAAGACGCGTTGCATATGGACTGTGTGGAATTGACCAAAAATATTCCACCTCAAACCCTATGTAGCTCAGCAGTCTGGCTCTCATACTGAGCCTCCAGTGTCTATCTCCAGGCACACACCTCTGATGTACCCCAAATAACTCTCCCGTGACACCCTTTGAAAGGAAACCCAGGGGTGTGAATGAGAAAGGAGGCACTCCAGTAACCTCTCCAATCTGGATAGTCCAAAGGCCACAGATGTGCAGTTCATGGAGTAGTTATCAGCCTAACAGTGTAAACACGGGCACAGAGGCACAGCTCTCAAAACTGATGTTGACGACCAAATAGAAGAATGGGACAACGTACCTACAAAAATGGTCACCAGCATGCCCCAACCACATTCTGAGGTGGTTAGACATAAACTGAAACCCTAAGGATGTGCTCATGTATCTCTGTGCCCAAGTATATGCTTTCAGGAGGCTATCTTAGCTCAGCTATGATGTTGTGGGAACACTAGAGACTGAAGTTGGCCTGTGTCAAATATTACTTTTTATTATACTTATTTCGTTTTTATCAAATGCTATGGCTTCCATTAACATTTAGCTCAAGATTACTTCTAAAATACTCTCTTTCTGCAAAAAGAAAAGTCTCACATAGGAGCAAGCAAGATGATGGGAGATGTACAGCTTTGAACGAGCTGAGAATCTGGCCCAGAAAGAGTATCCAAAACTGCAAGTGCCTCTTCTGAGGCACCATTTTCCATAGCTGTCCACAACACTCTATTTTCTACACTGTTGTGTCATTATATATAGACACAGGCAGAGATGCACACACACAAACAACTGTGTGGATAAATTTCTGATGAGATATCACATGCCTTTCCTTTTCATCCAAAACACTGCTAGACACAGTTGATTCTGAGATTTGATTCTGAGATATGGGCTTTCAGGAATCATATTGGAATAACTTTAAGAACATTTCTTCTGTTTCTACTAATAAAGGAAAAGATTCAAGCCACATCTGTAATGCTATATTTCTGAACAAGGTGTGCTTGTTCTACCAAGGATATGCCAATAATTCAAGGTAATCAGCAGGGTACATTACAGAGGAAACTCTGAACCAACAAGCTGTACAAACAAAATAGCAATCAGAAGATTTAATGCATTTCTGATGTACATTTAAGGCATTGACACTGGGCCACAGATGTACATGTGTTGTGTTTTATCTTGTTGAGATATGGCCTGTGAGAACCTATTATAGCACATCATCACCCACAACTACTGGGCCCAGCAAAGGAAAAATTCCATCACACATTACTCCTGCAGATATATTAGAGAAACAAATTGTACTTGGAATTGAAAAGTCACAGGCTTATTCTGTCTTAATAAATTCCTGCCAAAAGGCTAAGTGTAAAACTAGAAATACTTCCCAAATGTTGTTACTGTATTATCATCTCTGACATCTCAAGGGCTGCTCAGGGGATCATCTAGATATCATTTCAGAGTTCTCACAATAAATCTGCTTTTTTTAACCTGTGCTTGGTTTTATGTAGCCATTTTGAGTTTGCTGTACTTGAAATTTAACATCCCCTTTACCAAAAGGCAAAGGCTGTTTTATAACAAGAGTTCTGACACTTTGGTAATCTGATGATACTGTACACTTTTCAAAATCATAGATATACCTTCAAATGTTACTTTAACTTTTCCGTAGTGTGAAATCCTGTGATGCATCTGAAGAATCATAATACATCTGCTTCTGTCCCTGCACTGCCATCTTTCTATTCTAGATTATGCATTATATTTTGATTTTTTTTATTCTTTTATCAATACTTGCAGACTCTTGAGTGTTTTCTCTCACACACACCTTGTAAGTCTTCCATTTGTCATTGTAGTATACAGCAATATTGTCAAGTTCTCAACTACATCTATTATTTCTGTTATCTTCTGCTTTTAATTCTCTACCTCTTTCAATAAATACATGAGGAGTTTATAATATACTGGTATGAGGATGACAACATGCTAAATAAAATGCGCTAGGAAAGAGCACTTTTCTGAAGTTATTCCAAAAAAAGCAGTCTTTCGTGTTAACCAGCAAAACCATTTTGTCCCATTTTGTTTCTGCTTCAACTAAACAGAGAAAAGAACAGAAAAATGCAGAGGGCGTGCCTGTGTTGTTGGTTTAATTACTCAGCTTCACTCTGAGCTGCTGCTTCTTTCACAGGGCACACTTCAGGGTATTTCCTGGGATGGAGCGATGAGGTACCTACCCAGACAGAACCCAAGCCTGGCTGAAAAATTAAGCAGGCAGATACAGGGATGAGATGGCTTGCCCCATTGCCCGTCCCAGTCTGCCAACGCCTTACATTCAAAAAACACATTCATCCCACCCTCTTTTCCACATGGTACATACCCTTAGCATCATGTTATTAAAGCAGAAATCATAGAATCGTCTAGGTTGGAAAAGACCAATATAGAGTGACGGAAAGCAGCCCTGTAACTATCTTTGTTCCAATATAAAGATATATTAATTCTGAAAGAAACTTAAGCAAACTGTGTAAGTGTCTCAGTCCCAACAAGAAAGAACACCCTAGACCAAGGAGAAGAACCAGCCCTGACAAGTGCTCCTAGCTATTCCAGATGCAGGGCACTGGGTGGCATAGTGAGAAGACTGGGACATGCTCTCTACACTTGTCTAGAGGAGCTCATGAGGGTGTTCCACACTGAGGGTTATGAACAGTACAACCCCAAAATAGGAGTAAAAAAAATTGGCCTCCATTAAGGTGAGAACTGGTATGATCACGTAGCAAAACAGAGACATGCTGCAAGTGGCATGAGAGTCCTACAGGTGTAGATGCAAAGGGCTATGAAACAGTGTCACGGTTTAACTTCATCCGGCAGCTAGGACCATGCAGCCACTTGTGAAGTTGTCCCCCTGCTTAGGATTGGGGAGAGAATCAGAACAGTAAAAGTGAGAGAACTGTGGGCTGAGATGAAGACAGTTTAATAAGTAGAGCAAAAGCCGTGTACGCAAGCAAAACAAACCGAGGAATTCATTCACTGCTTCCCATGGGCAGGCGGGTGTTCAGCCATCTCCAGGAAAACAGGGCTCCATCACGCATAATGATTACCTGGGAAGACATAACACCTTAACTCCAGGCGTCCTCCCTTTCCTTCTTCTTCCCTCAGCTTTATATACTGAACATGATGTCATATGGCGTGGAATATCCCTTTGGTCAGTTGGGGTCAGCTGTCCCAGCTGTGCCTCCTCCCAACTTTTTGTGCACTCCCAGCCTACTCACTGGCAGGGTGGTGTGAGGAGCAGAAAAGGCCTTGACTGCTTGACAACAACCAAAAACATCAGTGCACTACCGATATTCTCATCCAAAATCCAAAACATAGCACTACACCAGCTGCTGGCAAAAAAGTCCACTCCATCCTAACTCCATATCCAAAACCATGTGCCAAACAGGTGCCAAACAAAAGGTCACTGGGAAATTATGCAATGCAGATCAGTGAAAACACTGCTGGAGAAGCTGGCCACGAGTGGCAGGGATGTCACCCACCCTCACTGAACATACCAGGGAAATGCAGTGACTCTCTGGAGCAAGTCACAAAGGTAATATGAGGGTAGCCAAACAGCAGAAGCAAACTCTCAGCTGCCTATGCTAAATCTGACACAGATCATGAAGCAAAAGCTGCAGCTGGTGACCTGACATGGTTATAAATTAAATAGATGTGGATTTACTTTAATATAAGAGTTTCTAAACGTGCAAGCTCATAAGTGAACAATGTTCAGCCACTCCTACTACATGGGAAACAACATATAACAGGGGAAGGGGACAGTGAGCTAAAGGTGTGAACTCCTGTCTTTGTTTGGGTGACAAAGTAGTTGAATTCTTCAACCAGAGCCTTCCATCTCCCTGGGTGACATGTAGGAAGCAGTGTTGAAAACAGCATTGGGTATCTATAAACATAAATAGGTACATGAGTACTTTTAAGGATGTGGGCCTTGATGTCTCCAGTCTATAAAGATAAGCAAAGGCATTCCAGATCAGGTCAGTGTCACACTGAGTCGCATATCCCAGCGGTCATCAGTATAGCATGGTGCAATGGAAAGTTAACTGACCTAGTAAGAAAAAAGCGTTAATTAAATTTAGTGTTAAAATATGAAACAAGAGATGATATATCCCTTGTAAGTAAAGTTTTCCCTTATGAAATGTAATTGTGGACTCTAATTATCTATGAATGTGCTTACTTTTTTATGTTTAATACTTCTTCCCCAAATAATTCTGGGTTCTCAGTGGGACCTTAAAGCAATTAATAGTTTGTGGTGTAAAAAAAAATGTTGCATTTTCATCCAGAAAGCACTACCATGCTGTTTTTATATTAGGAAAAACGGTAAATAGCAATGGTCACCCTAATTTTTCTCAGTCGTGTATCTATTATGATTCTTCTGTGCTTCCTTCCTAAAATGTCCCAGCATTTTTTAATATGAAAATGTGGACAGTTCTGGATTTACACAGTGTCATTCCCTCACAAGCGATGCTACATGACATAGTGTTGCAGCTTAGGGAAAAAAAGAGGATATATGGCCTTTGGAAGGAAGGGCAGGCCACTCAGGAGGACTACAAAGAGGTAGTGAAGCAATGTAGGGAAAAAATCAGAAGGGCCAAAGCTCAGTTAGAAATAAACCTGGCTTCTGTTGTCAAGGACAACAAAAAAAGTTTCTATAAATATATTAGCAATAAAAAGAGGACTAAGGATGGTATCGGTCCTCTAGTAGATGAGGCTGGTAACGTAGTAACCAAGGATGAGGAAAAGGCTGAGGTACTTAATGCTGTCTTTGCCTCAGTCTTCAGCAGTAGGACCAGTTGTTCCTTGAGTTCC
>VUYV01000153.1:1805376-2062006 GCA_008711295.1 Anarhynchus alexandrinus
CCCAGCCTGTATTTGTGCTTTGGATTGCCCCGACCCAGGTGTAGGACCTTGCACTTGGTCTTGTTGAACTTCATGAGGTTGGCTTGGGCCCACCTCTCCAGCCTGTCCAGGTCCCTCTGGATGGCATCCCTCCCCTCCATCGTGTCTACCTGGCCAAACAGCTTGGTATCATCGGCAAACTTGCTGAGGGTGCACTCAATCCCACTGTCCATGTCTCCAACAAAGATATTGAACAGCACGGGTCCCAGTACCGATCCCTGAGGAACGCCAAAAGAAACCATAGGAATATAAAGAAACTATAATCAGCCTGAGTCCCACCCTTAAAATCACATGACGCTGCACTGCAATATGGAAGTTTAATATTTTAATAAAACATCCATTTTTTACTGAGTTTTCAACTCTGCAGTTTCAAAATAGGAGCTTTTTTTCAAAATCATCCACAATGTGCTGAAAAAGAATGAAAAGGAAGAGAAAAATAGCCACAACTGTTATTGGTAGTCATGCCTGATATATAGCAGTCTGAAAAGCATGAAAGCAGGAATGTTTCAATGTTCCTCACTGCAGAGATTAAAATAAGTAAGGAACCTGTTTGTTCTGTTTTATAATCATAATGCACTTGTGTAATAGTGTGCGTGCATATGCAAAGCATTCTTTAAAAATTTGTTACAAAAATACATTGCAAAAGCCAAAACTTTGGCATTAAAACCCAACTTATCTTTTCTTGGTTATGTGAGTTTGCTTAAGACATATCTTCAGGTAAAACTCAGTCCTATTAGAAAGCCTTAGGTGGACAAACAAGATTAACAGCCTGAGTTTTCACCCTATTCAGAGCTGACAGACCTTCATGAAATTCTTTCTTAAAGACCTACTCATGTCCAGTCCCTGCCATTACACAGTTGTTTGGTACACAGCACAGTTTGGGTTCCAATCTAGGAGGAACAGAATTTTAAATACATGCTGCTTCTAGCTGAGGATTCCTAGAGGCCATGCCATGGATTCATTGATGATTTTTCTCTCTGTGCTTTTTCTTGCTCTCTTGTCAATCTGACCTCAAGAGAGGTCCAATGGAAAAGTCTGTTCCCAGCTGGTTTTGTGTGAATTGTTATAGTTCTAAGGGGCAATGGATTGATCTCAGCATCTTCAAACATTTGGGAGTCAGCATGTCCACAGCAAGATGTATTATTTTGTTTGGTACAAGGCTTGTATCTCTGTAACTGGAGGTATTCCACGGTCCAGACCATGGCCAGACTCTATGACCAGTTTCAGTGTGTATGTGACTTTTATGTTGCTGACACAAATTTAGTGATTAGAATATCCTCTGAGAGAGGGCTATGTTCATCAGCTATGTGCTTTCTATAGCTAAGAAAGGACTGTAAGCCAAGGTAAAAGATGTTGTAGCATTTAATAGAAATAAATTACTGGAAGATTTGGAAATGATTGTGGGTAACAGTTAATATGACCTGTAGTGAAAGAAGTATGCCCTCTAAGTCACTCTGTGAAGCACACTGTATCATGTAGTTTAAAAATGAATTTAAATTATTTCTTTAGCTCACCAATAGAGGAAGAGGAAATGGGGATTTTTATGAAGTTCAACAAGGCCAAGTGCAAGGTCCTACACCTGGGTCGGGGCAATCCCAAGCACAAATACATGCTGGGTGGAGAATGGATCGAGAGCAGCCCTGAGGAGAAGGACCTGGCTGTGCTAATTGACAAGAAGCTCAACACGAGCCAGCAATGTGTGCTTGCAGCCCAGAAAGCCAACCGTATCTTGGGCTGCATCAGAAGAAGTGTAGCCAGCAGGTCAAAGGAGGTGATTCTGCCCCTCTACTCCACTCCCATGAGACCCCACCTGGAGTATTGCATCCGGCTTTGGAGTCCCCAACATAAGAAGGACATGGACCTGCTGGAGCATGTCCAGAGTAGGTCCATGAAGATGATCAGAGGGCTGGAGCACTTCTCCTATGAAGACAGACTGAGACAGTTGGGGTTGTTCAACCTGGAGAAGAGAAGGCTCCGGGACACCTTATTGTGGCCTTCCAGTACCTAAAGGGGGCCTACAGGAAAGCTGGGGAGGGACTTTTTACAAGGGCCTGTTGAGATAGGATGAGGGGTAATGGCTTCAAAGTGGAAGAGGGTAGATTTAGATCAGATATTAGGAAGAAATTTTTCACTCTGAGAGTGGTGAGGCACTGGAACAGGTTGCCCAGGGAAGTTGTGGAAGCTCCATGCCTGGAGGTGTTTAAGGCCAGTCTAGATGGGGCTTTGAGCATCCTGGTCTAGTGGGAGGTGTCCCTGGCCATGGCAGGGGGGTTGGAACTTGATGATCTTCAAGGTCCCTTCCAACCTAAACCATTCTATAATTCTGTGATTCCTAAAAGCCTGGTATTAACAAACTGGTAGTTCAGCTGGGGCCATTTCAACACTAAGCAGGGTAGAAGCAGTTGGTCATATGTTTTTCAGGGCATATTCTTGGCAGCCCAAGGTGGTGGTTGTCTTTTTGCAACACCATTGGCATTGTCGACTCAGGGTGGCATCCATTACAACCCCCGAGATTCTCTCTTTCAGTCCTCCTGCTTAGTCAGCTTGTATTTGTTCTTGCAACTCTTTATTCTTATCTAAGTGCAGTGCTCTGCTGATTCAGTATCTTTATCTTTTCAATTTGTCAGGAATTTTTTTCAAATTCTAATAATGTCCACCAATGCACTTCATGCCTCAGCCAATCTACAAATTCCTGAAGCATCGTCTCAAGTCCTTTGGCCAATTCTCTAGCGACAAACTCAAACAAGGATGGATATCTGTTAAGTCTCATGCACTGCAGTCTTCTATTTTGAGAATATACTACTGATAACTATAAACTGGGTATGGTTTCCCATCAGTTTCTGTGCTAGTAAAAATTTAACCTAGACCACATTTGCCAAGGTTTCTTGCAAGAACACATTGCAAAATGTCTTACCAAAAGTCCTTCTTTCACCTATCATGTCATTGTTTTGATATGATTTGCCCCTCACAACTCCCCATTGGGTGTTTATTCCTCTCTGTTATCACTCAGGTGTGTGCAAATTCTTTCATTATTAGGTGCATGTTTTTTCTAGGAATGGAAGTTTCTGTAACCACCTTACATTTCCTACTTCTTCCTCCTTTTCTTGTTTATATCTAAAGAGCTGCTTTGCCATTTTCTCATTTGTGGAACTTCTACAAGATCCCTCAGAGAAAATGGCTACTTGTCTGGAGCTGCTTCAGCCAGGTCTGTGAGCATCACGGGCTGAATTTCACCTGTCTGACGTGATTTACAGCACCTACAGAACAGCTGTCTCACCTGCTCTTTCCCTACTGTAGACTGATATTTTTTTTTCCACCCTGACACTGGGCTGTGTTAACTGTGTGATCACAGTCAGTCCTTTTAGCGAAGGTTGTAGCATACTGCCCTGTGGTATGCTGCCATACTTTCCAGTACTTACAGCACATCTGTAAGTAGTGAAAAAGATAGAAAAGCAGCAGAGTGAGCGACTACCAAACTGGTAGAATATGTTCATCTTCTCTAATTGACAAGCATATTGTTTTACATTATTGTTTCCTAGCTTTGGCCTGATATATTTCTTACAGAGGAAGGAAAGCTCTCCCCTTCCCTATCTCTCCCCATATGTCTGCCGCCTTCCTTTACTTCTTGTTCTCTGTCTGTTAGTGGGAGTTACAGATCTTGCGTGATCTAATGAGATGAATGTTGTAAAGTGAGAATGGGAAGCTCTGTGCTTTCACTGAACTAATGCCTTACCCTGGTCTTAGGGGCTTATTTGCAGCTGAAAGACCTGGCAGTCTAGAAATAAATGCCTCATAAAGAATTACTTAATTTAGTTAATAATGTTTGAATCAAGTCATTCTTCATTTTCCATAAAACTAGAATAGGCTAGAAGTAATTCAATTATTTTTTACAAGTACTAATGAATAAAGTAAATGTGTAATTTCCAATAAATTACATAGTTACTTGTGGTGTGAAAAATTGTGCACTCAAAACAAGTAAAAAATGTGTCACTTTTACTTTTATAGTATGTCCTTTAGAAGAGATATTAAAGCACTGTTTACTTTATCCCATGGTACTCTATAGAAAACTGTAGATTAATTTTCCCTCAGAGAAGCCGTATAGCATTTCAACCCTGGAAAAAATGCCTTAGAGAGAATCATTCCAGTACCTTGTATAAATTCTTCAGTAATAAGAAATAGGTATTTATGCACTTCCCACATAGCCTGTATCTATTGAGGAAATATATTTGTGCCCTGGTAAAGGATAGATTTGGGGGGAGGGGGGGAGGGTGTCTGTCTGAGTATTTTTTGCTCCTCTTCTAACTGAAATGCAAACTTAAAACGTATAACCCTGCCCTCTCAAACAGTGTTTTTGTATTCTGAAGCACGAGGTTAGACTTTCTTTTCTCTGGGCAATGGGTAGGACAGAAGAGTCATGAATGGAAAACGGGATGAAATACCCCTCATGCCTTGTACTTCCTTTCCCTCCTGTTTTCTTTCCAAAGCTCAAGAAAATCTCTGTGTGTTCATGGAAACAACAAAGGAATTTATTTCATATTTTCAAATATAGAAAGAGGCGACTTAGAAGAGTACAGTATGTACTTACTGCAAGCTGGGATCCTTCTTGCCATACCTGCGTGCAAGCACCATCTATGAGTAATGCACCCACTGATTGTGCTGGTGCACTGGGGGAAAGGAGAAAATACAGAGATTCACAAAATACATATCTCAGTAACCACAAATGAAGCAAATTCACTTTAGCTTTGCTGTGACCTCCAGGAAGCAGAGCATGAACTGCTTTGATTTATCACAAAATTGAAGCTTGCATCTAGAAATGTAAGTGTGAGATCATTTACTTAAAAGCTGTAGTCATCACCATAATCTTTAAGGAGCCAGATCCTGAGGCAAATTGCTGATGTGCTGATGTGCTAAGGCCTAGAAAGCAAGTCAGACTTCCAGGATGCTTTACAAATATGGCAATATTGACAGGCTGTAAATTGGTTTCTTTGTGTGTGCGGCCTAGCCAAATAACCCTCAAGGAAAGCGTGATAATAGCATAAGTCACCAAATACATTTCACCAGGCCTCTGTGCAGATGTAACTCTTCAGAATAAAATAAACCAGCTATGCTAGTTTTGAAGACAAGGTACTCTTACTTAGTTGTGAAATAAACAACGACCCGGCATAATACAATCTCCTCCTCTGCAGAAGGCTTTGTCTACAAGACGTGAAACCAGTACCTTCACAGGCGGCACTGGCTCCAGAGCAGGAGCAGAATGGACATGGATTTAGTGAAGAAACATACTGGCCACTAAGACAATCCAGGTAAAGCAGTGCCGTGCATTCAGATATGTGTAGAGGAACAGCGATTTGTGAGAACCCCAAGCTCTATTTGTTTCTGGGCCGTGGAGGTAAATACAATCTTTACCAGAATTTCTTTAGATGTGATGTCCCTTTGGTCAGAGCATTTGCAGTTCTGGTAGACAGAAGTTAGAGAGTGACTCTTGTTTCAGCTCCTCTGACCCATGACCCATCACCTTTTTCCAAGAACGCCTCATTACTGCATTCTGGGCTTTACAGCAAAATTACCCAAATAGAGAACTGTTAGTAAAACATTAAATAAATGTTGAGTAAGTGTTGACTTCTTACAATGACTCCCTAGTATCATCCTTTCAGTAATCTAAAGACCAACAAACACAAAGCATGCAGCAAACCAGCTTTTACAAAGGAAGCAGGATAACAGAATAATAAAATAAATTTTAAAAAGAGTTTACGTCATTTTTTTTCCCAGTAAGCAGATTCAGAAAAGAATCTTCAAAACTAAACAACACATGATTAGTATATGCACAGTTATGTACTAAGACTCCATATAATAAGTGTTTCTTATTGTTAGAAATGCCTGGAGTGCCTTATCTTCTGTAATATGCTAATGACACATGCTGATTTCCAAAACATTATCCAGTGTAGGCTAACTACTGGCAGATATAAAAATATTTACATAGATGAACAAAACTGTGTGGGGTAATATACTTGCAAATTTATCTTACAGATGTCATTTCCAGACATGAAGACATGATAATCGTTTTCTAGCTAGCTCTAATTAATTAGGACCCTAAAAAGCTATAACAAATTACCATCAACATATTTGAAAGCATTTTAGAAAGATATTCATGAGTTTTCAGTCAACGTAGAAATATAGTGATAATTCTGCTATTCATACTCCTTCTGAGATTTGTTTCCACAGCACACACTATGCCTAGAATGAACTAAGAAATTATTTTTAATTTTTAAAATATCAGTGCTTTCTAAGTTTCCTGAACATATTTTCTTTTTAATTTATTTTCCCATGGGGAGAGAAAGGGAGCTTCACAGCCATTTTAAATTTATTTTTGCAAAAATGTACAGTGAAATAAATCAAAATTGAACCAGCCTACTCCCTAAAATTAAAAGAGTAGCTTATATAGCCTGTTTATATGGCAAAATATTATAACAAATACTTCAAAAGGAATTCACAAATTCTGGAAACTGTACAAGAAGGAATCTGAACTAGCCAGTAAGAAATAACAGGAACCATGATGGTCCCAGTCCTGGGCAGAAGGCAGATGACCCCTGAGTAGCCAGCACGAGGATCCCAGCAGTTCCCCTCTGCCAATACAGCTCTCTGGCCCCATGCTACCCAGTCATACACCCTCTTGCGTTCACTTTCTCTGAGCCCAAGGACTTTGCATTCATGACTGCTCTGTTGTCCAGGTTCAACACAAAACCAGAGAATCACTCCTTTCCGGCCAGCCTCATGAAACCTGGTGGTTGTGCTGCATCTCTATGTGACACAAAAGCTGTGAGCTTGAATCCCTTCAGGCCGAGCTACTTTTTGGTCCAGCTCAGCCACTTTTTGTTAAAGCTCAATCAAGACAATTAAAACAGCCCTGGTGAATGTAGAAGAAACTCAGGCACCTAAATCAACACACTGAAATCTATTCCTGAAAGGCATTATTTAATTTCTAAGTGTTGTAGTGTTAAGTAATCTTTTCAGTATTTTTTTCCTAATAACTCTATCCATCCAAAACGTCCACTTCCCAATGACTACATTTTCAAAAGGTGTTCCATAAATGTTGTTTTCTCAGTTCCTCACATTATGTTCACAGAACATAATATTTTTAGTATGTTATTATGTTTGTTGACTTAACGCTACAAACAAGTAAGTAGCATTTGTATTAAGTTTTCTGCAGATACAAAACTTGGTAGGAGAAAGCATGGCCAATACCAGTGGAACAGTTTTAAACATCAGTCTGACTTCTTAAAACACAATTAATCTTAACTTATGAGGGCCTGTGAAATCTGACAGGTATTAATTGGGAAACAAAGCAAAATTTCTTTTAGAATAGGGACATTTTCTTGTGGAAATTGGCTTTTTATATTCCTGAGTTATTCCTTTTTAACCTGTTGTTTGGGGTTTTTTTTTAGTAAAAGGTTTTGAAAAAAGCCTTTTATTTTTTTCTCCTTATGGAGTTGAAAGACTTCACAGACTTTCCAATTTAAAAAACATAATGAACAAGACCAGGAAAAAGGACACCACCACAATTTCAATACACTTCTTTAACCAAAAGAAGCACATATGACTTTGGCTACTCTACTTGGGAACACAGCTGGGGTTATTTTGTCCAGTGCAGTGGTGCCATACTTTCTCAGAGTATTTAGAAGACAAGCATTATGTGAAAAGTCAGAAAACTATGATGTTCTACAAGAAACTATATCAGGACTCAGGGCTAAAGGTGTGCTGTATGGAAATGGTGTGTGGAAGCAATTGTCATGTTGAAACTGTCTGTCTAAGATTCGCCCTCTTGTCATCTGCATTGGCTCTGAGGACCTCTGAATATGAGAAAGCTACATGTGGGGCCCATGTACTGCTCAGGGCCATTAGCTGAACAAGAGCAGGGAAAAAAAAGGCTCCTAATGCTTCACCTGAACCAAGAATGGTAGCTCAGTTACACTGCTCAGTGCCCACCTCTGTCAATTTGGTGATGCAGATTGTCTGGTCATGGTGATCATGGAGTGCTACCTGCAGGTCAAGGGAAGTGATCATTCTGGGGAAGCCACATCTGGAGTGGTGTGTCCAGGTCTGTCCCCAGTACAAGAGAAGTGGAGCTACTAGCAAGAGTCAAGCAAAGGGCCACAAAGATGATGGGGTTCCTGGAATATCTCTCCTATGAGGACAAGATGAAAGAGCTGGGACTGTTCAGCCTGGAGAAGAGAAACTCAGGGGCAAATCTCATCAATGTATATAAATACCTGAGGGAAGGGTGTAAAGAAGAGGAATCCAGGCTCTTTTCAGTGGTGCCCAGTGTCAGGACCAAAGGCAATGGGCACAAACCAAAACACAGGAGGTTCTGCCTATCAGGGTAACCAAGTACTGGCATAGGTTGCCCAGAGAGGTTATGGAGTCTCCATCCTTATATTCAAAAAAAGGCTGTCTGGACATGGTCCTGAGAAACCCGGTCTTGGTGGCCCAGCTGCTGAGGGGTTGGACTGGTTGACCTCCAGAAGTCCCATCCAGCCTCAACTATTCTGTGAAATATGTCCCAAGTCAGGAGTATGGGTATATAAAAAAAGCCAGACATTGTATGCACCTCTCCTGGACTCACCCAGGAGGCCATCAAGTTGTACATGTGGAAGGTAGAGGCAGCATGTTCTTGCTTCCCCCTCCACTGAAGACTTTTACTCACAAGGCTATACACTCACTCAGTGTTCCACAGAGTTCCTATTTTTTATGTCCTTAACAAAAGGACTGTGTTCTCTGAAGATTTCCCTCCATTTCAGAAGGATGTCCCTTCCGAGTTCTCCATTTCATGAATGCCCCCCATGAATAATTTCTCTTCCTGAAGTCAGCATTCCCCCTGAAGGCTGATTCATGGCGAGAGAGTCTTCCTCAAGTTCTGCTCTTCAGTGATTGAGGTCCCATGTTTATGGAAAGAAAAAAATCTTTTGAGAGTCTCAGGGTATTGATATCTTGCATCTCAGCAAATTGCCATGGGGTAGAGCATTCTGGTGTTATCTGTTAATACCAGAAGGTGCAGTCTTATAGATTTTTATGTTAAGATGCAAAACAGTGGCACCTGGTGACTCCAGCTCCTTGAAGAGAAACAGTATTTTCGTATTGAGTCTGTTCCATTCCTGTATTCATCAAGTCACTTTGCTGAGCAAGAACAGATCAGTTAATTTTTTGGCCCAGCTTGCTGCATAGCCATATTAATTGGAATTTTCCATGAAGGATTTATAGGGCACAGTTAAAATGAAATATACTTGCTAACACCTCTGCAGAGGAGTTTATATTAGAAAATAGATGAGGACTAACTGGGTTCCCTTTAGAAAACAAATGTACCTGTATACTCTGCACATTGCAAACCAGATAACATACATTGTTCAGGGTATAAATTAGACACAGGGAAAAAAATAAGGAGAAGAGAAGATCAAGAACTTAAAACTGAAAAGCTTCCAGTTGTCTTTTCCAGAAAAATAATAATGCAAAATATTTTTCTACTTGTTTTTTCCCCCACAAACCAGCTACCTCTCAGCCACCGGGTGGTAAAGTTTCACTCTAAATAAAGCATTGATGGTATGAAAAAACAGCTGCAAAAAAACCAAATGACAGTCAGTTCTGACTGTCAATCTACAAATTTAATGAGAAACTCTGCTCGATTTAATGAATCCTGGTGCTTCAGTCTACCATCACTTTAAGTTGAACCTGCATACACAACTATGTAGTGTCAATTTGGGGCATGCATTATGGCAGTACAATACACCTCTGAAGGGAGAACTTCATTTTCTGTACTATTAACCATATAAGAAATTGTTACTAATTTACTGTGAGAAATGTGTGTGAAAATGTACGTGCACATGATTGGTTTGGTGAGACAGCTTGAAAATGTTTAATCAGGACTGAATAATTCTGTGTCTACAGTAGCAGTTAGATTAAAAACAATCAAAAGAAAAAAATAATACTCTCACTTCACCAGTGTGTCAGGGGTGAAAGTCTAATCAGTTTGTAGTTGAAGATAAACTAACTTCACTGTAAACTGACTGGTTGAAATTTGGGGGTGGGATTCATTATCTCGGGCTTGATCTTTGATTCCTGAGCCTGATAAAATTTGAAAAGAAGTACCCTTGTTTGGAGAGTGTATTTCATATACAGGAAGGGAAAAAAAAAAGCCACTAATATTATTTTAGGTATCCCTCTAAGAGACTGCCCTTGAAATTCTGCACTTATTTGAAGAACGGTACTTGAATGCTGGCTCTGAACGTCAAACCCATGCTCATTTACAGCCAGCCATGAACAAGCCCAAACCTCTTCGCCTCCACCCCACGCTCCCTCACATAAACCCATCCTTGCACTGTTGTAATGGACTGTAGCCCGGTTCCTCTCTGCGTGAGGCTGAGAACCGGCTCATGTAAATACAAGCTGGAGAATTTAGGTTGTGTCACGTAGCAAAAACAATGAGTGGAACAAATGAGTCGGGCACCTCGGAGAGTTGGAAATCTCTAATTACCAGACCCAGTCACAGACAAACACTCAAGGAGGGGCGGACTGTTTGCACCTCCTGCCACTCAACCAGGGTGACAATAAATTTATGAAAGGTCAAAGAACTTTCCATATGTAAAACTTGCGGTGGGAACGATGCGGGGCTGTCACCCGGCCAGGGCTGCCAGGCCTGGGACGATGCTGCCACCTGCCGATGTCTCACCCTCCTCTGAGATTCCCGTCCAGACTGTGCTCCACTTTGCCAGCCTCGCTGGCTCTGCAGGTAACTTACACTGGGTTTGGTCTCATCACCTGGCAGAATTTCCAGTTTCTCATGGAGATTATGACACTTACTTAGGACCTACTTGGGTCAATTCAACATCTTCTTCTCTGCTGAGAACCCGCTATCCTGCGCACAACTGCAATATCACCTGCCAGAAAGGCAAACATAAGTATTAGACAGGTACTACGTGCCTTTGTTAAATATAGCCTCCTTTTCTAAACAGAGCTTTCACTCCGAGCATTTATATCGCTGTGGACTAGGGTATACTCCTTGCCAACATGCCCCTTATTGCTTCCTTATCAGACTGTTGAAAATGGTTTTCTTATAGAAATGCCTCTCCCATAAGTATACCAAAACTTTCACATCAAGGTGTAGTAATAAAAACCCATGTAATAGCAATAAGTCTTATTTATAAAATTTACACAGGCATGTGTATAAATGCATACAAATGCACACATAAACATACACAGAGAGGGAAATAGGAATTAAAAAGAAAAGGATTTAAAAAAAAAAAAAAGACAAATATAACTTAACCATATACAAGAAATATTCTCTCTGTGAATTCCTCCTGCTCCTTTTTTGGACAATTCATCTACTTGAAGCTAAAAAGTGGGGGGAAAAAACATTGCAACAGCATTCTTATTGCAGGCTACGGATTATTCTGTATGTTTGGGCATCGGGCAGGACTCAAGCATCAAGGAGAGAAAAGCTGAATTACAGGATGAGCNTTAAAAAAAGGATTTTAAAAAAAAAGAAGATAAATATAGCCTAACCATATACAAGAAATATCCTCTCCGTGAATTCCTCCTGCTTCTTTTTTTGGACAATTCATCTACTTCAAGCTAAAAAGTGGGGGAAAACACATTGCAACAGCATTCTTATTTCAGGCTACAGATTGTTCTGTATGTTTGGGCATCAGGCAGGACTCAAGCATCAGGAGAGAAAAGCTGAATTACAGGATGAGCACTTGGGCAACTACTCCTGCTGCCCAACCGTACAGCATTGCAAAAATCAGCCTGGCATCTGCTACAGCACCATCCACCTCCCAGACTCACTCAAGAGCTGTGCCTGGGCAGCGAGAAGGGCTGCAAGAGCCACTCAGTCAGCAAGAAGCAGGAGTGCACCGCAAGGACAGTACTCGACGGCACGGATGCGGGGTGGGGAGCACTTCCCACTGTCTCTCTGGGGCTTTTGGGATGGCCTCCTGACCGACCTCTCCCCCTCCCCAGGGACAGCTTTGCAGGGTATTCTGCAATGCCTCACTCACGCCGTTTCTGCACTTGTACAGTCCCATTGGGCGGATTCGTTCACATCACCCAGGGGTCTTTTTGTGAAGAAGGATCTGAAGCCAAGCTCCTTCCAAAGAATTTTTTGAGTAGGGCAATCTCCAGTTGAGCTCTCAAAATTAACTGACCAGCTAAGTGTGTCCTGTGTGTGCTGCCCCTCCCCAGCACACACACACACACACGTGCCGACACACACACGTGTTTTCAAGTAGCTGTTGAAAAATAACATAAGATGTTTTGGAAGGACTACCTTGACCCTTCTGTCTCAAAATCTTGATTTTGTGTAATTATGTGTGCACGACTGCTTAGGACAACGGCATCCCAAGTTTTCATTTAGCCCTGTTCTTTGCACTTTCCTGCAAATGTGTCTGAACTTTCATGTTCGGATGCTGCACATACCATCATCACATTTGCTTGTGCTGCAATTACAACTAGGCCAGCACTAAGCCACAGCGTACTGCAGCATCCGCAGGAACCAACCCATCTTCTCACGACCAACTGAAGGAAAGGCTCCTTCTAGCTGTGCAAATGCTTGCATCGACCTACGGTGACTACCGTGGTCAAATCCTAGCGAAAACATGTGGTAGTGGCAACAGTACCTGTCCTCAGAGCAAAACCACCAGCCCTCCCACGCAGTCAGCCCAGCACAAACATAATTCGTGTTTCTTTGTACTTGATTAAGGACTCTGAACCTGAATTTTAATCATGAGAAAATCGTGTCCAATACATGGCAAGAGACAGAGAGAGGGTGCCCTTGGAGGACCTTCTGTAGCAATTACTTGGCCTAAACCCCTAAATTTCTTAACATTATGTTTAATCATTACAAGACAGATAGACTAAGGGTAACTATTCCAGCAGTGGACAAGCCCTGATGGTTAGCTAAGGTACCTAAGGGTGTGCATTTTAAAAAACATTTGCATAATGATGTGGCTGTTTAAAAATTACATAACAGTACAATTAAAATGCCAGAGAATGGCACAGTTGAGCTGTTGCTTAGGTTAGCTAATGTGATCCTGAGTCTCTCTGCCAGCTGCTTTCTTCTCTGAAACTGCTTGCCCACTTGAAATGTAAAAACACCAGTGGCTCTCATAGTTTTCACTTACATATAAAGTCTCTGGTGGGCTGCATGCTGTTTTCTCAAAGAAATATTTCATACCTGTGACATACATTAGCATCTTAAGATTCGCCTCCAAAACAATAGATTAAAAATCTATTAACACTAATGTAGGTTTCTGCACTTCAGCTTCAGCACCACTATATATGATTTAAAATCTGCATTTAAATACTGTTCAACTTTGACATCAACAAGTGTTGAAAGGAGTGTTCATATTTTTTTCTTGCTGAGAAAATTCTTTCTTGACAAATACTGTAATCAAGCCACTAATAGCTGGCACGAGTCTCGTCTGCTTTGACAATCATGATACCAAAAAGGAAAGACACAACTTCCCTTGCCTCTTATTTTCAAGATTACAAAGGACTCAGATCAGAATTCCAGAAATTAATATATACTTCTTCAGATAAGACTGATTTGTGAGATCAACTCTGAGTTTAAATTTTGTGTCTGGGCCTCATCCCAGTTCAAGACATCAAGTGGCGCAGGGGGGAACTTGACAGGCAATGGCAGCCCACTCTATACTGAATTGTAATGGCATTTCCCATTTCTAAAAATGAAAATTTAAAAATGAAACTTGCAATTCTTGACTGCAAATGACTGCAAGGCACTTATTTTTGATCACTGATATTTGCTAGGAAATAAATTAAAAATTAGAGGAAGGTCTGATACGACCTCCTGTCTGTGCTTCAGAGAATTAAAGATGCTGACCACTGGGAAGCCTGCATAACCCTAGGCTTCCTGCTGTCTATTAAAAATTATGTAAGACCAATGGCGAACGGTAATGAACAATAATCTTTCAAGAAATTGCCAACCAGTGGAATTCTTTAACAAAAACCTGCAAAAACATAACCAACTTTTTGTAAGTAAATAATTGTTTTCCAAATGAAAATTGCTTGATTTCATCCCAATTTCGTTTTACCAAAAACTACTTTGCTACCATGAATTCTGAGCTGCTGCCAGGATTATTGTTACACGAAAGTCCTCATTTAGTATTGAATTATTTTTTTTTTTCTAGAGGAGCTGCAAATTGAATCAGAAACATCCTTTTACTTTGCCTACCAAACGAATGCAGCTTCTATGATAGGCAAGAAACATCTTACAACGAGCACATGACAAACTGTCTCCAAGGGGACTTTCTTCAAGCTAAAAGGATAAAGTGGTTTTCATTTGTCAAAAATGCATTGTTGTTTTAAAGAATTGAATGAATTAAAAATATATATATTTTACATTTACAAACCATTTTAGAAAGGAGAATTCTTCCTCAGCAATAAAAAAAATAAATTAAAAGTTGAAAAGCAACCTCCCCACTCCAAAAAAACCCTCAGTATGTGTTGACTGACAAACCTTTAGCTTATTATTGGTGTTACACTATTTATTTGCTACTTGCAAAGACAACAAGGGAAGAAGGTATGTGGAAGTAACCCTTTTTCCCAGTATCACGTGCTCTAACTGTCCAAAGAACATAATTTTCAATAGAACAAATTTGAAATAAATAGGCCCAAGGACTCCATTAGCAGGTAAGCAGAAATTTCACAAGGCGTACATGGCTACAGGTAGAGACAAACACAGAAAAAAAAGCATTTGCATTTTTTTAAATCCTGGAAAACTGAAATATTTTATAGCTATGTCATAACCACTGTAATGTCACTGTCACACCATAGTTTATCAGAACAGGCTGTGATTCAGTGAGCTGTGAGTAGGCCGGTGTATTTCTTTCACAATGTCAATATGACTCTTTCCTGGAGAAATGTACACAGGTACATCCATCAGGAACAGATGAGAACTTTGGAGTCAGGCACAGGGCTTCTTCTTCAGAAAAAAAGCTGCAGGGACTTACTTCTGAACCCACACCCACAGCAGAAGTCAGTGAGCGACACATCTTGACCTATTGGTAACATCTACTGTACATAAATGGCGCACATTTGTCAGCTGTCTGAGGTTTGTAATTGCTCTGCTACTGCATTAGATAGGGAAGGAGGAAGACCAGGTCAACAACATTTTTTACATGTAAGCACTTCATACTACATTGTATATTTGCTTGGGCTGAAAGCCAAGAGAATGGTCTCTTTAAAAAAAAAAACAACAACAAACAAACAAACAAACAAAAACCCCCAACAAATCAAAATTCCTTTAATTTTATCCCAAACTTTAATACTTGAGACTGAAAGCCAAGGTAGCAAGACAGTTACTTACAGGGAAGCAAAGAATGGCATTGTGCCATCGCTCTAATGAGGATAAACACAGTAAGAAAATTATTTTATTTTCTGGAAATTAGTTTTAGATGCCATGGACATAGAAAGAACAAGATACAGTCATCTAACACACATGTATAGTACACATGCACAGGAAAAGGTTTGCATGCACATTTATTTCTAACAAGAAGAAACATTTTGTAAAGGGTGTTTGAATTCTATTTATTCAAACTGAGCCATACCATTCATACTGAGTAGACAGATTGGAGATATGTCTATTAAAAAACCCCACATTTAAACCAGTTGAAAGTGCAGCACTTAATTGTTCATCTCCAATACATGTAAGATAATACCTTATGGGTGATCTATGTACTGATCAAAATGGGTTTCATATACCTATTACTGGAAACCAGATACAAATAAGTCAAGAGACTGGATTAATTACATTGTTTTGCAGGAACCAAATGAGGGGAGAATCGGCTATGATCAAAAACGTTCTTGTTCTGCAAAATACACTATGATTCTATGCAGTGTTTTAAAGTTTGTTCAATACTATGTAATGTAATGAAATGTTCTGTAGCAATACAGGTCTTGCTTCTACTTGAGGTATTGTAAATCACTATCGATTTCCGTGGAGGCAGGATCAGGTTCTTAGTTAGAAATGATAACAAGCCAATTCTGAATTCTCTTATACTTACCGAAGATAGTCGTCATCTTTGACAGAGATGCAGAAATGGCAAGAAAATCTATTCATGTGCTTTAGACACTGGCTTTTAGCAGCAGAAAAAAGATATCAAAGAGCACAGCTTTACAAGCATATGCAAGAGCGGCATTATAGATGACTTTCCTGAACAAAGGCTTGCATGATCAGGCCAAATTGCTTGTGAGGCTTTCACCAAGCTTTCAAATAGTATGGAAAAAAGGGGGGGAAATGTTGTTTAAAAAGTATTTTTAAACCTGTTGCGGTATACTGACTGTGTTTGAATTAAATTGCAGATGTTCAATGTCCCTGAATTAGTACTTTTTATTAACAGACAAAGAGCACTCCATTAAACTTCTGTTTCGAATCACACTACTTGTCATTAAACAATCAGAGCATGTTTTCTCTTTCTTTTGACCTTGGCAATTAACATATAAACTTTCAAAGCACTACACTCAGACCTCTGAAACGAAATATGATATAGAACACAATTAGTGACATAAAGATGAAGGAGACAAATAAAGGGTATCTAAATATAAAGAAATTTCCTAAAAACTCTTCCTGAAAATGAGACACTGTTATTAGAGATTAGACAGTTTAAAGTGAAAAGACATCTGACATTTGCATTGATGCTGTAGTAGTGTAGCTCTGACTTACAGTAGGTGTAATTAGAGCACTCACTCTACGGAGGAAGAAAGACCTGTCACTCTGCAGCAGAGCCCCAAGCAAGGCAGCATAGCTAACAATGTCTTATCCTTAAATTACGCTTCTGATTTGAAAAAATATTTTAAAAAAACAAGGTTTGAGGTGGATCGTGTAGTGTTAGTAACTGAACCTTCCCCACTTCTCTGTTAATATTATTACAGCAAGTTATTACATATTTTTTGAAGCCCAGAGGACAGCTCAAGATTCATCTGCTTGAGTAAATGCACTGATAGGATTATTTTGGAAAAGCATGATGTAAGCAGGCTCTTTCTAATACAATGAACCCCCTCAAGATACTAGTAATTAAATTGATTAATTTGGCTTGTGAAGGTGCACTGTGTCATCTGATTTTGGAGGTAGACAAATATCCAAGAGATAGAATGTCAGTGTCTTCTTGTCCCTTCTTTATTTAGGGTTAACATACTACCAGCTAACATGGGAAACATCTTAGACAAAAGCTCCTATTCAGCCAAGCTGATTGAATGGAGTTGGAAATTTCAATTTTCTCCAGTCCTGGACAAGAAAGAATTTCCATGCATTGGAAATAGCTTTGAATGTTCTGAAATACGTGAAATGCAAACAGTTCAATCCCTGTTCAACCTTGAAGACAATCCCTGCAAACCCCACTGTTCTTAAAAGATCCCCTCTTTCTGTTAACAGGAGTTTAGACAAAACAGATGAGGTTCTCACTTCTACACGACCAGGGATAGAGTGGATGATACCTACAATGATGCCTTCCTCTTTTCTTGCAATACTATTGATCTTTTTGTCACCTGCCCCCAGACATCCACTGGCACTATTCTGTCATTATAGTGCTTGCCATGAGACACAGAAGGGACAATATAATGCTGCTTTCTGAAATACTACTGATTTTACAGACTTCAAAACGGAGATTGAGACTGAATGCTGGAGAGTTTTGTGAAGGGTAGATGACTTCCAGATAACGGCCTCACACCTACTCCTAAAGCAAGCCATGAGAGTTTTGTCTTGTAGGGATCCCTAAATCTCCTCTGTTTAGAAGGAGCAATAGCTTTCCAGGGAAGTGGAAAACATTACTAAAAATTATTGACAGTTTCAATTTGTAAGGATCCCCTTGGCGACGGCCACAATGGAAAAGAATTATTTGGGCTTCCCTTGCCAAATTCCATAACTGAAATCTATGCCAGCAAATGAAATATAAGACACATAAACAAACCCAATGAAATATAACAGAAAATCAGAGCAATTTGGCCAGTAAACAATTTAGGATTACCATGAAACAAGGCAAACTGGCTCTTCAAAGAAGTCTTTCTCAATAGCTCTCCTACTTCTGTTGAGTAGGCATTGCATTAAACTTGATCATCGTTTGAACTACTTATGAATAATTGATTTAGGAATAATTTCACTGACAAAACTCTCAAAGTTTAATTTGCTACGGTTTGTGGAACATATTTATATCCATTTTTAACAATGCTAATCGACAGCAATCCAGACTTTTGAACCCTAAAAAAAATTAATTGAACATTACAAACTCAAATACTGTCGATCAACATAATTTAATAGAGTGTCTTCCATAGATTACCTAACAAAGATCAATCATAATCACAGGACCCTCAACCATTTCTATTCTCCTGTGGTTATTGAAATAGATGGGATTTTCCAGTGTGTCTAGAAGATTAATGAATCAGATTTCTGGTAGATGAGAGTGGGATACTAAATTAGGAACAAGTAGTTCTCCAGAAGAACCCTCACCAGTAGCCTGTCCCCACATGCAGTTTTTGTCAATGGGGTTCCATTTGGAATATCTTTGTTGATCACAATAACAGAAGCACGTCCGCAGGTTGCAGAATATTTAGCACTTCCAAGATTCCTAGAGGAGAACTGGACCTACAGGTGCACTACAAGATGAAAATAATAGCCACACACTGCCACAGGTTCAGAGTGTCAAGGACAGGTCGGGGATAAGGATGAAACCTCTGCACATAGTGTGACTGCATCTGGTGGTTCATCCTAGAAGCAGATTTTCCTATTCCACAGATGATTACCAGAAAAGAAGCAAATCCCAAGTGAGCTACATGGTGAGAATGTCACCAGCTTTCCTGGCTTCACTATCTCTTAAAACAACCTGAGGAAAGGTGTCCTGTTATGTAAGAAAATTAAAGTGTTTAGAGATTATGTAGAAGACATAATTTCCAGAAGACTGACCAGGATCTAGAACCACAACCTCCAGTAAAGAAGTGGCATGAAGCTGTATAAGTATTTATGGGGTATTTTTGTCACATTTTCTACATATGCAAAGAATGCTCACCTTGGCACCTACATATTCCCTTTCCTACTGCATCCTATCTATCTCCATTGTCATCATCTGCACAAAGGTCCAATTTGGTAGCACACTGAGGGATGTTGTTTCAGGAGACCTCCCAAATGCGTGCAGGTGGTTATAGGGACAGTGTAGGTTCCCCCTTCCTGAGACACTCCAGAGAAGAATCGTGTTGTGAGAAGGAAAGTCACAGCAGCTGCTCGAATGTGGCCCAAGCATAGGGGAGGACAAGCTCACTGGCAGGCAATCATCTCCTCAAGCAGGCTTGCAGACACCCCTCAGGGGACACAAGCTTAAATTTTGCAGCACCTCTCCACAGGCTCATACTTTACATATGAGACTGAAGAATAAAAAAAAAAAGGTTGATACACACTGCGGATGACAAGGAAATAAATTTTCTTCATCCATTTCTTCATCCAAGGCTATCCTTCAAAATACACGGAAGCCTATTTTGCTTCACAGTCACTCCGAGTTTTAATGCTATGACATGATATGCAAACTGGTAGGAGTTTCATATTCTCTTTTCAGAGGAGGAAAAAAGTAGAAATGAACAATTCAAGAAGTTACAAGACTTTTATTCGGGGAGTAATATGCACTGGCATGGAAGACCAGGAGAAGACTTGGATTATAGGTTTATCTGTCCCTTTTTATGGGTGACCTTGAAAATGCTTAGAGAAAGCTAGAGAGAAAAGCAATTACATTTTTGAAATTACACACCACTGTTCTCATTCATCTTGATAAGCACTTTTAAGGAATCCAAAAAAGGCTAGAATATTGCTTTTATAAGAGTTATAGAGACCTTGGTTCTGCAGAGTCAGTTTTAAAATAAATTTAGATGTACAAAGATGAATTTTTATTTCCTTTGTGTTGCTAAATTAGCCACTTTCTAAAAAAACCCTCCAGTTCTATACTGGGGCCTTTGGCAAAAAAAAAGTGTACAGGATTTTTTTCCTTGTTCTGAAAAGATATAGAGCAGCTCAGCTTATGCTGTGCAGCCATCCCTACTGTGTCACAAGCATCTGCATTCATCCTTTTCTGTGCGTTTATAAGTGTGATTGAAGTGTTGATAGGAAGCTGCATTTATAAAAACAGGATGTTATGCGAACAATAGGCACAAGATTGTAGTTATTCTTATTCCTGCTGGTTAAGCTCCCCTGTGTTCATTTAGGCATGATCTGTCTTCGTGTCTCTTTTACTCTCATTATTATCTTGCCTTACCAATTAGGTAAGGCACTGAACGGCCTGTTATTCCAGCCTGGGAGGGCTGGGGGTCAGAAGGAGTCATGCTTAATGTTAAGTAGCTGTGAAACGTTAAAGCCTGTAAATTCATCAGGACAGTTGGCCTAGCCCACTGCAGGGCAAGGGGTGTAAGTACTTTTCTGCTTGAATTACGCATGGAGCAGCACTGGCTTTGAAATGCCAGGATCCACGCTGAGCCCGGCGAACGCTCCCCGAGCGTGTAGCTCCAGCCTCAGCTCTAATAGCAGGAGCAATAGGGGTTATATTTGGAAGCTCTTGGCAGTCGGATAGAAAAAGAAACTTCAAAAATCATTCTTCCTCTTTACTGAGGACCCCCTTAGGAGTACTACTGGGAAGAAGTCTGTCGACCTGCCACAGCTAATAGTCACTCAGCAACCCGGCGTAACCACCGCTCCAGAATCAATGCGCTGCAGCTATTCAGTAGTACCACATCTGATGCTTGAAAGGATGGAAAATACGATATGTGACAGCTGCTTATGAGTGATAGTGATAGTGAACAAAAAGCCTAATGGGTACTGGAATCTCCCCGCCCTGCATACAGAAAAGACGAGGAAGGGAATGATGACTTTTCCTAGCGCGGCTGCACTCTTCAGCAGGCACCGTCCTGTGTGCCAGATTGGCATCTCCAACAGCTCAACAGCAATTATTCACTTGCCACCTCTGAAGCTGTGGTTTGCTACTCACATAATCTCTGCTATATCACATACCAGACTGCTGACTGCACATCAAGAGGTTTTTCACTTGTTGGACAAGAGAATGAGAGACCAGCAGACAGAAAACAGAAAAGGGTCGAATCCGTTAGTCTAGAGTTTGTACAAAGAAAGCAAGAGCTTTTGTCACCAACATGCACAAGGTTAAAATCCAAGCAAGGCTAGTTTATCTTTGGAAAGAATGATTTTCTGATGTGCCAAATAAAATGGCCAGGCTTTGTGGTATGGTGTTTTACCTCTGGCTTTGTTGGGAACTCGGTTGTATATCCTCTTGGACTGCTTGAAACTTAGCACCTAGCAATATATGAATAATTTCTGGAATTGTGGATTATTTCGTGAAATCCCATAGTGTCCCATTTTGATGTACAGTAAGATATTGCTTCGGCAAAGGCAACTTTGCCTCCGTTTGCTATATGGCTTAGCATCTCAAACTTTTGACTGCAAATCTGAATAGATACTTTATACCTCACCTCCATGAACTTCACTCTTCATTGTGTAAGCATAACTTTGATTGGTATTTAGAGAAAAAATATTCATTTTTTTTCTGAGAGGGAAGTACATTTGTTAATATGGCTGAAACTTTTTAAAATATGTCTCAAAACAAATGTCATAAGCTTTTCATTGTCACAAGCTTCTACAGAAAAAATCTTCAGTATAAGACAATAATGTATTTCTAGCATGCAGAATGACAGAACACCTGCCTAAAACGAGAAAAGAAGACAAGAAGAAATTTCACCAGGATAGAACCTAATTATTAAAGACATTTTAAAAGCAGAGGTGACTCTGAATTTGAGGTAGAAAGATGAGTTTGATCAAAGGGATCGTTCAATCACTTGTCTATACAAGAAAGTGTTGCCCTGAGTTGTCAGTAGCTCTTCTCGACCTATTAAAAGTCCTAAGTATTATTTTGTAGATCTCATTTGGAAAGACTCCATTAATATTCCCATATACGAGAATAATTAGTTAATATCTATTTTACTAGTTATTTTTCACTCATAAATATTTTCTGACATTATGTTCCATTTTTATACTATAAGACCTTTATTTTATCTTGGTTTAAGATACATAAACATCTTTTCAAATGTTTATATACCACCAAGAAATATTTTCAAGGCTACCTCTGTTTGTAATTTTATCTTCATGCTAAGGGACTCAAAAGGTTAAGATTTTAATCCACTGCAAGGGATTTGCTGAATAAATATCTTGTTTGTAAGAGCTGGATTAAGACAACACACTAAACCTACTCCATCTAACTATGACACAGTGAACCTTGTCAAAAAAATAAACTCTTCTGTTTATCCTTACTTATGCACAGGTCTATGAATAACTCTTATAACCAGCTAGTGATCCTGCCTACATTATCTCGTCTGTAAACATGCTCTGCATGCTGAAACAGCTGAAAGGAACATACAGGATTAGGAAAAATTGCAGAAGCTGAAAACATGTTTTAACGCAACTATGGGAGAAAAAAAATCCTCTGCTCCAGGTGAAAAGCTTTATAGTCTCTCTCTCATCTTCCCTTATCCTCTCACATTGCCCAGAATTGCCTTACTTTGTCAGAGAGAAGCTATGACAAAAAGCTACTTAGAATGACCCAACTTGAAGGAATACCTCCTACTTTAATTTCCCTAAGAACAGATAAAACAGTCTATAGGCAGCTACTTTTAAATTATTGTTTCTCAAAAGGTACACTAGCACTGGTTAGGAAAAAATGTTATATACGAGCAAATAAAACACAGAGCTCAAATGGTTTGTGAATTTGTAAACCACTATTTAAACTTTGAGTTTCATCATTTACTTTTTAGCCCAGGAGGTCTCAAGCATGTTACAAACTTCCTGTTAATACTACCAGGATTTTGGTTGGCAATGTCAGTTGGAGAAGTTGGGCTGCTTGTTTAAAGACAGCATCTAGCATTAACCTGCAGAGGAACAGCTGTTTAACAGTATAAAGGAACACTGCACAGCAATTTAGGATAACAGATACATGGACATATTATTCTGCCTTCCTGACATACTCTCCCAATGACCCAAAATAGACTTATGCCAGAAGACTATATTTTCTGAAATCTGCACCATCCCAAGACTCCAATCAGCCATCAGTTCTCAAAAAGATTCTGTACCGGGATTTGGAGAGAGCCCCATGTCACAGGACAAGCCACTTAGATCCAACTTCTCAGGCCCTACAGGCCTCTCTGTTTATCAGGTGGAAGGAGCATAAAGCCCTTGGTATTTACTATGATAGGGTTTGACTTCTCTTCCGTTATGAACATTAGCAACACCTCTGGTTTTGTAACTGAGCTAGAAGACTGTAGCTGTGGCACAAAACAGTTGCTAATACCATTATTTTGAAACCTGGGCTTGTCACTGAACCTGTCTGATGGAAGAAGGTGAATGCACTTTACTGAATATTCAGTGCAGTCTGCAGCACCTCAGCCTCACCCAAAGGGCGAAACAAGAGGTTTGACATAGTAACCCCACCTCAGTGACATGCTCTGCTGATGTGACATATTTAAAGGCCGCAGGACCTTGAAAAATCTCATTAAAAAAAAAAAGCAAATAATAGTATAAAGATTCATTTATCCTACTTTGTGAATGAGCACATCATAAACATTTCTTGAAGACCTTTACCTCTCTGCATATTAGCTGCCCCCCCTCCAGAGTCCAGACTGACTTGGGAAGGGACAGAAAAGAGTTGCTGACCTTCCTTCAGAGCAGTAATGGGGTGAAAGCAGCTCGGAGATTGCATTTCCAGGTGTTGCTGCCTGCCCTCTTCGAGCAGAGAAGCCTAATAACCTGACCTGATGTTACAGATACACAGCAGGCTCCTGGAAAGCCTATCCCTCAGCACTGGAATCAACCATGGCCTGCAACCCTACATTTCATATAAGAATTTACTGCTGCACTCAAAGAAAGAGGGGCATCATCCAAGGCTTAGACTCAGCAAAACCTTCTCATCAAAGCTGGAGTGATCCTGTACTTTGCTGTCTTGAGACTGTACTTTTGTCCCACTCAACATCTGCTGACAGGAGGGATTGTAAGATGATGCCCTGCCTCCTCAAGGGTAACAAGAACTTGCAAGCAAGAGGAAAAATGCTTACTTGCAGCTCACCCAAAATTATCTGACTTGTTTTGTCATTTGCTGGGGGAGGGGGGTGGTGCCAGAAAGGAAAAATTTGCTCAACAGCAGCATGTTCAGGGGACGTATGTCATTTCGAATAAACCTCATGATCCCTGTGGAAAGGTCTGATTTTCTGCCTGCTGATTTCCAAGCTTCAAGCTCTTAGACCCCAAGTTTTTAACTTTTCTAGGAAAAACAGCATCTGCTCTTGATCAGTTGGTCCCCCCACCATGATATTACATGACCTTACCCTGGGAAGGAATCAGTAAATCCTAACTCACCATCCAGGCAAAAGAAGATGAGGCATTCCCTTCATAGAAACAGGCCTCAGCGACAAGTCATAGGCAAGAGTGTCTATTTATTTAGGTATGTTTATGTTTCTATGAACAAAGTCTTTTGTTCTGGAGTACTCTGCATGTAAGGAGTCAGAAAAACAGATGCATCTACCTGATGTGGTCACATGTGGTTAGGCTGTTCAAGATCAGAAATAGGGGCCAAGGTCCTTCACTTGTATTTGGAGTGCTGCTACTGGCATTTCTGATGAAAACAGTCAAGCTCTGCGTCGAGGCTGTACCACAGGGAAGAAAATCTGGCATAGTCGATCCTTAAAATCCAGTGGTACTATTTCTACTTTATGACACAATGCAGATAAAGTAGCATGGGACATACCACAGATCAGACTCTTGTATGTCATGTTTTTTTTCCTTTAGCAATTGGCAAAGTATAGATGTTGCTGTACCGTTATGTCTTCCAAAATACTATTTTCACCAAAACGGAATACAGTGATGAAATACATCAGATTAAAAGCAATGTTTGAAACCTGCCTCAGACTCCCCAGAACTAACAGTGGAAAGAAATTTAATAACATCAGTACAAGTGAATATCTTAACAGCACCGTTAAATTACAAGATTTAAAATCCAGTCTTTTCTTGCTTAACTTTCTACTGTAGGAAAAGTGGCAAAGGTGCAAAAATATGTCATGGCCTTGAATTTCTGAGTACTAAGAAAATGATTCCTCTTTCTACCTTTACTGAAGAAACCTGTGCATTCATATATGCAGCCTCAGAATCAGATGCATATGCAGTGTCTGTTTAATACCTGTTACAGCAGTTGCCAACAGTTAAATGCTTTTCCAATCAGAGTATTTCCCATTTAACTTCTTCAGGCTAAGTTATCACCCAGGAAAATAGCTCAGTAAAGCTGTTATCCTAATACTTCCTCCCTCAGTCTTCTGCTATACACCATTACATGCTGCATGCATATAAACACACATACACACATATATATATATGCTTCATTTCAGTAGTGTTTTTCTTCCCTAGAAGCTGGCAGAATAATTCCCCTCTTGTTATTTAGTTTTACAGTGGAGTAGTTTGACTGAAAAGAAATTACATTTTTATACAAACAACAGTGAGATAAGATCATGATTTCACAGCACCTGAATGACTAATACCTCAAACTTCAGAAATGGGCAGGAGAAAGAAAATTTATTCCATACCCAAGGTGTGTGAAATACTAAATCTAACTGAAATTTAACCACAGAATTTGTATAGCAAGAGTACCAGTCTGAACAAAAGGAGCATGAGCCCTCCTGTGATAGCTCACTAATTTTGACTTGGAGAGTAAATTTTAGGAGGAAAAGGATAACCTGTTACGTATGCTCACTCAGCCTGCAGCCTCTACTCTGAAACTCTGAGATTCCGTAGTAAGACCTAAAATGTACCTTTATTTTATGTCTCTCTTCCCTAAGAGGTGAATTGAGAATGTCTGATTAAGAACAGAAGTACTAAATCTCATCTTTTCTCTAGAGTTCATTTTCTAACACACATAAGATTAAATGTTTATGTTCCTAAATACAACTTTGATAGTGCATGGAAATGGATTCCTGCTGCAAATTGAACATTAATGAGGCCCAGCAGAACACTTGCGTGTAGAATGACTAAAAACAAGGACACAAAGGCAAAGACCAATCACACTCTTCAAAAACAGACAGAAAACAGGAGCTAGGGAGAGAATTTAATGCCAGTAGTACTCTCTGATGATTTGGTCAGTTTTTCTTCATATACAAAGAAATATTATAGGTCCAAGAAAGTCATCAGGAAATATACATTTCATTTATCGCACTTCTTTTGACACAAAATCTCAGGCCATAACTGAAGCATGAACTGACAGAAGTTTGGCTCTACTGAAAAAGAAAGGTTTGGAAACAGATACATAACTGTTACTCTTCACACTGAAAAAAGTATTATGGTTCCATATAATCACTACACAAGGCCAAATGTACATGGGACATTTTTTGTCTCAAGCAGACCACTACATTTTATATATTGCCAAATTTTAAATATTTAATCACAAAATCAACTATGAAACAAGATCCACATATGTTACACTTTTTCCAATTCAAGGTCCAGAAACAATTCCAGTGGATATAATTTTGTAAAATTAAGCTAAACTTCCTATGTAAGATGCTGATTTAGGAAAAGAGATAGGATATGGAAGTGTCCTGCTTTGAGCAACCCGGTACTAATTTTTCTTCTAATGCTTGGTAAAACTTCACTTTTATGAGACTCTAGTATCTGAATTTGTGAAAATATCTATTTTATAGCCAGCTGTGTTATGTGGGTTTCAAGGTCTCAGTGTTTTTCAAGCTCGCCAGGTGCAGGAATGAGGAGGAGCGAGACCCGGGCACTCGACCCAAGCTGGCCAACAGGATTATTTCATGCCATGAACGTCACATTCAATACAAATTTGAAAGTTCGCTAAGAAGTTCTTTCTCTCCCTTGATGGCTGCCCTCCTGAGAACTTCTTGCCCTGGTGCCGGACCCCTGAGGCCTTCGCTTCCTCCCAAAGCCGTAGCACTTGCAGTGTCCAATATTTGCTGTCCACTGCTGGGAGTGCACAGCTTCCTACTGATAGAATTGGCTGAGTATAATCCTTGTATGCTTTATATTGGTGTCAGGATCAATATTGGTTCTTTAGTGTTACTAATGTTAATTATTTAGTCTTATTCTATTAAATCTGTTTCTATTTCAGCCCTTGGGTTTCCTTGTTTTTCCCATATTCCCCTTCCAAGGTGGGGAGGGGTCATAGGGTGATAGAATAATTGTCTGAACAACAATAAATTGTTGTGGGTTACTTAAACCATAACAGGAAGAAATTCTTGCAATAGAAAAACATGTAAGTTGCTGCCTGTAGAGCATGGACTTTAAAAATCTGAAAAATGAGCCTAGGATTTTCTTCAGGTTTTCTCTTCAGATTCGAAAGAATCCATCTGAGAAGCCCGTGGAAAGCTGGAATTACACCACTGAGAAAATATTTCAGATGTGATCCTGCACACCTTAATAACATACAGAGCCAGAAAGTTTCTACTTTTCTAAATTTGTAGAGAACCATCTTCTCTAATAGCTATATAAATGGAAAAAATGAGCTTTAAATTTTTCTAATTTGACATTTGCTCCTAAATTTTAAGAGTTTTTTTCCTATGAAGACAAAGAACTGAGATTGCAACTCTCACCAGTTCTCCTGCCTAACCAAATATTTTTACCGTTAGATCTCCTTAGAACCCCAGTCAGTGAAAAAATATTTCTACTTTTTTTTTTTTTACAATTTATAAGTAAAACAAAACCCCATAGTTCTTGTTGCTAACAAGGGCAATAGCCTCACTCTGCCTTAAATATTTCATAATGCACTGCATGATACTAAATTAAGTTTTTTAAGCATTGCTCTGGCATTATACAGTTGGAGGTATGGAGATTTGTCTGGTAACCAAGCATATTTTATTATTTACACTTTATTTCTATTATACAATGAAAAAGAATGTGTGACCAGCAGAACTAGCAAAATGGACAATAAAATGATCATTTGATATACAAGTTGGGACATTCCAGTCAGTCAACTTGCTTTTCTACAGGAAGCGTAGCTATCCGAATTTCCATAATGTAAAACTGTTTATTCTGCCACTGAGTAGGAATTTCTGAACCAAATATCCCTGTGGCATAGTTTAAAGAAAACCACTACAGTAAAACATTCATTTCCATAATATATATGAAATAAACATATGGATATAAACCACCACCATTTCTCTCATCAGCAGTAGTAAAAGCAGCAAATAGTGAGTTCAGCAAGTGGACCTCAAGGAAATTTTTACAATTCTTTGTTAGGATTTTTTCATTGTCTGGTCAGAAACATCAGCCACTTCTCTAATAATTTATCAGTAAAGATATAAAGAAGTGAACACTGCTTAGTGTTCACTGGTCCTTCTATAAGTAAAATTATAGCATGGATTTATTCATAGAATAAAGAACACATTCACTCAGGATATGTGTTCATTTTATTCCCGCAAACAGTTTCACGGGATCAGGAATCTCTTCTCATAAAAAACCTTCCACTCTTTAATAAAATGGGGGGAAAAAAAATACTGGTGTTGAAACCCACACAGAGTTCATAAAGATGAGTCACTACCTATGCTGGTTAGTAATGTCTCAATTTAAAACAACGTAATTCCTGAAAGTTGTGTATCATAAATCATTTGTTTCATTTGAGCAGTATTTATATGCATTTGTCAGTATTACCAGAAGGAAACAAACACATTTTAATTTGTGGTCCTAAAACTTACATGTAAGCATGCACTACCCAAAAACTAGAATTGTAGCTAACAGCAATATAATTCTGAACTTATTTCTAATCCTGCACAGGGCTATTTTGTCTAATAGCTATAGGAATGGAAATTAAGTGATGTCTAAAATGGACATACTGTATTTTTCTTCTTCAAAGACCAAGAATTTCAACTGAATATGTTTGGATAAGTTGTCCAGCGTATTTTGGGCAATACGTATTTGGAACACAAAAAAAAATAAGCATCCTGAACAGAATACAATAATACATTGAAGAAGAACTTATAAATCAAAATATTGGAGACTTTTTGAGAATTGCAGAAGCAGGATTCATTCCCTTGGACCACTAAATCGGGGATACATGTGTTCTGATCTTTCATATGTGTATATACATGTATTGTACCTACTCTCCAGTATTCAGCATGTCTGCATTGGCAAGTAATCCACTTGGCATTGACGAAAAAGCTATGGAGAAGTCTTTTAGAGTGATGCCCTGCACCCTTGGGCTTCAGGACAGATAGGTTTTTCCTTCATCTTTCCCATCTATTATGAAAGTTATGTATTTCTGTGGACAGAGATGCTACAAATACAACATAACCTATTTCACCTGTTCATATCTGTCTACATATGCCCATACTTTAAATTTGGGGATTTTTCCCTTAAACGTATAACTCTTTCCTCCCTCACAAAATTCTACTGCTCCTCCCTGCACGAGTGGGCCCAAGACATATTTGGTACCTAAAATGTGGAAGGTCAATTTCAATCTAAATGCTGGAGGAATAGGAATGAAAAGTCACAGAATTGGGGGGAAAACCAAGTTAAATGGATTATAAAAATAACATTTGTTGCCTATAGATTTATTGAACACATTGCTGAATGATTTATGCTCTGCTATAGGTACATATACATGCTTTAAATAGTATACATTAAAAATATATTCAGTTATAAAATGTTCATTGTGTCAAAATTTCTAAGTCCCTGAAAAAAAACATTTTACTCTTGGAACATTTTCTCTGGTGTCATTGATTAAAAATATGACACAAAAGATATGTGGCATTGTTCTGATGTAAGGCAGGTCACAGTAAAAAGTTTCATGTTATCACTCAGAGAAAATAGTGTAAGAAACTTGGAGCAACATCTGGATGCCCAGCATAATTCTTTCAGAACCCTTCACCTCTTCTGTCTTTTATGTCCCCCAAAAGATGAAGTGCATGCATCTGAATAGCCTCATAATTCTTGCAGCAGTTAGAGGAGTCACATAGTACTCTCCTTTCCTTTTTCCAGTCCTCCTGACACTTGTTTCTAGTCTGTATTGTCAGACAGCTTCAGGCTTCTCTGGAGCTGGATTGCATCTTCAGACTTTGTAGAAGCATGAAGACCTTCATTTGAAGATCAATCTTATCATGAGGAAAGAGAGCCTTTCCCCAAAGGAAAGATGTAGGTTGGAAAAGGAAGTAATTACAAAAAGAGGTCTTAAAAAAATCACTTTTGTGAAGAGTTTTGTTACCTGAACAGGACCGCATTTTACCTGTGACTCAGAACATCTCTGCAGTGTACCTTCCATCCATGGCAGCACTTCAGCAGAACTTCCTGTTGTCCTGACCCAGCAGCCTGCACCTTCCTAAGCCAGCAGTGGCGAATGGAGTCTAATATCTGTGTTCCATTTGTGTGCAAATACTTCAAAGGCACAAATAAATTCCACTGCTTATTTATGAAACACTTCAGAGCTGTGGAAATGGACAGGTATTAATTTACAACCAGGGACTTATAAGTTTGAACCGAAGTTCCAGTGCCAACTGTAAGCTGGTATTTGTAGCAAAACAGAGATGCTCATGAAGGCAGTGACTTGAGAAAGGGCATCTTACTCTGAACTTTAAAATATACCACAATGCAATTGTTTCTGGCAATCTAAAATCTGTCTCTTACTTTTTTTTTTCCTAGGCTCACCATCTGCTCTCCAGTGTTGGAATGCTGGAGGAGGGGGGGTGGGGTGGAGGGTCAAGAACCAAAAATCAGACAAGGGGACTTTCTTAAAAGATAGCTCACCAACCTGTTCCCATGCTGTTCCATTTCAGATTTTGAAGGTATAACTCGTTCCAATAGTCTGGGACAATTGCCTGCCTCAAGCCCAGCTAATTGCTTCAAAACGTGAAAACCATTTCTGAATTTTCCCACAAATTTCACCCTTGCCGAAAACCATTCTGTAACCCTCAGCGACCTTCTGCTTTCTTTGTTAATGCAGCTGCTCCTGAAAGGCAACCTGAAACACCTTATGCCAGAGGATGGAGCTATATTAGTACTTCCAGCCCAAGTCAATCAATTAATTGGTAGTAACTACTAGAATTAATCATCCTTGCCTATCTGGCTTCATTATTCAGAAACAAAGCACCAACATCTCTTTTCTGCTGTCACTTCTGTTCATTTTTTGCTATATGTTTTGCTTAATCTTTTACAGCGTTACATCTGAATTTATTTAAAAGGCAGGTCTCATATTACTTTTCAGTATCTGTGCTTTGCCCTGTACCAGCACAGCGTAAGGAAATAAGGTGATCTGCTTGCTGGGCTGCATTTTCGTGAGTGGAAAGTGAGAGTGTGTATTAGGAACAGCGCAAAAGTGGGCAGATCCAGTGAAGCTACAACTTCTGCCTTTGCGTCTGCCAGCACGCTGAAAGTGTCACCATGGACTTTAACAGGCATTTGAAGTAAAATTAAAATAATATGGCAAAAGTCACCGTTCCTTGCCAGCCATGTCATATTCACCACCCTAAAGGCAAAGACTTTTTTGCATAGGCACATCAGCAGCCACAGTCGTAGGCTGAGTAATATTAATATAAAAGCTGAGGTAAAATCTGTGGGGGTTTAGGAGAAAATAAGATTTCTCTGCCTCAAGAACAGAAATGTCTGTCAGACAATTGGAGGAGATACTGGGCCTGTACAGCTTCAGCTTTCCCGTCGCTGTCTACTCCAGGTTGTTTATCCGGTTCCTGTGCTATAACGTTTTATCCCAGAATGGAAATGCAAGTGCACTGTATCCACAAAAATGGAGCAGTTGGTGCCATTTCACAAATATTCTCATCCAAAAGGGTTCTCTTATATGAGTAAACTCTAGACAACTATGTCGAACACAAACCTGGTATGATCAAACTCAACCAGCCAGTCCTAACCTTCTCCTTCATGAGTTTTAGTTATTCTATATTACTATTTAAAGCCTTTCCATGAGTTATAGCACGTTACTCCACACTTTCTTTAGTTTCCAAAGCCAGGTCCTAAATAAAGACCAAAAAACACTTCAAACAACTTAATCCTTCCTAGAAAAGGCTGTTAGCATTCAAAGATGACATTACATCAAAAGCAAAGGTTAAACTCCAGAATGCATTCTTTGAATGAAGTAACAAAAGCTCTATTATATCCTTTGATCACTTGAGCTCACCTGTAGGAAATGTTACACCTTTTTATTAAACTGTTGAATTGTCTTTGCTGTACAAGCTGGAGACATTCCTGACAGGCTTAAAGTCATTAACACCTCTGAGGAATGCTCAGCAGAGCCTATAATGCTCTCTCGTGTCTATGCATGTTAGGACAACTACTCTATAGTTTCCTAACATCCCAGGCACTCTTTCCTCTTGATATTTGTTCAACAAATTTATTGAAATGAGTAAAATAATAGCATATTGGCAAAATTCTCCATGACACAAATGTGCACAGTAAAATATTTGATGGTTGCAAATAAAAATCCCTAGCACTAAATTAGCAGATTTATTGAATTACCATGACACACTTGTAAAATAAACCACCAGTTAATTACTGTAAAAAAAAAAACAACCCACCAACATTGCATTTTTTATTGGTGTCTGGCCAGTACGTTTACCATTGCCCATTACTAACTACTGTATACACAGTTAATCCATCTTCTATTCACATAACATACATACATATTCTCACACAAATAGACACACGCACACACCATGCACTTTCTCTCTCTCTCTCAATATCTACTCATGTATAAATGTGTATGCATGTATGTACGGCCTCTTAAAATTACGATTAAAGATCAGCACTGTATCTTTGGTTTCTCTTCTTTTAAAGATTTTGTTACACATTTGTTTTGTTTTACAAGTATAGCCAACTATAAACACGCCTTCTTTTAAAAATAAATAAATAATTAAATAAGTTCATAAGGATTTTCTGGCAATCCAGACTGCTATTTAGTTCTAATATCTTCAGCAATGAACAGCTGAAAGCTATTTTCCGCCAGCCTCTGTGGATCCTTTGTTTCCTTTTATTCCTTCAGTTCTTTTGCAGAGCTCATCTCTTCATGCTTAAACAATATTTTTATGAAAGACTAGCATTCCTACATGGGAGCGCTCTCTCAGACACACAGAGAAATGGGAGCTGATTCTCCGTTTCTTCTCAAGTTGCGCACTATATACATTATTTCTTACATGTCACAAAGCTTTTGAATGTTTCTACTACACTTTACACTTCAGGTTCTGAGACATCTTCTGCTGAATAAACGCTCACATACATAAAAGCTTGCTGCCAGACCATCACCACATACACATACAAAAAGAATTCTTACATAGCTATGAGACAGCTAAGAAACACAGCGCAAAAAACTACCAAATCTAAACGATGGTAGATTTTAAAAGGAACGTGTGTCATTTCAAAAAGGAAATGCATATGCTATCTGTATCGTAGCCGAAGCCCCACACATAGGCTAATATAATCACCAAAAATTAAGTTTATATCCTTCTTTCATACTTGACCTATGATTTTCTTAGAGAACTTTTGATTTACTTATGCTTCTATTCTTGGCCTATTTAGAGATAACTATTCAGTGGAGGCTTACAGTGAGCTTCTGGATCTTAATCCTGTTGTCTCGATTAGTCTCTCTAATGATTACACAGTTTGATTGCCTCAGAGGGAGGTGGAGAAGAATGGGGTGGAGGGAAGGGAGCAGTTTGTATAGTCCCCATTAGCTTCTGATTACAGGAAAAACAAGATAGTGTCATGTAGGCTGAGTTCAGTGGGGAGGAAGGCAACGTGCCTTGGAATAATTCTGTACAATCAAGAGATTAGAAGGATTAAATGTAACCAAACCTTTCCTAAAACAGAAGGATGAGCAATATGTTTTTAAATGGTAAACACTGGCTAATTTGTTGACTCATTTGTGAGACAGGCTACTAACACAGGGAGAACGCAAGTAAGAATAAAGCAGCTGCCTATACCTGTTTCACTGCCGAATTAGGTGGAATGGCTTTAAGATTGCTGTGCGTATCTGACTTTGTTCACTGAAGATTTATCTGTCTCTCCCACCCCCACCTCAATTAGGCAATAAAATGTGATTTTTTTCTGAAACTATGAATTTTTGTGTACCTGTGGGTAGCCAGAATGAATGAGTAAAAGATTGGAAGAATTTTTCATCTGCGGTTTCTTCTCAGGTTTTGAGTGATTTAGAATTTGTATTTTTCATAAAACTTGAAAATGGCTTTCATAAAAATTCACCCAGAAAAAAACCCCACACAAATTTCTTTGCTGATTTCCTTTGAAAAATTATAAAATGCAAAAATAAGCCTGATAGACTTTTCATTTTTCTATTTTTAATCCCTTCTTAAATTAACAATTAATGTTTTCCTTATTTCATTTTACGAAAATAGCTCATTATTTGCAGACACATGAAAAATCCCTCCACTTCAAATGTCTTCAGTTTCTGGAGAATAATTTCTTCTTTTCCATAGTTGCACTACTGTCTGATGCAGAAAGCAAGCTTCACTCTGCCCAGAGAAGCCCTTTTCAATCCCCACAAGAACTCTAATACTGGAAAGAATACTCACTCCACTGAAAAACTAGATAACCAGTACTATCCTTCCCTAAAACCTCGTAGAAGGGGATGGCTTTCCCTGAGAACAGCAGCTCATCCAACCGGAAAAAACATGTCCCTTCGTTATCAAGCACTTAAGTCTGTGCTGCTTACTCACTTTTAAGTCATCCATCCCCACTAATGTTAGCCTGCTCTTCCCTCCCAGTCACAGCATTCAGTAGAGAGGGGTAACTGCAGTGAAGTATGCAAGCTAATCCAAAAGTACGTGAAAAGCAGCAGTAATACTCTCCCATGTGGAGGGAAGAGTAGAGGACCTGTGGCCCGTCAGGTGCTACTCTCACAACATTAAAATAAAGGTGTTAAATGAGACTTTATACAGAGTTTACATAATAGGTTTAAGATTATGCATCGTGTCAACAGGAATCACTAAGTCAATGTCTGCAAGGAGAGAGAATATGTTTTATGAGCTCAGCCAGTATAGCTACAAAATGCAAAAAAAATTCTGAAGTACTTCATCAGATTAAATATTGGAGCTCCTGGTTTCCAAATATGCGTTAGCCCATGTAATTCCATTTCCAACCAACTCATGGACCTAAACATGAAGATAACAGCACATGAGAACTGAAAGTTTACAGCTCTTGTAGATATGTGGGCTGAAGCTTGCAACAAACTCAGACACAGCGTAGAAAAAAAATCTGAATTGTTCTTGGTTTCAGACACCTGGCCTTCAGTCATCAGGATAATTCTCAGATTAGTACTCCCAGAAATACAAAATAAGCACAGCTCTTTACATGGCCTAAACTGGAGAGCAGTCAACATCATTCTTTTCCCATTAGGAGTCATAATCTGAGGTTTCCTCAACTTGTGATAGAGCAAAAATGGGCAGGGAAAAAAGGGGGTTGTTCACATTCTCAGGGCTGAGGTCTCCGAATACACTCACCCTTCTTGTGGGAGCTCAGCCTCATCTGGAAAATGAAATGTATAGGCAGTGGCTGAATTAAGGATCTGAAAGATCAGGTCAAGATGGATGTTTTAAAAAAAGGAAAATGCTGATTTCCAAACAGTCACCCAAAAGTTGGATTGTTTTCCAGATCAAATTGTACCTGACAAATTTGGTGGCCTTCTACGACGGCGTTACAGCGTTGGTAGATAAGGGAAGAGCAACAGATGTCATCTAGCTGGACTTGTGCGAAGCATTTGACATCATTCCGCATGACATCCTGGTCTCTAAATTGGAGAGGCATGGATTTGACGAATGGACCACTCAGTGGATAAGGAACTGGCTGGACAGTAGCACTCGAAGAGTTGCAGTCAACGGCTCCATGTCCAAGTACTGAACAGTGACAAGTGGTGTTCCTTAGGGGTCGGTACTGGGACCGGTGCTGTTTAACATCTTTGTTGGTGACATGAACGTTGGGATTGCATGCATCCTCAGCAAGTTTGCCGATGACACCAAGCTGTTTGGTGAGGTCAACACACTGGAGGGGAGGGATGCCATCCAGAGGGATGTGGACAGGCTTGAGAGGTGGGCCCGTGCAAACCTTGTGAAGTTCAACAAGGCCAAGTGCAAGGTCCTGCAGATGGGCCAGGGCAATCCCAAGCACAAATACAGTCTGGGCAGAGAACAGATCGAGAGCAGCCCTGCCAAGGAATTAGGGGTGTTGGTGAATGAGAAGCTGAACATGAGCTGGCAATACATCCTCACAGCCCAAAAAGCCAACCTCATTCTGGGCTGCATCAAAAGGAACGTGGCCAGCAGGCCAAGGGAGGTGATTCTGCTGCTCTACTCCACTCTTGTGAGACCCCACCTGCAGTACTGCGTCCAGCTCTGGAGCCCTCAGCACAGGAAAGACATAAGAAGGACATGGACCTGTTGGAGCGAGTCCAGAGGAGAGCCACGAAGATGATCAGAGGGCTGGAGCACCGCTCCTGTGAGGACAGGCTGAGAGAGTTGGGGCTGTTCAGCCTGGAGAAGAGAAGGTTCCGGGGAGACCTTATAGCAGCCTTCCTGTACCTAAAGGGGGCCTACAAGAAGGCTGGAGAGGGACTTTTTACAAGGCCATGTAGTGATAGGATGAGGGGGAATGGCTTCAAACTGGAAGAGGGTAGATTTAGAATAGATATTGGGAAAACATTTTCACTCTGAGGGTGTTGAGGCACTGGAACAGGTTGCCCAGGAAAGTTGTGGAGGCCCCATCCCTGGAAGCGTTCAAGGCCAGGCTGGATGGGGCTTTGAGAGACCTGGTCTAGTGGGAGGTGTCCCTGCCCATGGCAGGGGGGTTGGAACTTGATGATCTTCAAGGTCCCTTCCAACCGAAACCATTCTATGATTTTATGATCATTTGTTCAGCAGCTTTAGTAATCAGTAATGGAGTTTAGGGATTCTTTTGACACATTATTCATCACAAGCAGAAACTAGAAAGTCATAACACTAAAAAAAAAAGTTTGTTGCCCTAGGCATGTTTTAGCTTACTGTCAGCTCAGTCTGTTCTAGTGTTTCACTTGTAATAGTTCCCTCGCTGTACTTATGACTAATAACAATAAAATATTAACAAAATTGTTTTGCTTGGTGGTGACTCTGGAGATAGGAATGAAAGCTGTTGTTGTGTCCTTTGTTTTGTTTCAAGTCTGACAACTACTATTGCTCCCATTACCACTGTATCATTTTGGTCACGAAACCATCAGTGACAGCAGTAGCACCATATACCTCACTGGTGTAAGAATAAACAGGCCAGTATGCTCTCCTCACCCTAGACGGAATTTGTTTCCCCGTAGAGTCTCTTCCTTCTCAACCTGAACTCCTCAACACCCTCCAGCTTCCTCCAGCTTTTCCAGCTTCCTCTCCGATGTTCCTAGAAGATGCGGTCATACTTTTCCTCCTTGAGCTGCCTCATTGCCTGTGTTGAGCTCCCTTACATCTCTTCCAGCTCCTTCTGCACTCACTCTTCCTCCAGCCCCAGCCCTTATAGCTGCTACAATTCACAGAGCCTCCAGAGCAATAATTTCTTCAAAAGACAACCCTCTCTCCCTCTGTATTGCAGTGATGGATGGGAAGGATTTGCCAGTCCTCAGAAGGCACTCCTATGAAATCATCCCAAAATATCAGAAAGATTACATTTCAAATTTTAAAAAATATATTTTTATTTGATTGTAATTACTCCCTGCTTATAATCATGCCTACAGGACCCAGGTGAGATTGGGCACCATCTCTACCCATACTAATAAACCGCCCTCAATGCAGGGTTTGCAGTAAAGGCTTAATCAAGCCAAAGATAAGGGAAGCAGATACTATAATTCTTATAATCGCATTTCACTCCAAGGTACAGCTGAGTTTGTTCAAAATCTTTGGCAATTGCAGCAAAGCATTCAGGTACTACTATGAGCTTAATGCTGAGTGTACACTGAAATGGGTTTGTACCATTTTCAGGGTTTTTTGCAAAAGCTTCCTGTGGTTCTAGTTCTTACAGAATTATAGTCTATTTGTTTCAGCACCAGTGCCTTAAGAACTAACAAGGGATCAGTTAAGAGGTTCTCGAACATTTCATTCAACTAAATTCTGTGATGAAGTTTAATTTCTTTAAATAAACTAAGGTTTATATTTTTAATGCTTTGGGGGATGTCACATGAATGTGCAATTTTATGGGCAAGCTAAGATGGATTCTTAGAATGTGAACAAAGAAAATTAAAAAGAGAAAATAAAATAAAGCTTGAAAAAGAGAGGCACTAACCATTGGCTAATATTGAGATTCACTTTTATATTTTCTGTGTAATTTCTAGCCTGTCATTCAAACCAACTGAGGCCTTTAAAAACTGTTTTACAAACAATGTGACAAGATTGGACAAGATTTGTGATCACACAGAGATCCCCGTTTGACCTAATGCTGAGGTCTTCACCTCTTCGAGGTATTTCAGTTTTCATATTTTTTCTCTCAGACTTTTGTATTCTGGTGCTTTTTTAATGCTAACACCAGTCGACTCCAGATTGCAATATCCCTTGGCATTATAGTGGTGATACGATTCACATTACCGCTGGCAGGTTATCTCCTGATAATTGTGTAATTAACTTACAGTGTAATTACCATTGTTTCCAGCAACTTGCTGTATGATTCTCACCTTGTTACCACAAAGTAGCACATGATGGTTTTGACATGGTCAAACTGTGTGGTGTTTGAAGTTTCGCAAACTTTATGATGTCTGACGGGCTTGGAAGCTACTTTGTCACACTGGGGACTGAAGTGGGAGCCGAGTCAACTAGAGGGGGACCACCATACTTAAATGGATAATGGCAATCGCTCTAACCTCCAAAAAGGAATACTTCTGTGAATAAATTATACATTCTTAAAAACAAACAAATTCTAGATACATGGAAGCTTCTATCAGTTAGGGAAATTTCGACACATCTAGATACACTAAGAACCGCATATGGCATGGCATGCTGGGTTTTTTAATTTTTCTTCTCTAGGTGTCTCCTTTTTATGTATTACAGTCCCCATACTTTTCCACAGTGTCTGGTTTTTGCTCCTGTTTTCAACCCACTTATTTTTCTTAAAGTTTCTGCTCCATTTCTCTAGCCATTTTGTTTCATTCACTTATTGAGAAGAATTTTCAAACACAGGATCTTCAAGCCAATTCAAGAAGAAGCAAACGTGGTCTTCTCATCCCACACTCTTCTACAGAAACCAGGACCAAAAAAAAAGTGTTCCCAGTGCTTCACTACAAACACAGACCCTTCTTAACACCAATTGTTATCAATGAGGGCTGGAGCACCTCTCCTATGAGGAGAGGCTGAAGGAGTTGGGGCTGTTCAGCCTGGAGAAGAGAAGGCTCCGGGGAGATCTTATTGCGGCCTTTCAGTACCTAAAGGGGGCCTACAGGAGAGCTGGGGAAGGACTTTTTACTAGGGCATGTAGTGACAGGACAAGGGGGAATGGCTTCAAACTGGAAGAGGGCAGGTTTAGATTGAACATTAGGAAGAAGTTTTTCACTTTGAGGGTGGTGAGGCACTGGAACAGGTTGCCCAGAGAGGTTGTTGAGGCCCCATCCCTGGAGGTGTTCAAGGCCAGGCTGGACGTGGCCTTGGGCAACCTGGTCTAGTGGGAGGTGTCCCTGCCTATGGCAGGGGGGTTGGAACTTGATGATCTTCAAGGTCCTTTCCAACCTAAACCATTCTATGATTCTATGATTCTATGATTCTATGAGATCAGGGTTTTCATTTTTCTTACGCACAGATCAATTGCTCAATTTTGTTCCAGTTCTGTTCGGTTTTGCTAAATACTAAAAGGAAATAGGAACTCCTTTCAGTTCAAACTGACAAATTTTCCCAACATGCCTGGATTGTAGAAGCATTTCATTGCCTATAACCAGCCGAAACATTGACATAAATGGGGATTAGGTCTGCAGATCAGTAGCGGAAGCAGAGGTAGGACAGATCTACTGGGCGATCTGGGAGTTAATCAACTTTGGGTTTTATGCGGACAAGTGAGACACACTCTTTGCTTCATTTTCTTAGGCTGAAGACCAGGGATACCTATTCTAAACCAGCCTTTTGAACTTCCCTGAGAATGCTGAACAAAATTACACAGGATATGACCACATTATTTTTACATACAAATAGTTAGAATTGAGTCTGGATTCAAATGAGACCAAAACCACTTTTTCTATTGAGGACTTCTCCAGCAAGACAGGCCAGAAGGGTGATGTTCACTATTGTTTAAATATCTGCCAAACTGCAGCTTTAATATTAATGGCTTATTCAGGTCATGCCATTTCTTAACATTTTTTTTGTATCATCCTCTATGATATTTATGCTAATTGCCAAATGCTTTCAGTGAACCTAATTTCCAGCTTCAGTGAAATAACTTCTACACATCTAATTTTAAAAGTAGAACACTTAATTTAAACAGAATATACATAAAGAGGTTTTTTTCTCTTTTCCCTTATACTGCTATTGTTAAGCCCGAATCAGATATGAAATCTAAGCTTGTTACTGGGGAAAAAAAATCCATTCACATTCAAAGCTTAATGTTACTCAGCTTTCCATACAATCACTGCAATAACACTTTATCTGCCTATTATGAGTGTCCTTGACAGAGTGTTCGTGGAGCTAATCATTTACAGAAAAATTCAGAAAGGAGGGTGACAGGATATATATATATTGATATAGATATATATATCACATATACACACACACACGTGCATGTGTGTACATACAAGCATATATACACTTGGAATTGACTTTATTTTCTGCTCTGGACGTTTGTAACTTCTCACTGAAGCCAGAAGAAGTTACTGCAACCTAAGCAAGAAATTCAGGGCTTCTGGATTCAGTTATGTTTTTAAATACTTACGATTACATAAATTGTTTTGAAATCCTTAAAATAATAAACATTGTTGCATACTTATTCACTACCTGTATTAAAGAAAATATTGCTGTCAAATGTAATCCTACTCAGTGTTTATTATGATATCATATATCCAAGCACCAAAAACTTTCAGAAAGTTATGACTCCATTCAACTATTTACAGCTGCTGGCCTAATATACATTGTGGTGCAACTTCTTTTTTAACCTCTTCATGAAACCCAATACTGCAGATCGTAGTCTAGCTCCTTAAAACTGCAGCTTACAGGATACCTTTGCGGTGCATTAATCTTTTAACCCCTTGAGGCATACTGAACATCAATTACACAGTGCCGTTGCCCAGAGGTGAGATATGTGAGCTGGAGCCGAAGACAGACTACAGCAGAGGCATCTCACACACAGATCATGAACAATCCATCTTCTTCAGGGTGCGGGGGCAGAACAACTTCAGAAAGCCGTCAGCGCGTAATACGGTATTTGAGTGCATTTGCAGCTAAAACTAACTTGTCGCACAAGGAAGAGCTCACAAATCATCCTGACCTTCCTGACCCCGTGCAATCTGCTGCTGGGGAGCACAGGCTATTAAAGAGCCTCGCAAGGTCCGCACAAAAGGAGCAAAAAGGGATGCTTATAACTGGCCTGGATTTCTCAGAGCATCCAGCTTAGCAGGAGGATGAAAGGTAAATAACACTACCAAAATTGAGAGTTATCATTGGCATTGCTTAAAGACAAGACAGGTCTGCTCTCTCTAAAAAAAGGGGGAAAGTCAGCTCAAAAACCATGATATGAGCTCCCTGCTAGTGACATTTCCCAGCAGTTGCAAATATTAAAAAGTGAGCTTTTCCTACATAAGAAGGTTCCTGTGGAAACTACAATAACTGTATGCCTCCTCTATATGTTGTGCAATATGCTAAGCTTGTTCTTAAGGTGTTTACAGATTAAGATAGTAAGAGTCTTATTGGTTTAGGAAGAAGAAATCTAAAACATACAGAGTGGTTCTTATCAACCTCAGCTTGCTCAAGGATAGACAGAACTAGTACCATCACCTTCAAGGTCATCCAGTACTTCCTGTTATAGGACTAGCTGCTTACGTCGTAAATATATGGATATCTTTCACAAGCGGTTACCTGCAATTTCATCAAGGCTTGCCTTGATGCTATGACATGCCATCTCTTCGAAAACTCACCGAAGCAGCCAATTCAAGAAACCTCTAAAACACTGAATAAAGGATGCATTGATTGAATAAGGATAACACTAAATAAGGATAACATTAAATAAGGATAACAAAATACTGAATAAGGGATGTGGTAGAGTATGACAGATGCATTTCCCAAAGGTTTTAATTGGGGCATCGTGGGGCTGAAGAAAGAGAATGAGTAGCCAGGAACCAACAGTTGTGTCAGGCTCCAGAACTAAGAGTTTATTATCTGCTTTTTGTTGCTCCTCTATTTCTGTTAGACAGAATGACATGGAAGTAAAGGAAATCTGTGCCTGCCTGTGTTCAATATTGTACATATCTTGATACCTATTGGACAGCTAATGAACTATCATAATCAGTGCACATTACTGAATGATTTCTTTCTTCAGAAAATGCTGGGTGTACCTCTTCTTGTTGCAATGTTTTGTTGAGGTTGGTATTCAGCACCTGCTCAATTCCTTCAGTGAATAGGCTCACTCTAAACTCCTTCTTAGCAATTCTTGCTTCATCTGACATTGCTATCTTCTGTGTTTCAAGAACATTTCCCATTTTAAAGATTTCCTTTGATATAAGTACTGCTCAATGCTGGCTGACTGTGTAAAGGCATAATTTTTTCTCTAGTAATTACACAGAAAAGCCACTACTGTAAAAGTTTGTTATTTCCTTCTGTTTCTTTGCCACAAGTCTGACTACTGCCTTTCACAGCCTAAATCAGACGCGATGTCTGCTCCTGCCCACAGTCATCAGCACCCTTCACAGGAGACACAAGTTTTTAGAAACCAGACTGGGTTCCACTGGTTTGTGGGCCTGCCCAAAGTTTCTCAGTAGCATAGGCAAAATTGAATAAGATAAGGATGAAGTCACTTACCTGGTTTTACATGCATGGGACGGCAAAACTTATGCTTTATTGCAGCAAAGCAGGTGCCACCTACTTGTGCTCAGTCTCTGCTTAAAGCTGGCCCCAGTTATCTCCGTTTGCCCACTGTTTCTACTTTTGTCTTCATTTGCAGAATGTCAGTATTTTAAGTACGTGAACAAAGGCACGAAATATTTAGGCATTTGCTTGAACTGTATAACCAAAGAATTAAATGCAGTAAATAAACACTCACTTTAGTAAAGCACAACTATTACATAGATTATAGCTCTTCCTAGATTCAGTTATGTTTTTAGTATGCTGCACCTGCAGAAGCTTGCTGTGCTTGTAAAATAACTTTACACAATCACAACCTTTATTCAAGGAGGAGAAAGACTAGATTGAAGTTGGATATTTTGCACACATGTAAAACAGTGTAAAGTAGTGGTGGCCTTGCTGAAGTCTGTGGAGTCACTGATTTTAGTAGGGTCAGGGTCTCATTCCTCCTTTTTTAGAAAATAATTGGAGGGGTTGGCAGCATCTTTCACTAATGGAGCAGTGCGGGGCTTGGCTCCTTGGCTCCATTAGATCTTTAACTTATAGACAGATAAAGCTAATCTAAAATAGGCTCCCTCTATAGTTAATGGATGCAGATAGGCATCTCCAGAAGGTGTTTCATCCCACCTAGTGTTGATGTATACCAAGGAAGAACTGCCCTCAGGAGATGCATGCTTTTCTGTGCTGATTATGGAGAGAATACAAATGACTAGTGCATTCAGATGTCTAGGTTTCAGGTAGCTAACTTTACGTTAAAGAAATACCACTCTGAATAGATATTTAGAGGTAGATATTTTATAAAGTCTTGTGATCTCACTTCCAAAATGGAAATAAAAATGCAGAATAAACAAGTTATGTATTAAAACTGCTGTATAGACGCATGCAAAGAAGGTAATGGATCTCTCCCAACACCATTAGCTTTTCCATAACATGCTAGATAACCCTTATTTTTTGGTCAGAGTACAGCATTTCTATGTTATATTATCTATGAAGCCACACAGCTATAGTAATATTTGTTGCCTTTATACATTGGCACTTACATATTACCTTCTGTGTGTTGCTCTTAGATGATCTTACAAACATTAATGAATTTAGCTTCCCTGTGAGTAAAATAGTATTATTGTATTTGCTATATAGCTGTTGAAACTACGGCAGCACACATGGGATAGATTCTTGTGTTTAAGAACTACAAAGTTTCATTTAATGTTCACTCTGTGAATGTAAATATGAAACAAAGACTTTTGAAAGCTGCTTTCTGGAGGAAATGGTTCTTGGCAGCAGTGCAAAATTACAACCGTCTCTCATTTTTATGCAACCAGTGATTGGTGATTATCATGGAACAGAAGATTAAAATCAGACATGTTGAGATATTTTACAATCTTGTTAAATGAATAAATATGTTTTTAAGGCACTTTGGAGGAAAGTTTGCAACTTAATACATGTCATTGACTATGCGTAGTATGGTAAGTGTATATCATAAGACTAGTCAGGAAAGAGGTATGACCATTATTTTCAAAATGTTTATTTTTTTGAGCATGGTGTTTGTTCTGAATTAGAATAAAATCAAAATTATTCTTGAAATAATTTTTTTAAATATTGTACCTGTACTCATGAGCAAATGTCATTTCATTTCAAGTGTCAAAAAAACCCTTATTGTTGTATACTATTAGGTAAGCATGTATTATATCCATTATATAATGTGCATGTCTACAACTATATACATATATCCAGAGACATTCAGAGGAAAAAGCCAGTAACATTGGAGACCATGTTAAAATATTCAGGAGATTGTGTTTTATCATTTTGATCACTGAATGATGTTTCTAATAACTTTCTACATGCATATAACTCATTGGAAGAAGAACATTTCAAAGACTATTTTGTAAACTTGTGCCTTGAAGCATCACAGGTGCTTTGTATTTTGAAAAAGAAATTTAGTCACGATAATATTTACTAACCTGGAATGCTTTATTTATTGAATGAAAACATCAGGTCATTCAGTCACTTAGTTGTTCAATCCTTAATGTTTTTGATCACTAAAAGGATCATTCTCTAATTTACGAAAGTAGCCGACTAGACTACTTACTTGCTTATTCTTTTTATATATATGTGTATCTATACGTGCATGTATATGCATACATGAACACAGAAATTGCAACGTCTCTGCAATATCTTTCATTCTTTTAATTGCTGATAAAGAGTAGACAATATCTCCATCATTATCTGCTCCAACTGTCAGAACATTCCCATCCTTGTGAACACATTAACTCTCCTCTCTCCATAAAAAAGCACTACCGGATTTGCTTCTGAAGGTCCCTTGTGGTCCAGAGAGAAATCCAGGGACCTCCAGAGATCACTGTCAACTGTTTGGAGCCATCCATCTCAGTAGTAAATTTGCTGGTAGGTCAGCTTCTACTAAAATAATACTGTCAAGTCTGTTTGTAGCATAGTGTACCAAGTCCCCATTTCCAAGAAGAAATGTGAACTACAAGTTATTTCTGGATAATTTTGTTGAGTGTGTCTGCTCCCTCACCTTACTCTGCCTGAAATACCTCTCGGGTTCTTCAAAGTGGGGTTTCTCCCCTGCAAGAACCAGACAGTTCACAGGAGGCTGCTCTTTCTCCGAAAGTGACATTTCTTGCCTTCCAGCTTATGAGAGGAGAATAGGTAACACTGGCTGAAGACTCAAGACAAAGAACACGGAATGTCTGAGGCAGGCAAGGAGTTACAATACAGGGCATTTCTCCCTCTCAAGTCAGCAGTCTGTTGCAGCCACAGGGCATTTCTTTCTCATCAGATGAGCTTACCTGCCTTAGCACCGCTTTGGATCTCAGTGCCAGAAATACCTAGAAAAGTATCTACTAATTATCTGATAAATGTGTTTGTTCATGTCTGAAGTGCAGCTTATCTAATTGCCAGTGCCCTTCCTATTTTCCTCTAAGGGGTGGGTTTAGTTGTGAATTCTCCCAAAGAGCTTGCTTTTCATGTAAGTAATTATGTGCTTTGCTTGCTTCGAAGGGATATTAGCTCATCTGCCAATGGCAGCAGACAAAAAAAAATATTCTCAAGGAGATTCAGATCTAAAATAAAACAGAAGCAAAGAATTTCGGATTTGTGGCTTTAGACTTTATTAAAATGAACATAAAGCTAACAGTGAGGCTTGCTAGAAAGTACTAGCAGATCTGTGTTACTGGAAGTGCTGTCTTAAGGGCATAAACTTGTAAGACCAAGTCACTAACAGCTTTGTACTTGGGAGCCAGGAGACTGAAAAGTTAATGAAAACAATCACACAAACAAGAAGAAATTAGGTGTTATTAAGAGCGCAAACTCTTGCAAACTTTTCAAAACCCTTGGCAACCACTTCTACATCTGAAATTCCCACAACTTGCTAGGTCCTACCAACCCAACTTCCAGGCCCAAATGTCCCTTTATGTTTTGCGAATCTTCAGGAGCTACTATGAACCTGCAGGAGGCAGAATGTGGTTCAGCTTCTCACTAGGTCTACTGGACTTGGAACAAGGTGAGAAGGACTCATTTCTTTTTGTAGGATATATAAACATTAACTTGGGCAAAATATAGTTCAGTTTTATCACATAAGGGAGAAAGCATTAATCTTGGTAATACTGAAATACATGAGATAAATTGTAACAGATATATATTGCATACAAAATAAAATAATGTTTACATTTATCATTAGAACAAGCATGTGGATGTCAGAGTCTTAATACAGTTAGAGAGTTATATAGGTTCATGTGATGATGTCCTTCACTAAACGCTTTTAAAGAACCTAAAATTCAGCAGGCCAATACGTATCTGCACATAGAACCAAGAACTGATTAAAAGGCAGGAAACAGTGAGCAGTTTTGACTGTCTCAAGTGGTTGTAACTGAGGTCGGGCAAAGAGCTATGCCATGGAGAGTGTTATGCAATGTAAACACTCTTGAAAGGGGATGAGGTGATAAAATTTATTGTTGCTCATCAGGGCTGACAGCTAAGAAATACAGACTAACCTTATTATGCTTAGTAATGGAATGTCAGATTAACTTCAAGACAGACTAACATTAAAAAAAGGGGGGTAATAACTTTTCTTATTCACAGACACGGGGATGTTCTCTTGACCTACTGGTACCCCAAGATAAAAAAAATATTGAGGATATATTGGGAACTTTATGAAAATGTCAACTCAGTGTTAAAAAGCAGATTGTGAAGAAAAACAAATACACACACAACTATTTATCTTGAAAAAGCGATGCCTGAAAGGGATATAACAGAGGTCTATAAAATCAAATGTGGCAGAAGACAATGAACTGAGAACAGTTGTTCATCATTTTTCATAAATACAGGAGCTAGGGGCAAGAACTAAGATTAGCAGATTGCATATTCAGTACAGCAACAGTAACAACAAAAGAGATTTCTTCATACAAGCCATGCTGTGTGCCAGAAGACATTGTGGCTGCTAAAATTCACATGCATGTAAGAAATGACCAAACCAATCCATGAATGATAAGGTTACCACACATGATTACGGATCCCATCACTGATGTAATAAGGAAGGCCCTGTGCCATAATTTGTTGGGTGATAGAAGAATACACCTAATAAATAATATCACAAATTCTGTTCTTATGTTGTTCCTTATGCTTCATCTGTTGTGAACTTACATTCTCAAGTTAGAACAAAATAAGTAAAGCCATAGAGCTAAAGCAAAATACAGGACTTAAAGGACCAGGTCTGGCTATCAAAGCTTATCAAATCTACATAAATTACTTCATACAATTTATTGCAAAAGCTGAACAAGTTCTACTTTGAACTGTGTCTGATGGATAGCCTCTACCACCCTTACAAAATCTTACTCCTCCAAAGGTTAAAACCCTCATTTTAATCTTAAGATGTTCCAAGCTAACTTACAAGCACTAGTTTTTTAGCTGCCACTGTATCCTAAAAGCTCTTTGTCCCCTCAATGTCAGCTGTTGCTCCCTTGTCTTCCTTTCATCCCTAATGAGCAACAAAGGCAGATCAATTTTACCTCCTTCCAGACTTCATTTTGCTGTTTTTTTAAAAAAAATTGAGCTGTTTATGAAATTCAACCTTTGGACTTGATGAAATTGCAATTATTATATACACTTTTTTAAAGTGAGAAATATTTCATTTTGATGACAGTACCTTTTCTAAGGTACTTCTACCTTCAGCCCTTAATGAACTGTGCAGTATGCAAGTATGAAGTCTGGCTGAACTAACACTGCTCAGAAACCTCTAAATCTGGACCACCCACATAAAAATAGCAGTAACGCTAATTTCATCAGGAAAAAACAGGAGATCATATTTGGTAGATTTTGCTGTTGTCTTTGGGGTTAATTTTTGGCATCCTAAATGGAAACAAAAAAGAATAAAAGAGCAAATGGAAATATGACTGTGAGAGAAATAAAATAATAAAAATAACATCACAAAAACATTCCCTGAAATAAAAATTGATTAGTAGCTAGTTAGATAACACGGTGATGAAAAGAAGTTATAAAGATATGCATAAAATGGAATGTACAAGTAGTGTGAGAGGGTTGTTGAAGACTAACATGTTCCTGGAGTCTGAAGATCATAGTGGGGGGGCATATGCATAATACAATAGATACGGAATATGTTTCTGCATGCAATGCTGGAGATAACTTAGTTTTTAATTTCCTTTTTTCAATGTCTTTATGTCCTGTTCAGCACATGTGCAATAACTTTTTAAATGCATGCAAAAATGTTTAGGTATCAGTAAGTACTAGTGGTAGGTTCAATATTCTTCATATATCTATATGCTTATAGTTTAATATTATTTAGCAATGATGGCCTTCCATCTTGAATATCCTTCTGATCCAGTTAGATACTACCCCTTCCATCAGTACATATGATACAGCCTCATCTCAGCAAAACACATTATTATTCAATATCATTTCACTGAGGAAATCGTTGCAAGATTGGTAAAATTCACAGAACACAAGAAATGATACGGGATTAATGCATCTTTTTTTTTTTTTTATCATCTCAAAATAGCTATCTTCACACATACAGAAAGAAAAATGGATGAAATAGAATTGAAACAAAAGTATGGCATCATAGAATCATAGAATGCCAGGTAGAAAGGAACCTCAAGGATCATCTGGTCCAACCTTCTTGGCAAAAGCACGATCTTGACAAGACAGCAACCTGTCCAGCCGAATCGTAAAAGTGTCCAATGATGGAAAATCCACCATTCCCCTGGGGAGATTACTCCAATGGCTGATTGGTCTCATTGTGAAAAATTTTCCTTTTGTATCCAATCGGAATCTCCCCAGGAGTAACTTGTACACATTACCCCTCATCTTTTCCATGTGACTCCTTGTAAAAAGGGAGTCTCCATCTTCTTTGTAGCCACCCTTTAAATACTGGAACATGGTGATAAGGTCTTCTCTAAGCCTTCTTCTCTCAAGACTGAACAAACCCAGTTCTCTCAGCCTTCCGAGTCCTTTGATAATCTTTGTGGCCCTTCTCTGGACGCTCTCCAGCCTGTCCACATTTTTTGTATAGCGGGAACCAAAACTGAATGCAGTATTCCAGGTGGGACCTGACAAGTGCTGACTAGAATTGGATAATGACCCCTTTATCTCTGCTTGTGATGCCCTTTTTGATGCAACCTAGCATCTTGTTGGCTTTCTTTGCTGCAACAGCACACTGTTGACTCATATTGAGCTTGCTGTCCACCCAGACTCCCAGGTTCGTTTCCACAGAGCTCTCCATCCAGGTAGATCCCAGTCTGCATTGCATTCACGGATTATGTTTTCCCAGGTGCAAGACCTTACACTTCTCCTTGTTGAAATTCATATGGTTCTTGTTAGCCCACTGTCCCAGCCTATCCAGGTCTTCCTCCAGGGTGGGTTTCCCTTCCGAAGTGTCCACTTCCCCCCTCAGTTTGGTATCATCAGCAACCTTCATCAGGGTACACTTGATCTCATCATCCTGATCACTTAGGAAGATATTAAACAGCGTTGGGTCCAATATCGATCCCTGGGGGACCCCACTTGTGACAGGCTGCCAGTTTGAAAAAGAGCTATTTACCACCACTGCCAGGTGCAGCCTGTCCGCCCGCTCCCCACCCACCCCACAGACCACTCACTTGTCTAGACCATAACACAGAGAATAACAAGAAGTAAATCTTTGTTCCTCAGTGGACTAGAGTCACGCCAACTCTCAAATATCTTAATCTGACTATAAATTTACCCTTCCTACACCTTATCACCCTCTATATTATTTTTTTCTCTGAATAGACTGCTACTTACGTTGTTGGCTGCAAACCCCCCCAAAGTAGGAAATTCAATTAAATAAGTGTCTATTGCTAAGAGTATTGCAAAGATCTGCTATTCCTATAAGAATATATTTTCAGCAAGATAGTGGAATTTGATGTGGCTGTCTTATTTAGAAGATGTGCAATTTAACCGTGGAGTTATAATATTCCTGGCTGATTGGAAATATCTACATCTATGCTATTTTGATACGTTATCTGTATCACAGCAGATGTCTCACAGCAGCTTACCGTGCAAGTGCTGTCTTGTGAGAGGGGAGGCCAATACTGAAACACAGGGAGACGGCAGCTCACAGGGGTACAGACCTTCAGCGATAAACCTCCACACTACGGGAGTCCAGTCATTGCAGTAACTTAGTACGGTCTTTGAGCTTGTTAAAAAAATAAGGGGGACAAAAGATACCCTAAGCAAAATGGACCGCTGCGCTGTTACTACTAATAACCTTTGTCCCAGTTGCACGCTCCTTTCCAAAATGAGAGAGGGAGAAAGCCAGATGACTTCTGTCTGAAGCACTATGGAGAAAAGTGTAAGCAATACTACAACCACTTCTTTGATGCTCAGGCAAACAACTAGGGGGAAGCATGAGGAGCCAATGGCAAGCTGAGGGAGAGAGATGTTCAAAGTTCCCTGATACTGTTATGAAACAAGCACACTCCTGCAAAGGACTTTTTGCTTCAGTGTTGAATCTGCAAAAGAACAAAGAGTGCCAAGTAGCCCGAAGGGAACTGCGATGAAACCTCCCTTCCCTCTTCTCTTCTAACCTACTGCCCTCCCTGGCTCCTTTCTCACTCTACTGCTTTCCCTTCAGCTAATCATCCCTAAAAATGAAACAAAAGAAAAGAAGGCTTTTTCTTATTGTGGAGCTGGAATGATCCTCAAATACTACCACCCAGTGGGCGCCCTATCCTTCTTGCCATTATTTGTCTTATCTTCTGTACTAAGATCATGTCTTCTTTAGGTAGGGAATGATATTCATTCCATGGTGTCTAGAACAACCCCAGGTTTGTCTGGCTCCTCTTACCTTATCAAACAAGAAACTAACAACTAGAAACGACAACTAACTGTATGCTAAATAGAATTGTGAGGCAACACACTTAACTTCTTTCGGCTGAAAGGTTTGTCTGCACCCAGTACAGCCTGGGATGAGTAATGAAGAGAAAGTGAAATATCTGGTACCATTCTCCCCTCACTCCTATGTTATTTACTGTGCACGTAAGACTATCTAACTGAAATGAAGCAAGTCCTGTTGCACCTGGGCAAGAACCCTCTACCCAGAAGATTATCTTAAGAAGAAAGTTTTTTATTTAGAAAAAAGTAGGATAAAAGAAATAGATAAATGCCCAAATTAATCTTACCCCAAATCCCGTAATAATTGAATACCCTGTGACGTCCTATGTTGCTCTCAAAATTTCATCAATTTAAGAAAGTGAAAGAATTACCCAAAGGGTAAGCTTTCTTATACATAAAAAGTATCTGCAGAGCCTTGTTGATCTTATTTTGTGAGTCGTGAAGCAGCACAGAATTTGAGTCAGCAGTACCTGAGCCTTGGTTCAATGGGGTGACATATTTCACCTGCTTACCACGAGCTGTTTTTCTATACATTAGTTTTTCAGTGTATACATTCAATAAGTTGCTTGCTTTGAAAGACAGCAACTTTGCTATTATCTGTCAGAGACATTCATTAACCATTTAACAGCTGAAGTAAACAGTCATCGCTGTGAATTTTTGGGTGGGATTCATGTGTCAGTTTAGATTTAGGATTCTGCATTTTAAGAGCCTACAAGTGAGATGGGCATCTGAGCCTCTGTGAGTGGAGACCTATGTCTCAACTGAGTTGTCTAACCATAGGCATCTAGAGCTATCTTGTTTATCCAAGATATTTATAAGGCAGATATGACACAGGTTGTATGGGAGACCTGAATCTTTCTGGGATGGCAGCGAAAACCAGGTTGGGATACCTTAGCTTGCCTACAATGACAACAGAGGTCTGTTTTTAGGCAACCAAATTAAACCCCAAATCAGTGCAATCAGTGCACTGAAGATCCCTTCAGTAGACATCTACTTTTGGTCAACTGATTTGACTCCATTGATTGTACCAAGGACTCTCAGTCCGCCCTTGGTGGATAAATGTCCAAACTCTATTGACTTCTAATAACATTTGGGAGACTAAACACCTTAAGCTACTTTAAAAATCCATGTATAAGAGCATATGTCCCCTGCATTTGCAGTGACTACTGAAAAAAGATGTAAGTAAATATTGCGCTAGCTAGCACCAACACCAGAAACAGCCTAGACACAGCATTCTGAGCTTGTTTGCAACTGATTTCCTGAGTTTCTCAGGCAGGTTTTGAGCCTGCAGTGCTCAAGGCAACTGAAGTTATGTTACCTAAACTAATTTACTGAGCCGATGGCGCAGTTATTTTAACTTACGTTTAATACACTCTTAAATTTCAGTAACAAGTTTCAACTCATAAACCTTAACATTTTTAAATCAGTAAGTACCAGAGTCGCAAGTACAGAGTCAGTTAAATTATTTCACCATAGCAATACGCAAAAGATAAGTTAGAGTATGCATGCTTAAAAGTAGTTTGAAGCCAGAGGCTTTTCTCATGGTGGTGATTTATTATGTCACATGACTCTGTCAGCCTCTCGAGATATAAGTTTATATTTGTGAGTTTTAACTTAAAGAATTCACTGATTTAATGTATAGTTAGACTTAGTCACACCTAGCACAGTTTTTATACATCCTCAAAAATGTGACTTACTACTTTTGTGCTGATTTTAAACTAGCTAATTTCTGAGAGTTATAAACTGCTTTGAACATGAAAGGTACGTAAGTTCCTTATCACTGAATTCAATAAAAACCTTGTTATTGACATGAAGAAAATCAGAATCAGGTTCTCAATGAATATTTAATGGATGGCACTAATAGGGTTAGCTGTGAACAAACACAACTTGGGAAAACAGTTTTCAACTAAATTGAATTAGTTTCAGTTAAATGGATATTCAGTTAAATGATAGTTTCAAACTTCTGAATTACTTTCATTACTTTCATTCAGCCAGCAGCAGATACAGAGTTTCCATTAGACCTTCCAGTTTGACTGGCAGCCTAATAGAGAGTTCAATAAAGCAGACATGGTTCATTTTGTTGTGGGATTTGAATATGTTTGCCTTTTTAAGAGTTTTTACTCTATTACTTTGATTTATTATTTCTTGTTACATCCTGTCTTGAAATCATTCATTTGGCCATTGTAAACATGAGTATATAACCACTTCATTAGAACTTCTGTTCTGATTAATAATCATCAAGCTCATATTTCACTACAAACAATTTTCATTTGTGAGAAACATGCTAAAGGACAAGCAATCCCTAACTGCATTTATTTTACTAGCACACATCTTACCATAATTATTTTGTTGTTTTCAACGCAAGGAAGAAAATTAGGTTACCACTTCACAATTATAATCTCTATTTTCAGAGTAGAATTTGAAGTCTGGTCCCAATCTATTGTACGATACAGGAACCAATTTTCAAACACTTTGATAATTTTACCAAGTAGACTTATGTGCTTCTGTATGAGTTCACCTCCTTTGAAAGGTTGGAGCTAAAGGCTTGATTGTGTACGATGCTGGACTGTACATGCAGTATTTCCATGAACTACTTCTTTTCTGATGCCTTCAAACTGAATATTCCCTGTCACTGGAAAATACGCTTCCATGTTCACACATACAGACAAACAGGCACGCACACATTGTTACCCCTTCTCTTTTTTCTGTACTTTCTCTTTCCTTGAACCCGTCTATGTATGCCCCTTCCCATCCCTTTAACTTTCTTCTGGTGCTCCCTTCTAAGGAAAAGTTCAAAGACTGAGAGGTTTAGCACCATTTGGATAAGCATGAAATTCTAGTTGCTTATCCCAATTACACAAAACCTCTAAGTCTTTTGAACTTTCCCTTAGAAGGGAGCACGTAAAATTTCATGCTTATCCAGGACACCTGGATTTTCAAACCTGAGCTGGAATTTTATGAGGACAGTCTCCCTCTCATGGGGTAGTACACGTACTAGAGTGAACACAGAAATGAGAATACAAAACCGCTGATTTATAATCCTGGATTAACTACTGTTTTTTGAAAAGTTTTCTGACCATCCTCCTGTCTCATCTTCTCTTTCTGTAAGATGAAACAAATCAAATTGCCTACCCATGACAGCTGTTGGGACTTTTATTTCATAACCCATTGCATGTGCTTTACTGTAAAGAACGAACATGATAATACTGTTGCCTCTGAATGCCTTTCAGCACCAGAAGTTCCAGACCGGTCAGGGCAGAACAAAGGAAAACAACGTAAGGAGTCAAATAAGCTTTTTTTTTTTTTTTCCCTTTAATAATAACAGTAGCAAAAACTGTATTTAAGTTTATCAGTATCTAAGTTTGCCTATATTTCATATATTCCATTTGGCTCATCATTTAAGTTCTGGCATCATAAAATGACATTCAAATTTCCCTTTATGACTTTGCAGGTTGAGCAAAATCTTTGAGATTATGATAATGTTTTTTGGTGTGAGACTGTCCTTCTGTTCCTCAGCAATAGCATCGATAGACTGGCTGAGCACTTCAGTTTAAGCTTTCTTTTCTCTAGTTATCACTTTTGGCAAAAGTATGATTCTGAGGATGGCATTAGAGAATATTATTGCAATGCACGAACAAACAGTCTGAGTATTGCCCCACAAGAATGGAGTGACAGAGACAGCAAGGCATCTGCCTTTCTTGTGGTACCCGTAACAGGCATCTTAGCTGAGCTTCTTTCAGTGTCCCCGGTTATGACAGTACCGTCAGAAACATTTATGTTTCATACCTGTGGTTCTTATAAGAGTGCAGCAGACACACAGTAAAATAATGAAAGTGGCATTATTAACATTAAATGTCATAACACTTGACAGCTTCATGTAAATGAGGACCTTACTAGGCCAAAAAAGAAAGAATGCAGCTTTTTATTTAAAGTGAATTCAGGACTAAAATAACAACTGATCCAGGCTGGAACCCAGGAACGCGGTGCCTGTGACACACACGAGCACAAATTAGCTTCTCTTACTCTCTCTGCTTTTTCAGTCAGGAAAGGGTAATTTGTCTATTTTGATGTGAGTTTCATAATTCTTAGCAAAGCCTTCTGCTATTTTACCCTTTCTTCAGCTGTTAGGAAGGGAGGGGGAAGAGAGAGACAGGAAAGAAGGAAGGGAGGCAGGAAGGAAGGGAGGGAGGGAGGGAGAAGAGTGGAATGCACAGAACAGGACCAGCAGTTTGGGTCCCTCTCTGTCAGAAACAGCACAGGTGCTTTCAGGCCTAAATGGAGCGAGTCAGAGCATTCCTCCCCTGTTGTCACAACAGACTTAGCAGGTCCTCCTGACGTGGCTTCCAGCTTCCTCATCTTCTTACCTTGTCAGAAGGTTGCCATCGTTTAGAAAGGTACACAGTACTTTGAAAGGATTAGGGGATAAAACACAACTCGATCCTTTACAAAAGAGACACAGAAAGGGAAGGGGAAAAGCAAAGTGGCAGGTGCTACAGAGCGACAGGACGAGAACAACGTGCGCAAATAAAAATAGTAAATTGATTGAACTCCTGTTCCTGTGAAGCAGGAGCAGAAAGAAATGATATATGACAAATACTCTACTGCCAGAGCAAAGCAAGAGGAGCAAAATGGAGATTATGACAATGTATGAAGGCAGAGGATTAGGTGACACCAGCAAGGGAGAGGTGACCCCCCCAAAAAAGGCCTAGTTCTACAATTATTTAATACTGACATGGGAAGCTTCCGCTTTATGATTAACCACGTATTAACTATGGAGATTTACAGTAATGGCAACAAATGCTGCTTACTATTATACTAGCAAAGCCGGACAAGTTTCTTTTTCCCTTTCTGGGGCTTTTCTCTTAAAAGGGAAATCCCCTTAAATATTCAGGTTGTCCACACCTCTTCCCCCCACAAACAATGCCTTTGTGGGGGGTTTTGCAGATTTTCTTCTATTCTATTTCACAAATTGTTACCCTGCTCATGAACTTGGCACATTTAAAATATTTGTGCCGAGGAATGAATATTAACTGATCCTGTTAATAGGTCAAACATCTGTTATTTCATTGAGTATTTTGAAAATACTAAGAGCACGATGTATGATACATAGCCTTTATGCAAGTCAGAAGTTCATTATGATTTGGCACTAAGAGTTTCTAACATTAAACATTGAAACACACTATTCATTTAGAGAAAGTGAGATCAAATCCACATTTTTCGTCACTTTAGTATATTTTAATTATTTGCCTCTGAATTTCTGCCGCAAATAAAAAATGAGAGAAAAAGGTTTGTAATACTCTTTTTACCAAAGAGAACATTTCACTTGTTTCCCCTTAAATGAATATAAGGACTGTTCATGGCAATGTTTACAATCACAAAAAAACCCCATGATTAATCACAGCTAACCAATTCACAGGAGCTTTCGTTTGCAAGAGGTTGATATAAAACAGATTTCATTAGCATCTTCTGCCAAGATGTAGCTAATTTACTTCTAATTTGTGTTTTCTCCATTTCTTTCTTTCCTTTCTGTGTTATGGTACTTTTGTTTAGTCACCAGTGGTTGCTTAAGTAAGCCAGTATGCCAGTAATCGCTCCTAAACTCCTAACTGAGGGAGTTAAATAATAAAAAATAATAATATTCAAAGGCAGGTAACACAGTCAGATAGGTCTTATCTTTAACTTGGATTACTTTTTTGTTTTGGTTTGGTTTTGCTTTTTTAAACCTTTTTATTTTTTTTTAATCACTCATCTCATTCACAAAACAAACAAAAAAAAGGAAATTTTCTTAACACTTTCTGATTTTTTCTCCTCTACCCATAACTGATGAATCCCAGCTGACAGCAAACACCATTGTAATTCCTGAAAACAGGACTGTGAAGCCAGGGATGAGTTCTACTGAAACCAGTCAATTTGTTAATTGCTGAGAGGAACTTGACTTAATGTGACAATGGCTGCCCTCAATCAAGAGTTTCAAAAGATTTTGTGTTCCTAAATGGCTGTTTTGGAAAGGATACTACCTGACTCAGAAATTACAGCAGGATTTTGGCAAGCTTTGAGTTCTCTGGGCAGGACTTCAGCTGTCCAGATAGAGCCTTTTTTACACTCTCAGTATCTACTTGGCCACAACACAATCCCATTTATCCTGGAACATCAGAACCAGCCTAAGCCAGGACCAGCCCAGACAAAAGGGGAGAAAAAAGTGAGCTAACTACTCTAAGTGCATGTAGCTCCTTAAATTGCTTTAGTCTGTCTTGAACATGATTTGAATCAAATATGTGAAGCATGTGGACAGAAAGTTCACAGTAATCTGCGACTGTATGACACACCACAGATCTGAGAATTAAAGGGGAAAGTCCTAGTATATGCATTCAAAATATATTCATGGCTATTTAGCTGTTTTATTCTGTTTTCAACCTACTTAAAGCTGAAACAACTAGTACGTTTAAAAGACACTACCAGATCACCGAATTAATTAAGAAAAATACAGAAGTTATCATATAAATGGTTTAAAATAAAAAATACATGATATTATGACCAAAAAAGTTAGTGGGAGAACATGAATGCAACTCAGCATATATGGATATCTAAGTCTGAAAGCAAAAGCAGATAACCAGATTTTTTAATACTCATAGGGAATTTACAGGTATTCTACCACTCTTACCTATTTTGCGTAACTCATAAGAATACGTAAAGCTACCAATCATTATAACGGAAATACAGAATCTTAATCCATGTAATCAAATTTAATTAAAGACTGGGCAGTAATGCATACAAATAAACCCTTAATTTTGACCTTCCCTGATCTCTAAGTTGGTCATCAGACTTCTTTACCATCTTCAGAACGTCTATTTTTCTCATTATATTAATAAGGCTAGCTGACCTTCAAAAGAGAAGTTTTAATAACAAAAAATATTCTAATAATAACAATTGTGCATAATTTGTATTAATAATTTTGTTATCCAGGTTAAGTATGCCCCACACTTGGTTTTGGCAGTTTTGGAGTAAGAGGTTTACACACCAACTGAGTTTGGGGGATTGTTTGCTCTTACTTTCTGACAGCTTTTCATTCTTATCCATGATGGAAAGGCCAATGATATACAAACCGGCACTATAGCAATGGACCATTGTCTGTTCAGTAGCTGCAAAAAGTTTTAGAAATAATGTTTTGCCATAAGCTGCTTACATAGAAACTCTGAGCTATTGGAAAAATTAACCCTTATAGTTTGGATCATTTTGCATCAAGTTTTTCATCATTACTGATATGCTATCTGTTACCACTCCCTACCAAAACCATTATGGTGTATTTTAAACAAACAGCTCCTTCAAGCTGAGAATGACAGGCAGTCAGTGTGTAGTAGATAAGACATGATAAGAAAAGAAAACTTGGTCAAAGACACCCAGATTCTACTTTTTACGAAATGAGGTTTATAATGAGGTTGTAATCTTCAAGCAGAGCTGTGCAGGATCTCAGGCTATGAGGCTATGAGGCTTTATCCTAAAACTCGTACTGAGAATTTCAAAACAAATTTGAAAAGTCTGCAGAATTAAAGGTCTATAAACTGACATGCAATGGATAGTGCTTAGCATACATCAAATGTATGTCAGCAATAAGGACTGCCACTCAGGAAAGAAATTTTGCTGGACGTTGCAGGTTGTCATCTTTAAGGCTTCAGTTCTGATGCAGACAGCTCATCTATTATGCTCCACAAGTCTTCAGTTTGGGGATATCTTAGTACAGAACTATCCAATTAATTGCTTAAAGCTGTAGTAATGTTATGCATGACAAGCAGGAAAATTGCTCTGATTAGGCAAAAGTGCAGAGTCAGACCTCAGAACAATGCAGTTGTATTTCCTTGTGAATACACAGGATAGAAAAACCAAGACAGCTCTTCTCTTTGAGTGGATGTGAAATATGTACTTGATGCTTTCATTAAAAATCAAGTAAATGGCATTTTTATATCATCACTGTCACAGAGGGCCACTGGACCACTTTTACTGAAAGAGAAACATCTGTCTTTGAATGGCAAGCTTGGAACAACATCTCTTACTCTTTCCATTGGAACATAAACAAAAATTCTGTCTACTAGAAATACATGAACAGAAGTAAGCGTACTTCAGCTAGGATCACTGCAAATATCTTGTCATTGCTTTCTCTCCTACCACTGAGAATGCTTTCCCTTTTCCTAGGAATCCCTCTGGATATGTTGGTAGAGGAGATACAGCACTGTGCACTTCAGGAGAGTATAAATTCCAGTCCAGCTGCAAAAAGGGCATTAAAACTGAAACAAGTGAACAACTAAATATGATAGACAGGAAAAAATGTAATTAAATCAGCCGAAGTGTCCTACATTAAGACAAAAACTCAGAGGAAGATCGGACATTCCATAAGCCAAAAATAACAGACACAAATAAGGTGGCTCGTGCTCTACTTTCACAAGTGACAAGTACACGTTCCAGCAGCAAGGAAGAGGTCAACTTGGAACTCAGAGAGAAGTTAAAATTAGAAATTAATAACAGAATATAAAAGAAGTATCATTAATGACTGATAAACTTTGGAAAGCATCAGGAAAAAATAACATGGAAGTAGTAGTGAAATGCAGCTCCCTGCATTTTGGAAATCCTTTTAGGTGAAGGCCATTGACCATAAAGGCCATGAAATTGGAAAGGAAATTACCTAAATATGCTGAAAAGTCTTAGTTAAAGGAGTAACATCCAGGATTAATGTAATCATTTTTCATAGTCCTACTAAACCAATGATTTATTTATATTAGATTTTGCAGTTTTATAGGGATACACCACACTTTAAAAGGTGTGTCAATGTATGCATGTACACTAAAAATGTACAGTGACATTCTTATATTTTTCTGGACCAAGGACTTATGTAATAAACATTATATATATATATATAACACTGTACACATAAAAAGTGTATAAACAAGAAATATGAAGAACAAGAGAAAAGTGACGACCTAACTTTGAAGTTAGATCTGCTCTGAACAGGAGGTTAGACCAGAGAATTTCAGAAGTTCCCTTCCAAAATCAACTCTTGTCTGATTCTACAGTGGTTCTTTTTCTATAAACTACAATCAAGCACATTGCCTTGTGAAGCTTCTTGTGGTTCACCACTGGAGAGCAGCTTTGGGAACCGGCAGCTGAGGGAAGTTGGTGTAACAGGGTCCCACATGATCTTAGAGTTGTGGGGCTGATGGCAGTAATGATACTGCCAACAGCCAGCGGCCAAAGCTTGAATACATACTGCCTTCTGCCCTACCACAGATTTATTTTTTTAATGTTTTACATAATTGTTAGTTTTTTTAATTACTATAGAACAAAAACAGTTAGAAAGGATAAAAAAAAGAGTGGAATTATAAATTGCAGACATAATGTTAAGCTTTTGAGAAATATAATACAAGAGAGATAAATAAAAGTTTATGTGAGCAGTATTTGGGCTACAAGACAGTTTACAGGCACTCTGAAGCAGCTCTTTTTGAAGAAAGGTTTTTCTGGCAAGCAGTGAAAAAAGCAGAAGAAATCAGAGTACAGATAGAAACGATAATGGCCATAGTGCTTGGGCAGAGTTACAAAAATTAAGGATGATAATCTGAAAGCACTGAAAACAGATCTTAAAAAAATACCCTTCAGTGTATTTATGTTTGGGTTTCAAATCATGTTTGTTCAGTTACTGGTTTATTATAGAGATAAAGTGCTCAAAATTATAAAGACTGTACACCAGGGTTTTCAAAGAAGTGGTAAAGAGGAGCAAAAGAGCATGTTGATTCTCGTCTGTGCTGTAAACATAGCTACACAACTGCGCTCCTCCTAAGAGAAACTCCAAGTGAAGTGATAGGTTCACATTATCTATTTGGCCCATACCTATATGTGAACCCTGTATTCATCACTTTCCTCTTTCCCTGCGCTAAGCAACCATTCACGCTCCAGGTGGACACAGAAGAGCTGTCAGAAATGGCACGTAGATATTACTGGGAATTAGGTACGTCTCTTTCTGGAGCCCTGTGTTAGGACCCAGAGCAGCTCAGAAGCTCAGAAGGGAGTCGACAGCAGACCCAGAATAATCCTGACCCTCTGCTGAAGTCACATTAACTACATTTGGGTTTGCAAGACAGAGGATGAGATAGCACCAAGACAGCTAGCCTGGGGACAGGCTTCAGGTTATTAAGACAGCTACGGGGTTAGCCAGGAGGGATACAAACTTCGGCAAATTTTCCTGAGGGGAAGGAGGAAAAATGGGAGTTGAGACCAACCAAGTAGCCTGCCTGGTAGCAACAGTTATGCGATGGCAGCCTTCAGCTAGCCAGAGGCGTCCATGAAAACTGCACAGAATCAGTTCAGAAATCCAACTGTAATGTCCATTGGTTGTAGAAATTAATTCCCCAAAGAAGAGAGCAAAGGAAAAAAAATCAAACATAGCAAATTTTTCTGACATTACAAGATGAAGTGCGAGTCTATACCCTTCTCAACATACTATCTCTGTTAAAATAAGTACTTCCTTGGCAGTTCATTTCTGATGACAGCCAAATCCCCAAATATTAGTACCATGAAGCACTATTAGATATTGAACCACTGAAGAAATACAGTAGCAGAATAAATAGCAATGCTGTTCTATTTCTTTGAACTACATTTTTGAAACAAAGTGTGGTTCTTTCTGCTAGCTACACAGGTGTGACAGAGAAGCTGTATGACTGAACAAAGAAATAAAATGATTCTCTATTAAATACGTTAAACCAGTTAATGCAGATGAATAGGCACTGCACACTTGCTTTCCATTAACATTGGCTTGCAAATTATTTGCAAGAGGATGCTAAATTCTCTCGTTGGTATGGATCCAGCAAAACTGCTGCCAGATCACACCTCCTGGGAAATGCAGGACTTGGCATGGGGTTTGGCACAAGACTTTACAAATGTCAGCTTTCCTGTAAAAACATCAGGTCTGTTGTCATGAAAACATCAGTTATGAGTAATTTCTTTTCTTAATATTACTAGCCAATACAAATAGAGAGGGGATGAGATGTCAGTCATGTGCAGCCATGCACGCAGAACTGGATTTTTGCAACACAATTGCCCAGAATAAAAATATGAATTTTGGATTTTGAAATGGATGCCCACGCTTTGGATCAGTACATGTTGTATTCAAAAGTATATCTGCCCTGTACTTCAGAGTACCTGTCATTATGAAATAACTGACAATTAGGAGGGAAACAGTATGAGCCTAGGTACTCATGTTCAATCCAGAGTCGCTGGGGTCACTCTATTTCATTTTCTTTACAGATATTTGTCTCTGACGAGTATGGATTTATTATCTGTTTAAAATGATTATTCCCTAAGAATATAAAGCACTAGAGAACAGTTAGGATTTGAACAAGATAGTCATGGCAATAAATTCAGCAGTCTGTGATATCGTTTTCACCAGCCTGGCAAGCAATGAGCTGTATGAATGCTCTACTGAATCAGTACACATAAACTAAGCTCCTGGCAGGTCCAAGCCTTTATGTGGTTAATTAGTACCTCATTTCAAATATAGTGCCTAATCTGTGGGAAAGCAGAGAATACCCGCTCCAAGCAAATGCAAGTTAGTCATCTTTTGGAAGGCGGCTATTAAGTTTGAGAAGCCAGAAAAAACTTTTTGTCTGGATGGACATCTTACTACACACAGCCATTTAATAAATCTTACTCACTTCTGTATGTACCAACCTGCCAACACATAAACATTCAGCCCTCTGAGTCACATGTTATATTTGCACTGGGATGTCCTCAGAAATCTCATATTGATACCAACAGCAATTATGTCTGAACCTTAAAAAAAAACCCACTGCTGAAGATCCCAAAACTTTGCCAATAACACCATCTTTTCTCAAATTCCCCCTTTAATACAAAGTTAATTTGTATGTATATTTATATGCCTTGCCCTTGTGTAGAACAGTTATCCAGGACGAAGTACACAGAACAAATCTCAGAGGTAAAAGCTTCAGTATGGGACCAGTGTCAAAGTAGGTCAATTTTTAGGACTAACAGCCTTGACAGTGTCCCTTTAATATGTTGATCTGTTTCTGTAAAGCACATTAAGAAAAGTTTAGCGTGAAAGAAGCTACAAATGTGTTTGATATGATATGGCAATAACTGTACATTTTGAGCATACTAAAGCTGCCCAAGTACATTTTAAACTGCTTTTCTTTACTAGCTAAGGGCCCAGTTCAATGAAAAAAAAATCCAGGCTTCTGTACACTAGAAGCTGCAGAAAATCTGGTTTTCTGTGACATCTGTAACCCACTGTACATATTTTCAAGGTGGAATCTACATCTTTCTTTGAGAGATAATGAATATTATTTGTCTGTTCAGACCCTGTGAAACCTCAAATTGAGATCAGGGCTGGATGCTCTCCACACAGAGTTGGGCAAAATCACTTGCCTTGAGTATTTAAAAGTCCTGAGTACTTTGTTTTCAAGCATACTGCTGAATCACCTCTCCTGCTGCATCGTATTACTGCTGATTTGCTTCTGATGTCCGTTATACACATGCGAATCTATTTGATGAGAGTCTCATGCTGCAGGAGGTATACAGTCTGCATCATATTTACAGGTATTGCTAAGGAAAGCTCACGTGCCAAAGAAAGCTTTTTCAGTGAGATCTTATTTCCAAAGAGATCTTACTAGTTTTTCTTGTTTTCTGCTTTGATTAAAGCAGATGTTAATCCAATGGTCAATGCATACAGAAAGTGTCCAAATAGTACAGATAATTCAGGATGTGGTTCTCTGTAGAAAGGGTAAAGTTTAAAAGGCAGTCTCAAATTTTATAAAGAACCCTTCCTAAATAAACCTCAGTGAGGAAATTCCAAGCCGCCTTTATTTTTGTCACGTCTTACACAATCTCTTTCTAAAGTACTGTCTATTATCAATTATTATTCTTATGAAGCACTTACTGATGCTTTATGGTTACATCATGCTGGCCTCTTCATTGTTCCCACCGTCGCACACTATTAAAATAAGCTGGAAGTACATTCAGTAGTTTTGTTTTACTGTTTTCCTTTTAAACAAGTTATCCTGTAGTTTTCACCGCTTTTGTATCATCTGCAGTAAAAGATATAGTAATCACAGGCTTTATTTTAATCTTTTATTACACTAACTCTCTTTTATTACTCCACTCTCGTGAGACCCCACCTGGAGTACTGCGTCCAGCTCTGGAGTCCCCAACATAAGAAGGACATGGACCTGTTGGAGCGTGTCCAGAGGAGGGCCACGAGGATGATCCGAGGGCTGGAGCACCTCTCCTATGAGGAGAGGCTGAAGGAGTTGGGGCTGTTCAGCCTGGAGAAGAGAAGGCTCCGCGGAGATCTTATTGCGGCCTTTCAGTACCTAAAGGGGGCCTACAGGAGAGCTGGGGAAGGACTTTTTACTAGGGCATGTAGTGATAGGATGAGGGGGAATGGCTTGAAACTGGAAGAGGGCAGGTTTAGATTGAACATTAGGAAGAAGTTTTTCACTTTGAGGGTGGTAAGGCACTGGAACAGGTTGCCCAGAGAGGTTGTTGAGGCCCCATCCCTGGAGGTGTTCAAGGCCAGGCTGGACGTGGCCTTGGGCAACCTGGTCTAGTGGGAGGTGTCCTTGCCTATGGCAGGGGGGTTGGAACTCGATGATCTTCAAGGTCCTTTCCAACCTAAACCATTCTATGATTCTATGATTCTATGATTCTAACTGATGCAACTGAAAAAGTAGGCAGGTTTTCAAGCACGCAAGCCCTTCTTCAGGTCTGAAATGGAAACAGCCAAATTTGAAGCACAGGAGTTATCCACACATACCAGCCTTTTCAGTGAACACAATGAAATAAATTCAGTTGGATAGCACTGCATTCAAACCATTTCCTGGGAACATTTCTGGAGTCGCTTCCACAATATTTCTAGAAGTGTAAACATTTAAGGAAAAGCATTTAAAAATATGGCAAAGTAATCTACTATTAAGAGATGCTTTAAAAACTAAAATCCAATCACAAGGCAACTTCTAAGGCTTAATAAAATGAGGACTGACATTCTACAAAATATCAAAGAATGAAAAGACATAAAATATTAACACAAAAATATCTTTTCAAGGAATATATGCACAACTGTTAATTAATGGCAAACGAGGATCAAATAATTTTCTTGTGCAGAGCCACAACTAACGAGGTGTAAAACATGAGTCATTGTGCAATGTAAATATAAAAACAATCAGATCAACAGTAGGTACTTGAGACCTCCAAGTGGAGAACTCCCAAGAGCGAATCTTCCACCAAAATACCCTTATACCAGCTTTGATTTTCAAAGTGTTTTCTCTGAAATGCGGGGGGAAGAGATGTTTCTACAGTTTCTTAGTTTTACAATACAGCTTCATCTCCTCGTATTCACTCTCAGTACAACTGGATAGAAAGCAGACAACAATATTTTAGGTGCCAACATTTGGTGTTTAAGTCATTTTTTTCCTCCTAAAATTATAGTGATTAGAAATGTATCCCTGCACTGTTTCTTTATTCTTCCCAGAAACACATCCTGTATTTGATACTACTCTTACATTGCTGCCATGATGGAATCTGAGAAAATCATTTTTTTGCAAGAAAAAATGGAAAAGAGCTGATTCATATACTAGCTTCCAAATCTAACTACACACTGAGCAATCCACACATTACTTCTGAAACTCTTGTTATCTACAGAAAAAAGATGGCAGAGCTAGTTGTCACAAATTCTCATTTTACAATGCCTCTCTTTCTTCTCTTTAGGATTCTGTTCTCCTGGAAAAGTAAGCGTTACCTAGCCTTTTTTTCTTTATGTACTTTTCAATTTTTTTTCCACATTTATTTGTTTTAGCTGGCACTCCCTCTATTTCATTGCTCCTTTCTGCAGATACAACATATCTAAAGAAAATTTTGGTTTAGAATGATCAAATTAGGAATGTAGTTTATTACAGAGAGTTATTTCTCTAGAATTTCTTCAGCAACATCTTAATTAGCAACCAGGGCAAAGAACTGGTAAGGCAAGACTCGTGCTGCAGGGCATCTCAAAACAGCTGCCCGATTGCCTGATATTTCTTTCATATCAGACCCCCGTGCGCAAAAACATCAGAACAGAACTCCGCACTGCTCTGATTTAATGCAGGGCAGCAGAAAAACGGGAGCCTCATCCTTGCAACAAATATTCTTCTGCACTGAACATCTCCGATAAGAAACATGTCTTTAGATATTTTTTTAAGTCTTGCCTAGATATATCTTAGTGGCTTTTCTACAGAACAAAAAGCTCTGAATCAAAATTAAGAAGTGGCAGTCTCGAGCACTGCTGGCATGTAAGAATCAGTCCTGAAGCTGAGCATGCAGTGAAAGAAACTGCAAGGCCACAGCAACAGCCTGCTGTGTACACCTCTTCCCTACAGCTTTGTTAACGTGCAGCCAGTTCAAAATCATGAATCAGTTCCACCTGCCCCGAGAGCCTTGCTTTGCATAAGGCTGTGTCCAAGGATGGGCAAGGTGCAGTCACAACAGACTCAGAGGAGCGGGAGAAACACCTTGAATGGATGCTACATCCCAACAACACGCCTGCCAAAGCAGAAACATAGCGACATAGAATTTTTTTCTTGATTTATTTTTGGTTAATAGTGCTAGGCCATTGGGATTTTAAAATTGGTTTTCAGTTCACTTCTTTCACATCTCATTGATATCTTATTATGATTTAACTTAAACTCAGAATGATTAACTGTCTGATTAGTCAGTTTTTCTTAAAGATCAACAAAAATAAAAAAAAAACTTTTAAACAATGTTTAAAATACTATAGGGGATTTGAGCATCCTGGTGGGAGGTGTCCCTGCCCATGGCAGAGTGTTGGAACTAGATGATCTTTAAGGCCCCTTCCAACCCAAACCAGTTCCTACAGCCCTGACAGGCAGCCTTGGATGGAGCAGGGAGGAGGAAGCCATAGCCAAGTGTGGTTTAATTAATAATGTCAACAAGATATCTGAAGTGTCTTTACTCTTCGCTAGCAATCACATCCTGGCAAAGCTAAGGTTTGCATTTTGTGCATACCTACAAATGAGGTACAGGGGGGCTAACTGCTAAGGACCTAGGGAGGGCTCTCGGTCCATTATCAGGGCAGCCTTGCTCTAGGGACCATATACCTCTTCCTCTCACACAGGAAATTCTGTGTTCACAGTTTGAAGAAAGGTAGGTCAGTTTTAGCACAAGATCTGAATGCAACAGGTCTTGTTGGGTAGATCTTCTGTGCTTAAACCTCATAAACTGGTGTAAAAATAGCTTTGTGCATTTTGCAGCCAGGAACCATGGGTGGCAATCACTAAGTGCACCTTACGAAATGTAGCCAATTAAGTGACAATCACCAGAACCTTAAAAGAACTTTTTTTGTGTTTCTAGGAACCACCTCTTAAGTATTGTGTTACCTCCACCATTCATTTAGTACAACACTAACCTGTTCATATAATTTACAGTAAACAGGGAATAAGCTTCTTGCAAAGCATATCACAGACGTTACGCACATACTTGCTGCTACCCCAATCCCATAAAAGATATGAGAAATAAATATGTTTCTTACATAATACTGCACCTTCTCAGCAAAAAGCATATCACTGAGCCTGGGCAGACAAGAAAACAATCCCTCCTTCAGGGCGCCGCATTGCAGAGTTTCAAGCACAGAAGAAAAAGCATAATGTGAAAAGCAAGTTCCTAAGAGGTAGCGCTATCTCAGAACCCAATACTGAACATTTGTGCACACAGAAGTACAAATAGGAAAAAAAAAGAAGAACAAGGTGGTCATGAAATAGCATTCAACGAAATGAAAAAAAAAATCACAGTGAATGACAGCAGCAGCAAAGGAGTGGGATATTCAAGACTAAGGCACTGAAAGAAATCCTTCCCATTTACAGCCAAATTTATATGAAGACAAAGTATTTAGGATTAGAGAAGATAAAAGATCAAAAGGCTGAAATTATGTTTGTTTAACTGGGTTTATGAAAGGGTATATTAAGAGGTGAGCTGCACAAACAAATTAAGTTTATGTAGTTTTGACATATCCAACAAAGGGTAATGAAAACCACAACTACCACTGGGAAACAACAGCGGGAAACCAGCTCCTGCAAGGGAGTGGTTCAGAAGAAGAGAAAATGATGAAGATCCCTTGATAAAAAGATATTGGGAAGAGCAAAGCCCTAATGCGTTGTATCTTCTGATGCTTCAGATTTCAGCCTTGTCATGGTTTACTATAATCAAAACGCAGGCAACAACATGACACAGAAATGGAAAGCAAGCCTGAGGTTATTCTCACTTTGAGACACAGGAGCTGCCACGTAAATTGCTGAGAACTATTTGGCCTCCAGAACTCATCTGGCCTCTTTTCACTCCAGGAGTTAACAAGACAAATGTAATTCAGGCTCCTGCCAGGTGTCTGGAAGTACCTGCTGGAGTCAAGGCTGCAAATACTGGGTAACTTCTTGTTTTCTCATCGCTGTAACTACTTGAACGCCTCTCTCATCCCATCCTGGCATCCCCCGCAAACACACACTCTCCAGGCGATACTTCACTTGCCTGAAAAGAATAAAAATGTTTTCTAAGATAAAACCCCTTCAGCCCATCTCCCCAGTTACTGGTCAAGAGTATTGCTGAAGAGATCCCAGTGTGTGCTAAATTCTACACTTAATCCCACCATTTCATATAGTACGGGTTTAAGAATTGCCGCATTGCCCAGTAATGGTACAAAACATTATTGATAAAAGCTCACATGCATTTCCAACTGCAGATTGATTCGGTTGTGTTGGCAATTTCCAGCATTTTTAGCGGTCTCAGACTAGATTGGTCTACCTGTTAAGTGATCTTTTTGCACGGCTTTACAGCAAACTCTTCCAATTTATGGTTAGACGCACATTTAGGCACACATATTTGCATGTTCATTTAGCTGCTCTGAGATCCAAAATGCTGAGTTTCATTACTTAATTCTGTCATTTCTAAATTTATAACTGCTTAGCTTCCAGACAAAACCATATTCAAAATTATTTTTAGTGTGCATAATATTATATATACCATTCATTTGAAATAATACAATTTCATGAACAGAAGGACTGAATTCATTGAAAAATATGTAACAAATAATGCTGCCCCTTATACAGCTGATTGGTACAAAACATTTTTAAATAATCTCATAGCTTTAAATGCATACACTGCATTTTTTTTCTACTTTGAATATTCTGTAGCTACAGTCAAGGCTTAACAAAGTTATCACTGAGCAAAAAATTTTGTATGTCCTTACAACATTTTTATAGACTGACGGTAATTTAAGGACTTAGAATTAGCTGAGTTTATGGTCTTGATTTAGTTTATGCTTTTTAATGCTATCAATACAATCTCAGTCTGAGGTGTAAGATCTAAACTAAGGCTTTGGAAAAGTTGCAGAAGGTAAACACAGAAAAAAAAAGGATTATAAAAAAAAAGATTTTCTGTGTTCTTTTCACCAAAATCTGATTTTGCAATTTTATCTCGGGTTTTATCTGGTCCATATCCATTCTCCAGATGTGAATTCCTCTATTTCAAAAGATACTTTTTCAGTTTGTGTCATAACAAAACAAAAGCAGTTGAATTTTGTCCTTTCTGGTGTTTTTGGCATTTTCACTTCAAGGAAATGCTGCGGGTGATTTCACCTGGCACCTCTGCCTAAATCAAGAGTCTCTATTCCCCAAAAAAACACATATTTTCAGTGTGAATTTTGCTAATAGGAGACATGAAAGGCCCAGTGTGGTCTGAGAAAAATTAGAAGCACAAATAAAAACTAAAAAAAAAGTATGGCTACAAAGCCATCATGTAATATGTATGAGGGATAGCACTTGTAACCTACTAATGTTTATAATATTTTGAGTAGTTTAACAGTGTTAACATCTCCTTTGCTTTTTCTGCTGTTGAACACAATGACATATAAATATCAGGACTTATGACTGGGCCATGTTTATGCTGCCTTTAAATTTTTCATTCATCTTTCTGTTTCTACATTTGGTATGTAATAAAAATTCTACAATCATTCCAGGAGTTCAACATAACAATACTTCAGTATTGCTGTAGAAAACACTTTTATAAGCAGAGATCATGGAGATGTCTGCAACACTACAGTCTGTGTTATCACACAGCCATTAATTATTAAAAATGCCCTGAACACTGTAGCCCTACTTAGAGCTTCTGGATATTTCATTAATATTTTCAGTGGAAATAAGAGCAATTATCTTTATTACTTTAATATCAGCATTTGTGAATGACATTTTCCAATAAAAGATGCATCCTTTAGGTTTGGAGAAAGGAAGCTGGCAACAGTAGGAGGAAAGGGAGGTACAATGATATCTATTTATTGCATTCACTTCATAAGACAAGACAGCAAATTTCTGATAGGAAAAGCAGCACTTGATGTGAAAATAAAAGAGAAACAAAAAAGCAAAACCTGAGAATTGGGAAAAGTGTTTCTTTCTGCTTCAAATATGATACAGGAGTTAGATGCCAGCAGTATGAAATATCTTGTGTTTTAAGATCTCTGTTTCATATCTACATTGCACAGTATTATGAGATTTTAACTTTCCCCTTGGAAATTACTTACTCTTTTAAAAATGAAATCCAACTAAAAATTGTTTTGTATCACAATAGCTTCTGAGGGTTAAAATTAATCCTGGAATTGCAGTAGAGGATGGAAACAGGCATGGAAGAACTATTAATTTTTGGTGGTATAGTTTTATTGCTTAGGAGAACTGCAATGAATCACACTAGAAGTTCTAGAGCAGAATTGCGGGATTTTTTTTTCTCTGATTTTGTCTGACTCTCAAACAATTAGTTTGATTATTTTTTTCCTTATCAGATTTCCTATAATTAGAGGCTATATGAGGAAGATCGTTAAATAGGAAATTATTTTTTCACCAGCCATATGGTCACCTCAGAGCTTTAGAAATCTAGTTTAGGCCCCATCTGTGCCAGTAAGAGTTTACTGGCAATGTCAAGGACTCCACGCTGTACTGAAGTGGACACGTAGCAGAGGAAACCTAAATCTGAGGTGACATGGTGCCACAGACAGTTTGTGCATAGATCCGATCTCAGATGCTCAAATCCTGCCCTGGGTCATACACATAAAGTCTGACATATTATGGAAAAAAAAAAGGCATTCATAACTTCGTTGATGTAAGGTAAGGAGGGAACTTCTAATTCATATCAAAATTTACAGCAATGTAAAATGGTCAGCTGAAAAAAAAAATGCCCTTTGGATAGCTATGGTTCCATGTCTTGGTATAAAGAAGTTAATTATATAGCACTATCTGCTGAAAAGGAGAAATGTCTCCCTAATAGTCTTTGAGGTGGCAAAATTGAAATCAGAACTCACCAATTTGCAGCATCTTGAGACTCTAATCACAAAAACTCTCTTCTAAAATCAGGGCCGAGCTATGACAAACTGTATTGCAGATGAATTTCTAGACGAAGCCAAAAGGTTGGATGATTACCTGAAATCGTTAAACTAGAAATTAACTCTGAAAGGCTGGATTGGTAGCTGAACCTGGCACTGAAGGAAGTGGTTAGAAGTAATCTTTGGAAATAAAGCTCATCAGCACCTTCCTTTTACCTGATCAGGTTTGCAACTAGGGATGTAGATTTTATATAAACCTATTCCTTTTGGAAAATTCTCCAATTGTTCATGCTCTTCATTACAAGCTAGAAGAGAAACAGTTTTTATGCTGCTTATGATTGCTCCAACTGATTCTGGGCTGGGCAGAAAATGAGAAGTAAAACGTAAGTAGTAAGGTTTTGCCCTAGTGGGGTCAATAGTAAAATGGGCTTCAGTTTATTCAAAGTAGTTAATAGATGTGCAAAAGATCTCTCTCAAAAACAAACAAACAAACAAACAAACAAAGCCACTTTAAAATGTCTCATTTTCTCCTTCTTTTTTTTCCACTGAAATGCTGGGAAATGTGTACTCCCCCCACCCCCCACCCCCAATTTTAGAAATTCAGGAAAGAATTGGTCAAATTACAAGTAAAGAATTTTGTATAAAAATCAGCTTCTCTTTTTATATAGCATTCTTAAGTTTAAATGAAAGACCCATTACACTCATTGAGTAACATTCCATAATGAAATGTATCAGGCAAGATTGCAAGGACAAGATTTTTTTAAAAGTGGTTGTAATTTCCATAATGTGCATTTTGGAACATTAAATATGAGAGAGAGACCTATTTTAATTATTTTTTTTTAAGAAAGCACACGGTCTCAATTTCCATACAAGGTTTATGAAATAGGTGGCCAAATTTAGAGAGTAGAGTCACTATATTAATGTCACTAGCGTAGTCACTAGTGGTATAGCAATAGCAATAGCAAAAGCAATAGTATAGTCACTACTGGTAGTACAGAGTTACTCATAATCATGTACTAAAGAGCAGATTTGCATGTTTTCCACTTCTCTGTAGGACATAAGTTGGCAGAAACAAATTGTGACCATACCAAAACCAACTGGGTTGCTGCGATATAAATCAGTACAAAAGTTAGCAATATTGTAGTATAGATTTAGTGAGAACTAGCTGTTTACAGAGTCAGAAGGTTTTTTTCTGTCTCTCTTACAAAAAGATTTTAAGGGGCAAACGAAATATAAAGAAGTGTCATGATGTCTTTTCAATCCTAAGGCTCAGTTACAACCTATGGTCCTAGCTGGAGCAAACGGGGCAGTGCTCTCGGCCAAGCCCACTTCTCTAATTGCCTTTTAAGACTTCATACAGCAATGGAGCACAACTAGAATCACTGCTGTCCCTAAAGCCCAAGGGCAATATGAGTCTTGCAAAAGGATTAGGAGTAGGTAGCCCTAGTGCATATGCTTATATACAGCGATTTTCTACCATTCTATGACCACATGCAAATGGAAAATATACTGCGATGCTCTACTCACAGAAGAGAACCCCTGAAAGTTCACACACAGAGTATGCATTTAAAGATTATTTCAGGAGGGTTATCATGGTCTCCTGCAATGTGAAGCCGTAAGGTTTTGAGTTTTAGATGTGGCTGACCACAGATTGACTTTTACATGATGTACTTGTCATCACACATCACACTTAAGAAAACAAAAAAAAAAAGTCAGAAGTAGACTTCTATCTCCTTTTCAAATTTTTAAAAACAAAAATGTATTCATGCTACGTGCATGCTGACAGCTGAACCATCAACAGTCAAGAAACAGTAAACAAAGGAAAAGCAGAATATCTGCAAATAAATTTGGACCAACTCTAGGGCTGCCATAATTTAAATGTACTGTCACAATGGGTAGGGGAGCCCTGCTTCAAAAAGCAAACAAACAAACAAACACAAAGAAACCCCAAATTGACAAGGCCATTGGTGAAACTCATAGTGCTTTTTAGGTGAATGTTCAGAAGTGCTTCTCTGAACTGGGCTGATCTGGGAGCTGACTTTACTGCTTATGTGTATGAACCATTGCCCTGGTGAAAGTCTCTTATATCTACACATTGTTAATTCAATTAGCCAGCACAGTGCTTCAGGATAAAGAGTGATAAAGCTACACCTCAAGTTGGGAAGAGCGATGTTCAAAACTTGCATTTTTTTCTGTTTGTGAAAGAAGGAGCATACCTGAAGAGGGAGAAGTCCTTTGTCTCCATCTCCTTTGGGAATTATAAGAAGGACATCAGACTTTCTGACATCACAAAAACCCTAGAACGAGTGTTTTAACAACGCAACTTACAACAGGCTGTTGCTTGCCCTTTCCCAGCCATTTCGCGATTGCATCTCCCATGCCCCTCACATAAGTCTCTAACCTAAGCCGTAGGAGCCCAACAAATTATTGTGATTCCATGATCACAAGCTCTCTCATGTAGTCTGTTCAGGACTTTCTTGTTACAGAGCAGCAGCGACTGTTTACGCTGAAAATAAATATGTGCAAGAGAACTCGTATGACCTGACATCCATCTGAACGTTTTGCATCTAGTTTGAGACAGTGGTCTACACTCCCTCACTAGGCAATGGGACATCCCTCTCTGGTATCTTTGACCCTTTCCTGAAACAAATCGCACTGTGATTACAGAAGGAGTTTAATGAACTTAAATTTGACACAGGACTTCAAAATGTGTTAAATAAGTCCCACCCATGCACAGTACAGTTTTCTTACTCAAATTCTGGATCTTGTTCAGTTTCCCAAAGCTGTTACACAATATATATTTGGTATCCTGAGCATGATGCTCCAGGGCTTCTATGTCAAACACTTTGAGAAGAGAAGAAAGAGGAACAGAAGTACTTCCTTCATTCACGCCATATATACAAATAAAGACAAGTGAAGATGATCTTATCATTTTAACAAGTGAAAACAAACCTCAACTATGCTAGAGCAACTAAAAAACCAATCTTTCCTTTTGATACAGCAATATGCTTTAGGCCAGTTTTTGAGGACAAGTTGAAACTTTTGAGACTGTTCTCACTGATAAAAAGTTTTTCAAGATCTTGGGCTCCACTGAGCTAAGCACTGGACAGACGCTGCCTACTCCAGATCTCAGCAAAGGGAACACAGAGTCTAACCTGAAACAAGATGCAGTTGTATTACAATTGTGTTTTGCCAGTTTTCACCAAACAGAATAAAACAAAAACTTTTTATTGTATCTGTTTTGAATGCTATAGTTATTACCTCTTTTGTTTTAGTCCTCTTTCATGTCGAAGAGTATGTGCACTGTAAATTTATTTAGTATGTAAGTACACTGTAAATTTACCATTTACTAATTTAACATTATGATTCAATTACAATTAAAAAGAAATCAAAAAGAAAGGTGTCAAACTTACGGCAAGAGACATTTTAATGAGCTTTTAGCAATTAATCATGAATTGGTATTCATCCTTAAACTAAAAGGAGGAAGACAGGTAGATGGAACTATGTCACCCATGGATCTAACAGCAATTGTCACACCGTTTTTGCTTTGTCTTTATTTGCCTAGAAAGGTTAGACTAGAAAGAAAAAATAATATTTGTAGTAAGCAGACCATAAAATTTACCCTCTTTTAATGAGCATCAAAATTGCACAATGAAAATCAGTCACATATAAATGTATTCAGGAGCAACAGAATGATACTAAATGCTGGATTTCAGTGCACTAGGTGGTAACAAATACAGCGTTGCAATAAGGGTGACTTTTTGTAACAGAATGATTACCAAGAACTTCTAAGCCTTATATACACAGTCCTGAGGTCTGAGGAGAAAATAAGGCTAATCTTGATTCCTATTGCTTTAATGTATCACTTTCTGCTAATTGAATTAACAACAGTAAATTTATCTTCTCAGCTTTGTTTCCATTTAAAGTGATAAGGCCTAAGTCCCCATAGTTTTGAAAAATTCATTACCTTGAACAAAATTCATTGCCTTAGACATCCAGGAAGTCTTGCACAACTCACCAGAGCTCCAACACTAAAAAGCTTTAAAAACCTGGGCCTTCATGAGTGAAATATTCCCAAGCAAAGCTGAGAAATTACAAGCCTGGAAATTATATGTAAAGGCAGATCTTCAAGAAATGGTCACCCAAGTAAGGGTTGGATAGCTGAGTGTTCGGCCTGAATCTCTCTTTATTTACAAAAATCAAGGAAGAAATGCAATTTCATCAACACAGACACTGATCATCACACCACTTTGGAAGGGATTTCTGGAAAAACAATCTCCCTTTTCTTTGGGACTACACTCAGACTTTGAAAACTCATTAAGAATTCTTACCAAATACAGGTTTGAATTTCTACTGGGAAAGCAGACCACCCATCCAGAGCACCTCAGGACGCATGCCAAAGCAAATGCATAAGAAAACACAACTGACGGAGCACAGGCTCCTTGCAATCACTGTAGGTTTTATTTCATCACTGATGCTCCACCTAATTCACCTTTGGCTGGGTTACCATGGGTGGAGAGGGAGGGGAGAGAAAAATAAGCTCTCTGTCATGGTTACAGGGCTAGCTGCATCCCTCTTCCCTTCCCTACTTCTCTGAATACACCCCGCCCTGTGTAATTCTCTAATCTACCCACTTTGGATAGACCACTGCACAACATGTGCTTGTCTCCCTCCTCTGCCTGTGCTCTGAGCTGGCCGGACACAAACAAGTCAGATCCAGAAGTCGGATAGTCACTAGCAGAGCACTGAACCTCAGTTGATAAGTCCCACTGAGAGACTAACGTCTGCTGGCTCATGTCCACGCAGGCAGATACTTCAGCTCCACCTCAGTCTACAAGATCCTGTGCATCAGCTGCTCTTGTACAGCCTGTTAAGCCGATATTGGCACCTATGAAATCTGTTCAGAAATCCATGCTCATCAGTAAATACATCAGATAAGCCATCTTGTTATTTAACAATGCCTTGATATATGATGAATAAATTTTATATAAAATATCTGAAAGAGAGAGCTTACATTCAACGCTACTGTAATTCAAGACTTTCTATTCTTACAGTGACCAGTACAGCAACCTACTCCGGGTGCTTCAGACCTGGTTCCTCCACAAAACTTCCCCCATCGTAAATTACTTCAGCCTCACTGGTCATCTGATCTCAAAGTCTAAGATCTACCCTCATGAATAAGTCTCTGCCTGGGCTAGAGCAGAGGTAGCAGTCCAGTCAGCTCTTTAGCGTTGTTGAAGAGTAGCCCAGCTTTGAACAAATGTTTCCCTCAAAGCAAAACAGTCGTTCCCACAGTCGGCGTCTTTGCTAACGCCAGTGTGGACAGAGGCAAGGTAAAAATTAAAATGCCTTCTTGAGCTGTCAGTGGAAAATCTGACTGACAGGAGATACGGCCATCCTACCTTCCCTTTCATTTTGCTCTTCCTCACAAACTTTCCCATTGAAAGGAAACCAGCGTTTGCACACACTGACTGAACCGCACAGAGCAGCCGCTCTGCTGCAGCTCCATCCCAGCACCACTGGGAGCTAAAAGCTGGGACTGCCTCATTTCTCAGCAGCACTTCCTTCCTTCCCCATCCCTTACACAACTGGGGTTTAGGCGAGTCGATACCTAAAACATGGCTCTGAGAGTCTGAGTGGACTGAGGTGGAGCTGAAGTATCTGCCTGCGTGGACATGAGCTCTGTCAATAGCATGATTTACACTAGCAATAGGGATGGATTTTGGTAAGACAATTGTCCTGCAGTATACTATAAGTAACCTCCTATGTAAATTGCATTTATGAGTCTGAGCTCTTAACTGATCAATTATGTTCAAATATTTCAGTGCTCCTGAGGAGCCAGATCTGGTCCGCTGGCTTCAGCCACCATTCAAACTGACAGCAAGGTGTCGTATAACAACAAGAAAGTCAGAACAAGCTCACCGAGGTAACGCTGTAAGCACTTCGGCTAAACATCAAAGAGACCATCTCATAGCTTAAATTAAGACTGAAGTTCCATATCCATCAACTTTCACCAGGTGCTGCTTCTTGAAGATTTTACTTTGGGGATAAGGGGGGGATGCCTACAACTTGCCAAGTCTTCTAATGGTCTAAAAAGCTTCAAGAAAAAGGTGAGATGTATTAAAAAAACAACAGAAAAGATACGCTAGTGCGTTATCGCCTATGATCAGCCCGCTGTGCATTGCTGATCCAGCTCAATGTTTGAAGCCAACAGCAGTGTGCTTTGCCCATTACTGAGGCCCTGGACAGGAGGACTCGGTAGGGGTGGGGTTATCAGAGAATAATCACACCCTTGGGTATTGGGTACGCAACCACATCTCAAATCTTGTAACACCCCAGAGGTGTGATTATCTGCTGTCATGCTTTAATTCTTAATTAAAACAAGAGCTGCAGCTCAGATAAGATCTGTGAGAGGATTATGGTCATTCTTGGTTAGACAAGGGGGAACGTGTATCTTTGGAATTAAAATTCAGGTGCTTGGGTGAACTCTGCAATGCTGAGCTGTGCTTGAATCCAGCACGACTTAGTTTTCCCTTTGATATGATTTAACCAGGAGGCAGCACACACAAAAAGCTGCAATCCCCAGGAACCAAACACTGAATAACCCAATAAACGGCACAGAGCTGCCATCATTCAAACATTTTTGCACTTTAATCACTTCTCAGCATTTTGACTTAAATAAAACTGTAAACTTTAATCGTGCTTCTAATGATGCTAAAAAGCTGATTCTTGTTACTAAACATTAGTACAAGTCACAGCAGCCATAAAAACACTGGAGGAATGTCTTGATTAAATGTGTACTAAACTACTCAACTTGCAAGTTTAAAGATGGATATACGGCCCGAGGAAAAATGAACATAAAGCACTTTTGTGATTTTTTTAAAAACTTAATTTTATTTTTAACAAATATTAACCCAACTCAAGGTCTCTTTTAAAGGTTACATTTGCATTTACAAAGAACTTTCGAGCGATTTAACTACAATGAATTTTAACAAGGCGGTTTCCTGTCCTCACTGCTTACCTATTTTTAAATTTTATGAGACTCTTCTGGCAGAGTTTTGTAGCCGTTAAGATGAAAGCCTGGATGCATGCATACTTTAAAAGTGGAGGAGGAGGAAAAAGAAGAATAAAAAGAAGAAAGGAAAATAATCAATTTGGTATCAAATTTATTCCAAAGCCGAAAAGTGCATTTTTTTTCTGATTGTGAAAGAAGACATGCAGGGAGGTCAAAGGTCAAGCAAAGAGGAGACAGTATTGTGTAGGAACTGTCACGCATCACCACCTATTTTGACATGCACAGGGCCGTTTGTTGTCTGTCGAACATGCAAATTAAGTGCCTGCTGTCATAGCTAGCCGATATCTGAAAGTGGAAAATGAGACCACCTGTAACCAGTGAATGGAGTGATGGACAAGCATTCAGAGCTCGTCATTTCCAACGCCATTCACACCACCTCCGAATTGCATATGACATGTAAAAATCTTTTCTTAATATTCACAACCGGGAAGTTTGGGGAATTATGGAGGCTTCAACTGCTGCATCTAATGGGTTCTCCAAGCAGACAGCTGTGACTGTGAGCTGGCTTGATAATTAGGTGTCCAGGAAGATTTTATGCTATGAATCAGTTAAAAGGGAGAAAAGAAAAAGAAAATAATGGCAAGCAAAACTCGCTGGAATGGAAATCATATTAACCCTTGCATGTCTTCCTCGGCACTTGGCTTTTACAATTCCTGTGAAGCAAGATTTGCAGAAATCAGACACATAATAATTTGTCTTCTGTCTCTGAGCAGCACTGTCTTCCTACTCAGAAAATTGCACTCCAACCCTGTTTGATGTTTTGTTTTCCTGAAGAGAACTTAGAAGCATTAAATCTAAATATGCCAATCCCTCTTCTATTTGAAAGCAAGGGCAAGGCTTTATTTGAATTTCTAGTTAATATGGTACATAGGATTTTAAGGAACAGATTCATTGTACTAAAGTCATGTTCTGTCATGTGCCTGTACATATGAAAATCAAATAGTTTAGCTAGCTCTTCTGTAATCCTTCGCATGTTATCCCTACTTTTGTATGCATATCTGTCTTTGTGCATGGGATGCCATAAATACTGCAGGCAGTATAATGCCAAGAAAAAAATGTGATCTTCCTGATTTTTACCCCTGCTCGATAAATAAAGCTGCTCTAAAACACTTAGGCTAGGATAGGATACGAGAGTTTAGATGTGCCCAGCTGCTCAATAAGCTCACAAAACCTGTTATTTTATGCAGGGCCTAACTAATTAATGCCAGTGTTCATTCCTAAATAAAAAACTAAGCTCTTCAGTTTGTAACTTCTGTGCTATACTCTGAAAGCCATCCTGGTTGGGTTTCCTTTCAAACATAAAGAAGACACGCAAACGTACGGCAGATCATCAACATTCAGGAAGGTTATTCAACCCACTAAAGATGAATCAGAATTCAGCTGCGGAATACCATCCACCAACACTTCCAAGCATAACTAGAGAGTTTTGGGAGCCCGTCTGAAGTCCTGCTATGCAAAGATTGCGGCCCTGTTCCAGACTCCCAAGGAGTGAATCCACGCTCTCAGAACCAGAAGGAGGCGAGTTATTAGTACGATAAACAAGCTTCTCTGAGTCATGCAATAGAAAACCTACATTTAAATCGGGTTTATTTTTTTAAAAGCATTACACATTTTATTTACATTGTGCCAAGCTGTAAAACATGGTAGCTGTTCCACCGCTGCCCACAACCTGCATTCACTGCTGCTCTCATTTAGGTCTCCAGTGATTCTCTCTTCCCTCCCGTGGCAGGGAGAGTTTAGAGAAGTTGAAACAGGATTCACTGACCCCTCTGACTGCGGCTGGGAGGGGAAATCAGAAAAGGAAGGAATGAAAAGAACTATTGAATATGTATCCAAGTAAAAAGTAGCTGAAGAGACACTGGAGAAAGAAAAATCCTACCTGCACATGTTCAAAAGCCGTCCCTATCCCATCTTCTCTTGAATAACGTGGCTATCCTGTCTCTTCCTCTGTGTTCTGGTCTCACTTATTTTAGACCTGCAAGTTTTCTTGGAAAGACTACTGCTCTTCAGTTTCCATATGCTCTATGGAGGAGAAAAAAAAAAAAAAAAAGTTAAGCATCTCAAGGAGTTCCGTTTCCCAGCTACAAGCCAGCAAACCCCATTTGATGGTTTACATCTCTAAGACCACTGGGAAACAAAGTAGGAGGCCCTGAATTAGATACCACTCAGCCAGTACTACACTGCCAGGCACAGCTGAGGATTGTGCAAAGGCATACCGAAACACAACCCTGAAATACTATCACTCTGTTTTCCTTGTTTCTCCCAAACACATTAGTTTGCTGCTGGGCAAACAGAAGTGGAAAAGGTAAAAAAAAAAACTGGCAAGCTCTCTGTTTCATCCCTTCACACCCACTCCAGAAAATAACCTTGTTTCTCTGTGCCTGAAATCAAGATCCGCTCAGGACTTGAAGACAGGCAGCACGAGGGTGGCAGCTTACTAATCATATTCTAATCTTCACACAATAGAAAATCTAAAACACCGACAGTTAAAACCATCCAGTGTGTGCATCTCCACGGAACAAAGTGCTTGGCAACAAAGTCAGATTAAAGATTTCTTCTTCAAAACACCTTCCAATTACTACCCATGTGCCACACACTCATATGCCCCAGCAGTGCCTTTGCAACTGCCAGGCTGTCAGTGTGACCGGGGTTGAAAACATCCCTTGTCTTTGAGCATATTCCAGCCTTTTATATTTTTTAACTCCCTATAAAATGGAAGAAGAAGAAGAAGAAGAAGCATAAGCCTCACTGACTGGCTTATGATATGTCCCTGAGCCAGCTCACTGCTTGCAACATCTGTGCTGGCACAAGCAGGAAGGCAGCACTCTGCCATGCGAAAACAAAACCCTGCAGCTTCAAGTAGGACTTACACTGGCACTGTTGCTGAAGGACTACATATCATGGATCTACAACCAGGGCCACGTTGTTCATCCACCTGTTAGGAAGCTAGGTGGGAGTCTGAGAAGTTGGGCTCTTCTTCTCAGTGTGGCCCTAGGTGGTCAGTTCACCTTCAGCAGCGTGGGTACACAAGGGCCCTGATGTCATGACTGCTCTTAAGGGATACCACAAAGAGTCATTAATAACAATTCTCTTTAGATGTATTTCACTTTGGTGCTATTATACAAATTAAAGCAAGATTTGTTTGCTACATATAAGCTATTAAAATACGACTCTACAGCCTTCAACCTCTGGCAATGTACTTCTCAATATGGCTTGCTCCAAGTTTCAAATAAGAGCAAATAATTTTCAGGTGTCAAAAATAGGCTGCCAGGTAACATGAGGTTGTTATGTCCATTACACATGAAGTTAGAGAGAGATCGAGGTTTGTGAGAAAGCTCATAGAAGGGTGAGAGGGGAGAAGCGGCCATCAAGTGCCTTCAGATCAACCCAAAGAGGGACTTGAGGAACATTGCTGTGAGACTACCAAGTCTCATTCAGGCTGGACTTTTTAGCCAACCAACACATTTCCTAAATTTTAGTTTCACTGGAAATGTTTCAAACAGGTCACAAGCTGGCTGCTTTCCCAGCACAGGTCCGAGTAGCAGGGACAGTGGGGAGTTATTTTTAAAGAGAATTCTGTTTGTTAACACATTGCAATACCAGGAACCCAAAACAATCATATTTGAAATGTCTGCCTGCAGTAATTCAGGTCACATGTTGCCACTCTTTCCTTGCAGTAAGCAGGATACCAAGCAGAACACCTGATTTGCCTGTCAACACAGGTAACAATGGCAGAGTATTTGTGATAGAAAGACCTCATGAACACAATTATGTAAGTCCTCCTACGTGCTGTGGCCAGTCACACTCCTAGGAACCGATTAAGGAAAATGGTCCATGGGGTAAAGTGTTTGACTTAGACATGCCCAGGTCAATATAAGCCACCAAATACTTATCAATTCTGAAAATTCATCTACTACTTTCAATTCTTCAATCAATATTTTGCCACCTAATCTGAGACGTGTTTCTGCAGATCCTTCTTGTGGAGGTTTTATTTGGTTTTCTTAATTTATTTCATGTGCCTGACTTGAACACTCATCCTGTTGGCAGGAACACAATCCAAGGACCCAGAAGTTATCTTTATTCTGGAGAGACTTACAATATAGGTTCAGCAGACAAGTAAGACCCTTCATTTTTGTACGATGTTTTTATAGAAATCTGCTTATTCTGTCACAAGAATCTGTCACTGAGAAGCAGCATGACTGAAAAAGACACAGTAGATGAAAAACTGAACTTTATTGAACTAGGTTCAACCTTAAATAAAGCAAGCCAATGGTTCTTTCGATATGAGTGGAATTTACCCAAATACAAGACCTGTTTAACTTTCAAACATAAGTCCATTTAACCCTAACACTAAAAACTGTGTGACTTAAAAGTGGTGTAGGCACACTGAATTTTCCCTGTTCACAAGGGAAATTTTCACCCTAATTAAGCAAATAAAATAATAAAAATTCTCAAGAAATTTCTAGTAAAATTTCTGGGTTACATTACCTATATACTATCATTAATATGTATTTAACCACTACCCGTATTACAAAAAATTATCTTGACAGGAAAAATACCTTGCTTGGTTTGTTACACAAGATAATTAAAATATTCAGTTAGGCTTAATATTTAAAAGCAGCACCAGAAAATTGTATCCCTGTATTCATATGCACACAGCACTTCTTTTTCTGATTATATTATTCAGTTTCCAAGTTAATATACTGAAGCTTTCTACCAAAAGAACTTACAACAACAGATTGTGACAATAATAAGGAAAAAGAAAAGTACAAACATGTTTTTCCACTCGCTTTCTAGATAAGTTTAATTTCCCCTATAATTTTTTAATTGATGGTTTTACAAGTATTTTTCCATGTGACTTTATCTAGCTGTTTTAGAAGTACTCTTTTACCACTCTCTACAGATTTCTGAAATATATACCAAAACAAGTGAGAAAAAAAAACATAGCACGACTATAAAATGCGCTATTGGAGGAAGTAAACAGCAACAAACTAAACAGCATACAACAAAAAAAAGAAGCGAGCACCGCGCATTGTGATGAAGTCCTCAAACTGGAGTTTTATGATGGCAGCTTAAAGTTTCTTACATGCCCTTGTGTTGCAGCGCTGAATGAGCCGGGGACAGCTGCACCAATTCTACACAATTAGTCAAGGTCAGACAGTGGAAAGGGAGGACACTCACTATTTGTCAAGAGAACAATGGCAGGAGGCTCAGCCTTTCTCCACCAGGAATGACTGTTCGCTACATGCATTCAATCAGTGCTGAAATTATGCCTGGCCCTTTTTTTTGTATAGGAAAGAGGGGCAACCTTTCCAGGGAATCGAAGTGTAAGAACTAACAAGGCAGAGCCACAGCACAAAAACAAGCTTGTTTTAAGTACTGAAAGCATATGTTCTTGACACAAATTAATCTTTTGACACTTGCAGAGGCGAAGGTAGCAATTTCTACAAGCTTCGAGTAAAAACACTAAATCTGCTTAAAACTGTTCCTTCATTACTGATTATTGGGGTTGCAGATTTAAAAAAAAAAAAAAAAAATCCTGACAAGTTACTGGCAATTATTTTGCTTACTCTGAGGAGTTTTGGTGTTTTGTGTGTCTGCTTTTTTTTTTAAAAATATGTATTTTTCATAAACATAGAAACATGTTCAGAAAGAAAAGAGTTAAATTTTGCGCAAAGGCATTTCTCTCAACATGGGTAGGCAACCAGAGATGGAATACAAGGAAAACAATCCAAAGCATCTGTGCTTAGCAGGACGGGGAAAAAAAGAAAAACAAAACATTTTTAACAATGAGATTTTATTTCAGTGTTTAATTATGTGCACTTGTATTTTGAGTTTCTTTATGACACAGCACAAATACAGAAAAGCCAAAAAAAAGTAGTTATAAATAATGAATATGAAGTAGTAGTTTTGATACAGAACTCTCACGGTGCTGCATAGGAATAAATTAGTTTAATTGTGTAAATTCCGTCACTTGTATGAACAAGCGTAGGGATGCAGAATGTGCTTAAACAATTACATGGAGACTATACTGAGACCACCTTTTTAAAAAGCTCACTATAAACTCAAATATATTAAAAATGATTCATATTCAGTGCAAACAGTATTTAAGCAAGTTTCTGGCACTTCTGAATGCTAACATACTTTTAAGTGTTTTATCATATTTGCATTCATCAAAAGCAAACAATTTTTAGATACTTAAGGTGGGAATTCTTACAATTAAGGAGTTTGAAAGCATTACTCTAAGTACATGTAATTAAAAACATCAAAGGGCAAATATGCTAGACACCACCTGAAAACTAGATCGCATTAGCTTTGGAAGAAAGGAATTTCTCCTTCAGGTAGTTTTTGCAGCTACTAAGGCTGCACAAGCCACACCTGTAGTTGCACACTACCATAAAAGAGGGAAGGATGGAAATCCATGAACCAAATCCTTCATGTACCAACTCCTTCCTCCCCAGTAAGAGAAGTAAGCCCAGCCCCAACCATACCTGCCTCTTTTTCTGTTGCTGTCCTGCAGACACATCAGGATGTTTGAAAACATTTTTTTTTTTAAATGTTCACCATCTGTTTGGGTTTTTTTTCCTCCAAAAGTCTTTCCCCCTGTGACCTGAAGCTGCATCAGCCCTGCAGTTAAGGAGCCATCTGCCCCGGCAGAAAAACTGATTCTGGAAAGATTCAATAAATGGAGGAAATGGGAGAGATTTTACCTTGATTTAACTTCACACCCAAAATATCCTACATTCATGAAAAATCTCTGCTGAATTATATCTGAAAAACAGGTTTTAATATATTAACTTGAGAACATCTGTTTTCACTTGGAGCAATTTAGAGAAATCCTTTAAACCAGCACAACTTTTATTCTTCGTATATCTAATAAAGACTGAGATTTGACTGTATGAACTGCACTTGTTAATTGAGACAAGAAACTGGTGCATTACCTTCTAATTCTAAATCCTTAACGGCACTTTGTTATTGCATTGTTTACAAAACAAAGCATCCTTGACTGGTTTCTTTATCATATTTCCAGTGTCAACTGAATAAATCAGAACAGGAAAACGTCAGAGTACAATGTACCATTTCAAGCCATTTGGCTTAGTCAAGCAGGATAGATTCAGGCAAAAATACCGTGTTTCCAGCCTGGTGGCTTTGCAGAAAGCACCTTTTTCTTCGTGTTTAGCAGTTCCTTCCTGTCCTCTCTTTCTCTAAAAAGAAGCCCTGTGAGGTAAATGAAACTTGCAAATGGAAATAACCACTGAGGTCACTTCAAGCTGCTTGCCATACACCTTCTATATTGATAGGTACACTTAATGCTTCCCTTGATGAGAAATTAAACGTAAATTTTGTTAATTCTAATCTTCCTATCCCCCAACCCACATCAGAAGCTTTGCACCGTCCTCCCCTCACTGGCTCTTATCTATTTGCTAGAAGGTGAGGGCAGGCCTCATGCTTGAAAACAGCGCTGATCGACAGAAAATAGTCAATCTTGTCTAACACTGAACAAGGAAATTTATTAGAAAAAGGAACACAGAATTTCTTAAGCTATTTCAGTCTTTTCACTAAATCTATCATAAATCAAACAGACCAAAAACCCCGCTTGGGAATTACTGGATCTGAGAAAGAACTTATTCAAATGAATTCATCTAGCTAAAGGCAACTGTTATTTAACTGCATATTTTGAATTTTTCAGTATGAAAAACTAGATATTTCTATTCCATACTGACTTTTCACACATTTGGAAGGCTGAATTTTGAAACCTCAGAGCACATTAGGAAATAATATTTTGTGGCATTATTGAGAGGGTTTTTTCCCAAATGTCTCTACTGCCATATCTAGTCTCAGTACCTGACTGGTTTGCAAATTTTTGCACACAGCCCAAAAATGGAGAAGTATTGCTTGAAACTTTTATCAAGTATAAACTATGCAAGTGATAGCATTTTACATAAAAGTTTTACCCACAGGGAAAAAAAAAGGATAATAAAACCTATATTAATGTTGAATATCTAGTAACTTACAAGCTATTTTTACAACATTCATTTAAAGTCACTATGTCACTTTTTATCTCCAAACACCATTAAAATCCAACTAGAAATGTTTCAAATTGGAGCAAAATCTTTTAATATTATTCTTCCTGAACACTGCGGGCTGCAGAATGTTCCAAATATATCTATTCAAATATACATGTTCCCAGTGATGAGTAGATAAATGTTCTTACATGATTGCAAAACATGTCTAAAATGCTTTAATTCATTAACATAGTTTTATGACAGACATGTATTCTGCTTAAAACTACGTCTAAGTTTGATGGATGTACAGTTTGCCCATATAGTAAATAAGAATATACAGCAGCATCAGGTAGTTTGTAAAACAGAAGTCACCGATGGTGAATAAAATGCTATAAACAACATTCAGAACAGTATCCAACCTGTCATTTTGATAGTACATTTATGCATTTGATTGATAGGGAGTTACTTCTTTTAAAGAGGTTAATAAAGTCACAACTTATGTATCACCAAAGTTGAACTGATCTACACAGACTGCCAAGAGAAGGGCAGATGCACAGGTAAATTAGAAAATACTGAAATAACTTCCTCACTACTACAACTAGGAGGAAAAAGAGGAAGAAATAGGACTCTGAGAATCACTAATTCCTTTCTGATATCACTCATAGTGTTCTAACCCTAATCAACCCTAAGAGCCTGAAACACAGGAAAGTCAATTATGAAGACCTGGATGTAGAGCAAATTATAAAATGATGCACAGTTATACTCCAAACACACTGTTAACTCTTAATGCACATTTCTATGAACCATAAATATCACTGATTGCTGAATTCATTCATTCTAAATGCCATGCTGTACTGAAAATCTCTGAAATAATGTTGTTTGAAAGAGGGCAAATTGATCCAATACCAAGACATTAGGGACAGATCAAATAAACCACCTTCATTTAAACCTAATAAATCTATTTCTAGTTTAACAATGTTCATTATTAAGAGAAAGCACTTGTGCAGGCAAAATGCAGTTCACACAAAATTTACATCAGAAAACAAATTATCATTGGAAGAATTAGTGTTCTTTAAATAGGAAAACCACAGCTGAACTAGAATTGAAATAAAAACCTTTTTATGCCTTTCTAAAATTAAAGGAATCGAGATGACAAGTATGTGCCTGTAGAATGCAGAAATTAAAATCTAAATATTCTCTGAAATTTTATATGAATCAAGATCAGACATTTTACTGTGAACCACCCCAAATAAAGATAGACACATTTACACTGTAAAGCTGAAAAGAAACTCTTATTTTCATAATACAATTAGTGAGTATGTATTACTGGACATTAGCAGGAATTTCTGCTACTATAAATCCTATGTTTTGCAGAGACACACTTTGAATAATTTCACTCTTATCTGTTAGTTGCCTGGAATACTTGCAGGAAAAGAAGAACATAAAAGTAGGAGCATCCATCAAAGCATCTAATTTAAAATTCAATAGATAGAAAAAAAAAAAGAATTTTGAATCTGCATTTACTGGTTATTACCTCCAACATCTGCTAAAACCAATGCCTAAGATAAGACCTCAAGTTCTGGATATTTGATAAAGGGCCTTGACTTTCAGAGGACAAGTGCTCACCACTTTCTGAATCATTAAGTAGAAAATTAAGGGCTGTGTTCCTCCATCCTGGCAGAAGCATACCATATGATTTAGGTGATGAGTCACTGAGCTGGAATTTCGATGATCAAATATTCACAATGAGATCCTTGAGAATGAGCTACAGACCAAGACCAAGAATTATTCACAGAAGTTATCGGGTGAATAGTTTTGAATAATGAGCTCGTACGAGAGGCTTTGCTTATACAGTCTGTGAAGAAAAAAAATATCAATTGTGGAATAAATTATTAATTTTAGATTATGTATCTGGCTCCAAACCATATTTACTACATTATAGTGAGCTGTAAGCCTGACTGTAGACTGACTGCCCTTTGTATTTTCTAAGTGCAAAGTTTTCACAATAGCCACACACGGCAAGAATAAATGTCTGAACTGAAGTGATGGTGTGAGTTCGTTGTGAAACGCAATATATTGCTTCTTTGATCAAAGGTCAAACCTAGAATAGTAAGTAAATACACACCGGCTGCGCATAGGTGAGAAGTCTTTCATAAATCCAGCAGAAGTGAAAGCTGTCACTAGTTTCTTTTTATGAGCTTGTTTGATGACAGTGGCCTAAGGTACCAATTAAAGGGAGTTACTTTATGACATTATTAGTGCAAAGTGTGTTCAAAGGTAAGCCTATTTGTCATGCCTGATTAACACCAAGCATGGGAAAAAAATAAAATGGTAACAAACCAAGCAAAATCTGTTTTTAGAAAGATCCAGTCAAATTGATTTGACTTTCACTTGCTCAGCTACAAATTCTGGTTCCTTCCAGCCTTATTTTGTTTTGGTTTTAATTAATGATTCAGAATAAAATTTCTTAGCATCCCACTGGTACCATGACAGCTATTAACACTATAGTGCAGATAATTTTACTGAGTATTTGGGTGGGAGGTTTTGATTTACTGGATTCTCTAATCATGCTGTTATCTTACCCTTTGCTTCTCTCATTCTAAGCCACTTGACTGATTCTCCTACCAGTTTGTGACTGAAAAAAGAGCATGTACACAAAAGTTTTCAGCCATTATACAAGGTGATAACTAGGCTTGCTAAGCACATTTTCAACAAAATCTCAAAATTCCCTAGAAAAACTCCAAGACTCTTTCAAACTCATTGGGAGAGAGGGTCTGGAACAACATTTTTCCTCCCAAAGTCAGGAAACCAAATGAAACTTTGACTAGATATGCTGTAAGGGTAAACTTTTCCTAGACTCCAATAGTCAGTGGGGCTTTCCCGTTTTCACACTTCCTTACCTAATGAAAAGAGGTTTTGTTGAGAGCTCCCCAAAATTCCTGATTTCAAAATCTGAGATTGGTCAAAAGTCATTGATTTCAAGTGTCTTCTATTTTATTAACAATCCATAAAGCTTTCTTCTCATCCTAGTGTAGAATCAAAGCAAAAAGTTACAACCAAATTCAATCATATTTCAGAAAGCTCAAGGGGACAGGATGCATCTGTTGACTTAAATACCCTCATTTTTTTTTATTTTTAAGTATAACATAAGAAAAATTGTTTTAAAACATCACCATTTACCTAAAAGATCTTACAATGATACCTAAAACTTAAGCTATGAAGTGAACTCCTCTTGCACTCTGTCTTAAATAGAAATCAGCAGAAACCAAAACCCAGCTTCAAACCTGCATAGCTATCTCCCTCCCCCCACAATATTAAAAACCAACTTTTCATTTCATTACAAGTCCTAAATATGAGTCTACCTTACAGAATACTGCAAGGTGAATGGCATTTCTTAGATAGTAACATTGTATCTGAAAAAATGTACTTGAACCTAGTCCAACGTTAAAACTGTGGTTGCATCTAATTCATCTTAAGTAATCAGAAGGCTATACATACAGTATATGCATATCGTGTACCGAGAATCTAGTCTCAATTGGTATGCAATGTATAGTTCCCCACAGATGCACAGATCAAGCACAGAGTGCATGTATTGGGTCCTCAGCTCACTGGCTGAGACCCCCTTTACAGAGGGAACCCAACACACTGAGATATGCTCAACAACGTTATGCAACTACCCACTGCAGAGCATTGAAAAGTTTGTTTACCATTTTTACACCCTTCTAAAAATGCAAAAGATGTTGCTGCTTTCATTAAAACTACTACAAAAACAGACTTCTGCCACTGAACTGCATATGCAACTCATGTCTTTTCACAGATTCTGTGGGAAGAAATTATGACATGATCCAAATCAGATTCTCCATCTAGGTTTTTTTCTTTAAAACCTTCTGGAAGTTAAATATACCTATAAATATGTATTCAGTTTGGCTGCCCAAAACTCGAAGTGCTTTAATAAGTTGGGATTCCAGTGTAAGACAAGAGAATTCCATTCAAAACTATTACAAAAATTCAGAAGCTAAATAAACAAAAACCCAGCCATCAAAAAGAAATGTTTCTCCTTTGACAGAGAATAAATAAGCAATGTTTATTTTAGATTTAACAAGTCTAACCACATTTCTTAACTGTATACCTATGCATCTTCATGGGAACTTTCCCTAGGTTTCTAACGGTCATTAGATGAGTAAACCTGCAACAATTTCTTTCTCTCTTTCTTTACCCTCTCCTTGACATGAACAAGCCAACCTGATGTTTTAAAAAGTGGCATCAGTTATGCTCAGTCCCTCATTTCTGAACTTTGTCCCTTGTTTATGTCTCCTTTACCTTATTTATCATTTGTTGAGTACTAACCATGTCTTCCAAATAGAAGGAAACAACAAAACTCCCTTTATATTAAAAACATGAAAGTCAAAAGAAGTGCTGAGAAAAAAATAGTTTTCAGCTTCACTGCATTAATTATAATGAGTTTTGGCTCCAATGTGGGTGTGAGTCTTGGAGCACTTAGTAGAATGGGAAAATAAAAGACTGAGAAAAACTCCGGGGCCAGGTGGAGACAATGTACAGACAAGAAAAAATTAGTAAGGAATTGTAGGAGGCCTATGAAATACCGAGCAAGTGTTGTGGAACTTTGCCACTTAATTAGGTCAGGGCACGAATGCAAGATTATGAAAAACAGGTAATTAAAGCATTTTGTAGAATGCTGTCCCTTCTAATAGAAAGGCCAACCAAATAGGTGATAAAGTAGTAGGAGGGAATCACACCTAAACACTCTTATTGTGAATTAACACCAACGGTAAAAAAAAAAATATTTTTTTCCTAAAAATATTGGCTCAAATTGAGTCAAAACAGCAAAGTAATTTCTCATTTTGTTTCGAAGTCTTCCTCTTATTATTATCTATTGGAGATTGACTATTGACCAGCTACTTCAGAGAAAATTAAACTGAGGAAATGAATTTTGCATTCTGGCCTGAAACTGTGGAGTCTGTTGCCATTCTTGCAGGAAGAAGCCAAGTTAGGATCTGTCTCTGGCTCTCACCAGCTCTGCCTTAATGCTTGACACTTCTGCTATCCCATTACAGCGTTTTAAACTATCACCAACTCAGCAGTGCTCTGATATCAGTGTTTTTCTCCATTGACTCAAAAATAGTGGTTTTGGTAAAGTATGTGAGTGTGTCACACCAGCACCAGAGTGTTATTCTTTAGAAATCTTGTTTTACATTTGTGTGGTAAAAATCTTCTCCACTGGAAATGTTTATTAAGATATAAAATAACATCCAAAGACTGAAAAGCAGACTGAGACTGCAGTTCTTCTCACTGAAATACCGGAGTAACTCATTCAAAAAATGTCTTCAGAGTTTCAAGGGGATCAATGACATCCAAAGGAGTTGGGCCACATTAAGTGGGCAAATAATGTTAGAAAGAGGTTAGTCTGTTAGGGACTGGCCAACAGTTGGGCCCTTCTGCGTAACCTAAATATATGCTCTTGTATTATTTTTCTGTCCAGAAGATGCTCTGAACATTTGTTGTTCTATGCTACAGTAAAACATGAAAACAAGTCTTCTGTTCCAGGGCCAACTAACTGCTTGTAGAGCTGGAAAGGATTTTTGTCCTCCTTCATTGTATATGTTGAGGTTAGGACAGGTTAAAAGCATCAGAGACCACCTGCTGACCAAGGCAGGGTATTGAGCAGCATGAAAGAGCACGAGCTGCGGCAAATGCTGAACATCATTCCACACATCAGTGTGATATTTCTTGATTAAATAGCAAGCATCACATTGAGCACTAAAGGTGTGCCGAGAAGGAATTACCACCATTATCATCTGACTGACAGGATGAATCAACACAGAGTAATATGGGGATCATTTGGAAGTATCTTACCTCATCGCTTCCCTAATATCACTGAGGCATTTGAAACTGATGATGTCCCAATCACTCCTGTTACTTACTCAACATGTGCGAGAAGGCACCAGAGAAACCCATATTACAGTAATGTTCCCACTGTGTTTTGGACTGGATACCCAGGGAAAGACAGAATCATAGATTCATCTAAGGTCAGAAGGGACCTTTAAGATCGTCAAGTCCAACCATCAACCTAACACTGCCAAAACCACCACTAAACCATGTCCCTAAGTGCCACATCAACATGTCTTTTAAATATCTCCAGGGATGGTGATTCCACCACTTCCCTGGGCAGCCTGTTCCAATGCTTGATAACCCTTTCGGTGAAGAGCTATTTCCTAATATCCAATCTAAACCTCCCCTGGCACAACTTGAAGCCATTTCCTCTTGTCCTATCACTTGTTACTTGGGAGAAGAGACTGACCCCCACCTCTCTACAACCTCCTTTCAGGTAGTTGTAGAGAGCGTTAAGGTCTCCCCTCAGCCTCCTTTTCTCCAGGCTAAGCCACCCCAGTTCCCTCAGCTGCTCCTCATAAGACTTGTGCTCCAGACCCTTCACCAGCTTCATTGACTGGACTTCTCTGACTTCTCTGGACACGGTCCAGAATCTCAATGTCTTTCTTGTAGTGAGGGGCCCAAAACTGAACACTGGATTTGAGGTGCAGCCTCACCAGTGCCGACTACAGGGGAACAATCATTTTCCTAGTCCTGCTTACCACTCTATTCCTGATACAGGCCAAGATGCTATTGGCCTTCTTGGCCACCTGGGTACGCTGCTGGCTCATATTCAGCTGGCTGTTGACCAACACCCCCAGGTCCTTTTCCACGCGGCAGCTTTCCAGCCACTCTTCCCCAATCCTGTAGCGCTGCATGGGGTTGTTGTGACCCAAGTGTAGGACACGGCACTTGGCCTTGTTGAACCTCATGCCATTGGCCTCGGCCCATCAATCCAGCCTGTCCAGATCCCTCTGTTGGGATCTGGTATCTCTGTAGGGATCTCTGTAGTATTCCTACCCTCAAGCAGGTCGACACTCCTGCCTAACTTGGTGTCATCTGAAAACTTACAGGGGTGCACTTGATCCCCTTGTCCAGCTTGTTGATAAAGATATTAAAGAGAACTGGTCCCAATACCAAGCCCTGGGGACCACCACTTGTGACCAGCCAACAACTGGATTTGACTCCATTCACCAAATGGAGTGATGGTTGCAGAATGCTGAGTGCATCACTTGCACATTTCCCAGCACACAAAGAAACTTGTTTTCAAGCTCAGTAATGTTTCTTGTGTCTCAAGACCTATGCACATTGCGAAAGACCTACACACATTGCACATGCAAAAACATAGAGCAAGGACTAATGCAGACTGCATATTTAAAAAAAAAAGTTCTGCAGAAGTGCTAGGTAGAAGACATACTGAAGCAATAAGAATCATTATTCTCCTTCTTCCACACTCAGTTTAAACACATAAAGGGTCAATCAAATATACCAAAGTTGCTTAACTATATAACATTTCAGTGCCCTAGGAAGTCCATCTACTCAAAAGTAATTCCCAGACAGCTAGCTCTCCATCCATGCTCCTTCCACGTGTGCTTCAAAAAGCTTAACATGCTAAATTCAGGCAGCTGGGAAATAGCCTAAGATAGAACAGTCTTTCTGTTTCCCAAGTTTAGATTTACCAGTCTCAAAGACTGAGAGGACATCTTCATGGAGAAATCAAAAGATATATAAAGGAAACGTAAAATATTTTGTACTACTTTCACTAGTTTGTTTTGGGGTTTGTTTTAATCTAATAGGAAAATTTCTGAATCTATTCTGATCGTACAGGATTATCCAACATATATAATTTTGAACAGGAAGCCCTTAATGTCCTTTCTGCAATGTTGATAGTCAAGGTGACAAAAGTCTTGCTTACTTTATTGTGCAGCACTTGACACTAGTCAATGTATTTATGAGTTCTGTTGAACTGTAGTTCTAATTTAAGTGTTCCCATTATATCGTAAACTCTGTTTGGTACACTAAATGGTACAGGACTATAACTCTCAGATAGAGTGACATATTTATAAAAAGAAGTATACTTATTGTTAAGAACATGTGATATGCTCTTAAACCTAGTTAAATAAGTTAGAAACAATTTTCAGATCTTGACAAATATAATTGGTGATGTCATCTCACATAGTATGGTGAAAGCCCAGAATCATTAGGAGAAACAAAGAACTATTGAAAAATAAAGTATCAGACTGCCTTCTGTCATTTACCTCACAGATTTCTAGAGGAAAACACAGAAGTATCTCAACTTTCCACTGCTGCATATACCACTTTGTTTTTTAAAAGCTGGAATATTGAGTAATATTTTAACAAAATACTTCAGTAGTTTCGAGTATATTCAGCAAATAACTCATTGTTTGATCAAAGACATTTTTTACACTGCCACAAAATGAAAGTTATCTGTACGTATGTAAATAAAAACAATAGCAAATGCAGCACAATGGAAGAGCCATTTAACCTGTGAATTGCAAGGTTATTTTTGTAGCTGTGTCCTGTCTAACCAGTGCAGCAGATGATTTATGGTCTCCAGCAGAGCTTCATCATCATTGTTCTCACCTTTATTTCCATCATAGTTAATTAAAGGGAAGGTCATTGTCACCTTATGTTTTAAACCTTCTTAACATAATATATCACCCTGGGTATGCTTTAATAAGGGGACCTGTGAAGGAATGCTGTTATAGGAAAAAAAACTTTACAGCATAATCCATCCTGTTAACAATTACACCTTAGATTTACACATAATGAAAGTTAATAAGCAGACAGAATGAAGGCTACATCTTGATACTCATTCAAATCTTGATTAATTGGCTGTGTGATCTAATGGAATAAACAGTAGTATGCTTTTCTTGACTTCAGGCGTATGTATGAAGAGTGAGTTTCTAAAGGGAAGATCTTCCCTTGAAATAATTTTAGCATACAAAACACTGTGCCAGTGGGAAAGAAAAAAAAAAAAAAAGCAAAGCACATATTTTAAATGTTACCACAGAAATCTCTTTTGATGTTAGATGTACAAAATAAGCCACCTTTAAGTTGAAGATTGGCTCAGACAGATTACAAAATATTCAGACAATGAAGACAATGGTTCTTAATACAGTTTCAGTAGGTGTTAGCATTTTTAAATCCCCTGAGGGAAAAATTCAAACTGACTTATAATTATCTACTAAAGAGAACCAACTCTCTAAAACGTACACAGATCTGGGGGGTGGAAATCATTTAAATATATATTTAAATATCTGCTCCAGAAGATCTCAAAAAGTCTTCTATGCTTAATCTATATTAAACATTTTTTAAACTATTTTGCTGTTTATACAATCAGCCAAAATATGGGCTAAACATATATGGAAAATGGAGTTCCACAGAACTATTGTACTCTTTAGCCACAGACAGCTATAGCAAACCTGAATGCTGAGCACTTTATGGTTTCCCAAGCTTATCTCCATACTAGAAGACAAAGCTGATTTTTATTATAGTGTTAGTGAACTGTAGTATAAGTCCTAGAAGACACAATGTACCAAAGTGTGGTCCTTGTCATCTGCATGTATAGTGCCTTCTGTCCTCACACTGTAAATACAGCAGCTTTCAACTTGCCCACATGGAGACAACTTGCCTAGCTGGAGGCAAGTTTTTACCTCATCCAGTTGGCCTGTGCAGGTAAATCACGGACCACAGACCCAATCTGTCTACTGATAGCTAAAAAATGGGATCCAGGGGTGAAAGTTCTCTCCGTCAGCTCAGCTGGAATCACTAATTTTGGTTTCCTTGCGATACACACCAAAATTTCTCCATCAGTGGAGAAAACAACTGGTCTATATGGCAACAAAAACATACCGATTCAGGACCTCCTCATCCTGGTTGCAGTGCTCCCAGTGCTGCTTTCAGTGATGGAGTGTGGATCTCTGACACAATAGTATGCTTTTAGATGGTGGCTCTAAGATTTGTTTCGTGCCTTATTGGTTTGAGAAGTCAGGAAGTAAATTCATGGTTGCCCTGAAAGATAAATTTTTATCAGTCCCTTCAATGGCTTAGCTGGAGATGTGAGGAAAACAATGGTTAATAAACTGCCACTTGGAAAACTGGTTCTTAACAGCAGCAATACTTTTGAAAGTATACCTCTCCAGACCACAGAAATATGATATTAATACTCTCCGTAGACAATATAAGTACTTTATCTCCTTATTTGTCTTGACTTGTCTTCTGGCAGCATTAATGAAAGCCCTAGGGGCCTGAGATCCAGACCTGTGAGAACTTCCATGGAAAAGTCACAGATCCGGCGAAGAAGGCATGAAAAAATGCTGCCATACATTCAGCACCATACTGAAAAATTTGTGGTACCTCAAGCCAAACATATTAGCATACTCATGCAACAACAAAACTCATTCATGCACGTGCAGTATGTTGCTCTGTAATTGTGTGGAATAGTGTACTCTGTACACTGCATTAAGTCACCACAGAAGTAGCCTTCTTTCTTAATATATGGATGTGAAACTTCTTAAACACCAACAAATAATTTTGGTTGATAGCATAAATAACACACTGCAACAATGTTGATCTTTTCAAAACATCCTGTGCTTATATCTAGCCAGCACTTCAGAACTCCAATTCAGTATTCTGCTACAGAGCAGCCAAAAAGCAAAGCAGGGAAGTGGGCAAGGATGAATCCAGGTCTTCTGCTTCTCAACAATCTAGCTGTTTGGCTTATTCTGCTGTGAAGTTCTCAGTCATATTAATTAGAGCAGTTTATTGTGCTTAAGGACAGCAGTATTTCACAGAGCAAAGCCTAAAACCAATGTTTCTACTTTAAATACGCAACTATAGAAATGTAGCAAAGGAGACGTCTCTTCATACACCTTCGTAAAAGGAAGAACCATGGCCACAAAGTGTAATCTACACCAGTTTGAACAGTTGGAAACCTGAAAGAACCACCAGATGTTTTAGTTCATGTCCCAGGCCTTCCAATTGTAACACTCCTGTGTTATTGTACAAAATGAGATTTTTAGCTAAAGAGTATCTTTCGCATAATTGATGTGTTGCTTTAGCTCCTCCTGAGATGTAAAAAGACCTTTTAAATTTTGAGGCTGTAACATTTCTCACTTGATACTACTATTACCAGTCACAAACATTCACATATCATGAGTCAAATAAAACAAAAAATCATTACCTTGATGCCAAAATGCCATGGAAAAAAACTTTATTTCTATTACACATTTGGCAAGTGTTCTGACCTCCCATTAAGGAAGGCGTGTGCAAGTTACTGTGCCAACTCTGCCTGACATGCAAAGATAAACTTGGCCTCTGCTTTAGAAGCTCCTGCTGATTAACAGGTAGTATAGAACTTACAACTTCTTATCAAATCTCAACTACTAATTAACTAATTACTAACCGCATGAAGCTTCTCTGCTCTTCATACGCCCATCAAAGATCCATAATTAATGCAACCTTCACAGCTCCTACATGGCTTTGCACCTCTCCCTGAGAGCAATGTACTCACTCCTTCTGTGCTTTCGGGGGTTCTCCATTATCCTCTTCTCGCCCCTCAGGCTTGGATTGGCATAAATGGGAAAGAGAAAAAGGATACCTATACTTGCTTTTTACAACAACCTTCGCTAGCTGTCCCTTTCACGAAAACTGGGGGACTAGAGGTGTCAGGCATTCAGATGAAGGGTCTTTATGGGCACAGAGACTAGCACTTCTCTCCTCTGATGATGCCTGCAGCAGAAGCCAAAATCAAAGATATACAACATGCCAGCTCTGACAGGCTTCCTGTGAGGCGAGAGACATGTTATGTCAGCAAACACAGTCTGCCTTAGCAGGATGGGCAGTTCTACACAGCCACGTAAACCATTGCCTTCAGCTCATTCGAACTTCAGAGAGATGGATTTGTTCTGATGTGGTAAAAGAATGTCTCCTCTACAAGCAGCTTTGAACAAGGTTCGCTGTCTACACACTTGACAAAATTTTAGTACCTCCACTAATCTGCAATAACTGATTGACCCTGACACTGATTATCCAATAACAACTCCAGCCTATCTTCACAATGACTCTTGCATGGTTTCTCAACACGAGATGATGAAAATGAGAGAAATGTCTGAAAAGAGACATCTTGAGATCCCCCTCATACAACAAGCATCCTCTACTCAGGTGAGCGATCCCCTTAGTAGCATCACCTCTCTCCTGGCACCTGGCAATAAGCCCATCTGTGTCAGAAGACTCTCCTTAGAAAGGAACAAGCAATCCAGTGTAGCAATGCAGTGACCTGAGACTTCAGAAGCAGCTGTGGGACAGACAACAGGAGGCTTTCATAGGCTTTCTTCCAAATACCAGTGTATCATCCAAGCCTTGTTTTTCTCCTCCACTAATTAGACAATGCGTAAATATTAGGTACCTCAAGAAAGAACTTCTGTGCAAGTGGTCATGATCAGCAAGAATGGGATAAAAAACAAACTGTAAGAGAAGGTAGGTCCTAATGCACCCTAATTTATAGTGGAGGAAAGCATGAGTTTTTTTGGCCTGAGGGACTTGGAGTCTTTACTTGACACTGGTATTTAAAGTGACAGATGATTACCCAGAGATGGAAATAATGTGACATTAAAATATTCCCCAAGACATACAGCATTTGATACCCTCGCTCAAGAATCCTACTAAAAGAAAATATTATTATTATTATTATTATTATTANCATGGGGAAAAAAACTAGGGAAATGACTCTATGTCTATGTCTAATACCAAGATCCAGTCTTAATGCCTAACAAAGCCGTATAAAGGTTGGGTAGAAATCAGTAATGGGGCTCACATGGAAACCATAGTGAATGAACTACTTACTGACATGCCAACCTATCCCTGATATGAAAGATCTCATGGTCAATACCATATTAGTAGATGTATTCAAGTCTACAGAGACACATATACAAATACACTCTCAGTTAATATCCGAAATAGCACACTCACAACTCACTGATGATACTCATAGATTGTAAACAAAATTTTGCACCCCTAAAAATGACGGCAGTTTTCTTCCCCTACCCCCCCCCCCAAAACNCCAAAATCACACTTTTTTCTACTTCCTCCGAAGACTTAGGAAATTCACACTGTTCAAAAGTACAGCCAGAGAGTTCTTCAACACAGACAAAATATCACCTGTCAAAAAGCCCCTACATTTTCTAGATTTTTACGGTTTAAAATATGACAACAATGCCACATACTAATAGTCTGAGGCTGTATTTACATGACTTTTTAAATTTCCCTGGTTGTTAGGTTTCAGAAATCTAGCTGGGCTCACAGTTGCCTGCCAGTTCAGCATGCCCCTCTCCAGTGTGAATGATTTGCTGGAGACAAAAAGTTAAATAATTGTGAAACAAGTTCGATTTTCAGCATTACACAATGGGGTTAGAGAATAGCTAGCAATAATATATATATATATATCAGGCACTGTTTACGATTTATATCTTTATAAATCATGTATAGCATCCTGCTGTATTCATATTTTTACAGCATAAATTACGTAGGTGACAAGTTGTGACAGTCATACAAAATCAGATTTTATGACATTTTTCCACTTGCTGCCTTTGGTATTAAAAAAATCAGGTTAACGTCATTCTGCTTCATATTTATAGTTCCTATAGAATGACATGGAGAAATTTCAGAGTAGGTTAGTCACATTGATATGCATTTGTTTTCCTACATAAGTGAGACTGCTTATACATAAAATCAGTAAATTTACTATAATCCACATCTCAGCAAGCCCGCATCGTTTATACTAATTCATATAAAAATCCTGTACACTAAGACATGGCTGTAAGTATTCTCTGGGATTTCTAAATGCACCTGCCTCTTTCAAAACCATTCCTGTTTCTCTAGTGACTCTGAAAAGACACCAAAAATATAATGGACTATTTCTACTCCCCTCAAAACAGTCAGCATTGTGACTTACTTTAGTGAGAGCAGGACTGGGTAAAACCTTTCTAACTGAATGTAATTTACAAATCAAGACTAATAAGTTAACACTTTCCTCTGACTTCCCCTACACGTTAAAAAACAAAGTGTCTGGATGACAGAACTCCAAACACAAGTCAGATTTTTCTTAAATAAGGGGAACACCAAAACATGCCAATAGCTGCCTCGTATACTAGAAAACACAATATTGCTTATGCTGCCAATATATCTTGTAAAACATGTAATAGCAAATACAGACACACACTAAAGAAACCACTGGGTTTTATTACTTATATGGCAAGGAACACGCCATATAAACTTCAAATTTTGGCAGGAAGTTGTAGAGCAAGTGATGATGTAGTTGTCTGGCAAAAGAAAACTATTTCAGGGTGTATCAGAGTTAGCAAAACAAAAGACAGACCTCAAAAAACCCCAAGCCATCAGATTTGCTTTTCACACTACACTTCGTTAGTACAGATGGTGATTGACCAAAATTTCAGTTATGACACAACTTCCGTGGACATCCTAAAAAGTCAACACGCCAAGCACTTTTTGTTGTAAGTCTTTTTGTCTTGTCTTTTGTTTATTATTTTTTATTTGGCTGATTTGAGTCTTCATTTTAGGAGTACTTAGGATTATTAGGGGGTTCTGTTTGGTTGGTTGCTTTTCCAGGTTTTAATATTATGCTTCTGCAGTGCATATTACCCTGCATAATGCATGATACTCCTTGTCTGGCTTGCAATTCCTGTTCCTTTTGCCCTGTGATATATAAGAAATAAGGGTTCAGGAGTCTGTGTTAGTAAGGCTTTAGGATTGATTGTCCAAAACAGGATAGATGAGAGGAACCCAGGACATAGACCTGCAAAGGATCTGTAGCATGAGGAAAAAAATAAACAAATAAAACCCTCTCACTAGCAGGACGTTATAGAATCATTTACTTTATTTCAGTCAAATTAACATTTCAGATTTAAAATACTGGCCAGATTTCATGTTAACAGCAAATTTTTGAATAGCTAGCCCACTAAATATAATACACCTTTTTTCAGGTATATTTTTGAGGCTCTTAGACAATTTTAAAAAAAAATAAAATTAAGTAGTTCCTGTAAGATAACTTAGTATTTTGATACACCTGGAATACTGCCCAGCACTGCAGTAGCATTTCTTTATAGCAATGCATTGTTTAAACTCATTTACATGCATCTTTTCTGTTTCTAGCTTGTCACAAAGCCTTCAGGAGGTTTGTCCAGGCCAATGCAATATTTACTAAACAGCTGTATGAAGAATAAGGTTTGACTATGAAGCAGAGCTATACTAAACCTTGCTGATATTCAAATTACGAGTAACCTGTCTTGTGCAAGTTCGATTAATTGGCAAATGTTGTCCTAGACTACAGAAGGCAAAACTCATTGCTTAACAAACACTAAAAATTTGTAAAAATTGTAAAATTTGTGATGTGCTTTTGGCATCTCTCATTTTCTTCTGCCAAAGACCACTCTAACAGTCCAAGGAAGCTTGCAAAGGCACATGTGAACATCTAAAATCTACTCCAATGATGGAGAGGCCAAAACATAAGAGCTCTTATAAATCCCACTATTCTGCTCTTACTGTAGGTTTAGCAATATGCCTTTACAAAGAGCTCTACAGACTTTTTAATCTTTCAACAGGTTATTTCTGCACTTTCCTAACAGGCAATGGCGTTTCAGTCCTTCCAGCATGTTTTTCAGAGAATATGCTGGAACATCACACATCACTTGTTCACGGTGTTTATTAGAAGACAATCCCTACTGAGAAAGTAAGTACCTTGGAAGAAATGCATTAAGTAAATGCAAACGAAACTAGTAATGACTATGCAACATGTTAATCTGAAAGAACTACTATCAATATCTCATGTTAATTCTGTCTCAAAGGAGCACCTTCTTGTATGACTACCATATGCTTTTATCCTTTAAAAATGTCGACCCTCTCCAGTGCCTATTAGAGGGATTTCTCCCAGGCGTTGTGATCATGTTTCAAACCACTTATATTCTTGGACAGCCAAGGGACTGCATTTGCTCTATCAGAAACCTAATGCTGAATACTCAATACTTCAACGTGTCAAATTTATGTACTAGCATGAATTAAAAAGCACCAGGCAGTGAACTAGCAAAACTTCAAGGAAAATACACATTATTGTTCTGATCTAATACGTGTATCTCTGTCAAGTTGGCATCTTTCACTGGTTGAATGGAACATTGTGTGTCACAAAATCGAAAATGTACTACATTGGCTCCATAAATATTTTTAACTTCATGATGTTCAAATAAGACTTAGGTAAAAATTAGAAACCTATATTTCAATTATGTCAGCTTAGAAAATAGAATTTGAAAGATTTGTTTTTTTCAACTCGAAATCTGTCAGGAATTTATTTTCTAATTCCAGGAGGAAGATAAGCTAAAACGAAACAATAAAATCTCCACAATTATAACTGTCATAGATACTTTGAGACACAAAAGTCTAATGTAGTGCATTAGACACAAAATGCCTAAGTAGTGCATAAGTATGTGGATACCAGTTACTCCCCCCAAATTTTGCTGTGTTACATGCACATCTCACTATTACAAGTTATACTTTTCATGCACAGTGTTTCCTATAGTTATCCTTTCTTTTTTGTTGAGCGCTGCTTAGTTGCCCGGCCCCGGTCCAAGCGCAAAAGGGAAGACTTCTACAAAGTTTTCTTCTCCTTTTTACTGTGCAACTGCTGAACTCATGTCCCCGTTCATTGTGGTCGGAGTCGGAGACTCCTTTCAGGCCTGGGGTGCGGCTTCAGGAATAAACATGGCAGAAATAGCCTCTCCCCGGCTCCACATGGAAGGCATGAAATCTGGGCCATCAGCAAGAGTTTTGTCTGCCAGGCCAGGATTTCATACAGCGTGTCCATAGTTGAATGACAGACACAAAAGAACTTGAAAAGTGCTACGCTCTTAAGATAGATGTCACGGCTGACAGTTATGGTATGGAGCTGTCAGCTGGGAGCGACAATACATTCACTACCTAAATATTCTTCTCTCTGTCCACCCCGGGGCTGGTGCCGCCCAACTTTTGAATAACTGCAGGCCAAGATTTGGCGCTTAAGGAACAATTCATGAAAACCCACATCTTCAGATAATTCATCCCCTTCCATAGATCACCTCTTCAAGTTTTGTGAGCTCTAGGCTAAACTTACAAGTTTGGAGCATGCTTTGTCAAGCTCGTGCTGATCAAGGGAACTGACAACATAATTGCTTTATCAAGATGAATATCTATTTGATGTTCTTTTAAGATTCTGCCCAGCTGGACTGCTAAGCAGAAATTTATGAGGTTTTAGAACAGATGTAACCAGGTTTAGAGCTATGGGGATCCTTTTCTTCCTCCAGATGTACATGTACTCATGTACAAGACTTTCATATTTAGTTTCAGCTCACTCTCTCTTTTGCCCGCCCCCCCCCCCCCACACATGCACGTTTCTTGAGCTGATAATGCCATGGACATTTTAATTAATCTACAAAATGCCTAAAATAATATACTATGTTTGCAGCAGTGGGGGAATTACAAAATTAACACTACTTTAAAATACTTTCAGCCTTACTATATTTGTTTCAGACCATAGTTATCCCCTAAAGCTGCTAGCAAGTTGCCTACTCTTTATATCTGCCAGTATGCAGAACGTACGGAAGGAAAGCAGCAATATATACTCCTAAGAGTAAATACAGACTATTCAAACAACTATTAGGTAAACTATTGATTTGAAAGGTAAAGCGTATTTCACTGTATGGCAACATTATGAAGTGTAGAAGAGCAATTTATTAAGAAAAAAACTGTGCATCTCAGTACTGTACTTTTAATAAAGATATTTGAATAATTTTCTCTATGTAATGATTGCAGTCAGCCCAGATTCAGAGGAAGTTAAACTCACATTGTCATTAATTTTTTATATATGAATTTAAAATACTTTACCAAGAGAATCCCTGGGAGGAACATTTAAAATAATTGCATGCTTACATTAGTTAGTAGCAATTCAGAATGATCATTCTCTAGTACAGGCTCTGAAAGAACTTTTATGAAGTTAGGATGAAAGCTTTAAACCCATCACATGCACAACATTCACTGAAGTCTAATGCGATTAAAGGAAATTATTTAAAGTTATATAAATAATCCAGTATTATATATATTTATCTTCTGTAAGATTCTCTTGTGGAGAAACAGAAGAAAGATGATGGCAGTTGGAAGATCTCTAGGAGGATAGGTTTGACGACTGAGCTTTGATTACATCTTATGTTTGAGAGATAAAGGATTAGTCCTTTACTAACTAGTTTACCATTCAGCAATCAAGGGGTGATAACTACATGAAGAAATCATTCAGTGCAAGATTCAGAGAGACTCTATAAAAAACTCTAGCTTATTAAGGTAGAATTCCAGGTAACTAAATACAAATATATTCTGCGATAATATTAAATACTAATAATACTGGTAATAGTAAACACTAAAAAAAAAATTAAATTATGTTAAATCATTATTTCCTCATTTAAAATAATTTAATTTAAATTAAATTTAAATATTAACACTTCAATTCCTCGAATTCTTACATTCCTTCCTCATGATTTTTTTCCAAAGATAAGAGGTTGCTGACTGTGGACACTGAAGGATACTTGTTGAAGTATTTTATATCTGGTGGGCTAAATTTTAGGCTACTTAGGTCTAGAGTTTTTTCTAAAGCTTTTAGCACTAGAAATGTATCAGTGAGTTCAAATATTGCTAAATTCTGAGTAGCAACAAGCTGAGGAGGAGTCATTTGGAAGAAAAGCAGAATTATTCTAGGCCTGAGGCCAAATCCTGGCTAAACTTTTAATTCTGATTTAAAAGTACTCTACATCTTGAAAGACATTCTCAAGAGATTTTGGTGGCATCCAAACTGAAACCAGGAAAGGAGGTCTTTCAATTTAGGGGGCAATGGTAAGCAAACAAGCAGATGAAGCAATGCTAATCACAAAGTAATCACCAAGCTCTGTCTCCACACAATTCAAAAGAGACTTGTTCACTTTGTTTTATCTGATTTGGGGTTGTTGGTTTCTTTTTTATTTTTTTTTAAAGAGCAATAAAAACTAATTTACCTTGTTAGCTCTTTGTCTTCTCTGCTGCAGTTTTTCTTTACCTCTAATAAACTCCCCCTTCCCTGCTGTCTTACATTTTAAGATTCTGCCACTGCAGGTGCCTCAGTCTTCCAGAGATGCCTATTCTCATTACTGGCAAATCTTTTTTAGGTGACAGAAGAGGATTTTACAACCCCCAAGCCCCACGTATGAGAACCAGAATCTTATATTCTGTAAACTCCCATGAATAAGACAAGTAGATCTTCATCCTTTTGCTGAAGGTCAAAGACAACTCTAATGTAAAAATTTACAATGTGAATAATTATTCCCTCATCTCTTACCAACAAAAGATTTTGCTCTGCTTTTGGAAAGAAGGCAGATAGAAAGGCAAATAAACAATAATTTAATAAAAACCTGGACCCTTGTGTGCGTGTTTCCCACCCAAACTCCTTTCTTTTTAAATATTCTATTCAATAAATTGTCAAGTCATTATATTATCTGAAATAAAAAAAAACACTAGTTCAACTCTGCCTAATTTTCAAACACACTATTGCAGTGAACTTAGTAGAAATGCATGATGTTTAAGCCTGAGCAGAATATGGTCCACTGTCAATGCCTTCGGTTTCTATCATGGTAGCTTTATTCCAATAACAGACAAAACTGTTGTATGCCTCTATATTCAAACACAAGATAAAATGCATATTTGGATATTCATCTATGTTCTTTCCCTGCTGTGCCAAGCTCTTATTTATTTTTGGTGCGCAAACCTTTATGCGTGTAAGGAATATATTGATTAATTTGTCTGAGAGTTTAACTCTGATTTCAGGATTAGCCTGAATCAAATATTCTCATTTGATGTATTATTTAAATTTCCATCAATATACATTTTAGAAGAAAAGCTAAGTATAGAGATCTTACTCACACATATTGTTTTCTCTCCTGCACTAGTATAAATCAAAACAAAAAAAGATTAGATGGCAATACGAAAAAGGTAGGATTTCTATAAGACCCCATCTTGCAGCTATAAATGGAAAAACATATGAACGTGTTCAATGGAGCTGAAGTTTAATATTACTATCCAAATTCCATTTTATCCCACTGTCACCGCCACCAAAGGAGGGGTTTTATGTTGGAGATAATATGATACCACAGTATAAGCCCTCCTCAGATTTCAAACAGGTCAACTTGTCAAAGCTTTTTAAGGGAGCCAATTACATTAATTTTCCACAGCAGAGAAATACATATTTCATTTCCATCTCCCACTAGAGATGGGGCCCAGGGATTCTGTTTCGAAAGGCTCTTATCACTAAGTAACATTCGTACCCCCAAAGGAACCTTTGGCAGTCACTGGTCCATTGATATAATTGAGCAAGGTATGAGCTGTCTGACACTGCCATGGCATTGCTCAATAGCGCTGTGCACTAAGCACTCGGAACAATGAAGCTTCAGCAGACGGCCGCATTGTCAATAAATTTCAATTACACTAATTGCCAAGAGTTCAATGAGTGCACTTTCAAAGGGGAGGGGGAAGGACGCATGGAAGATTAAAAAAAGCCTATGCCTACTAGGGCTAAAGAATAGGATGCAATAAATAAACTGCAGCCTCTAATGGGGGCATTAATGTATTTTTTTTAACATGGCTTAACAAGATTTTACAAGCTGTACCAGTTTCAGGGATCCTGTTTTACATTTCTTTGTTACTGTCTCCAAACAACCTGTACAGAGACTCAATTATGTGGCATTATCTTTCGGGGAAGAATCATTTTCTTAGGTTTTTATGTTGTTCGTGTTCTGTTCAGGACGGATAATGCATTTGAAAGCAGAATGCTGTAATGTCAATTCCATGAGCAAATGAGGCTGCTCACTGAACAGGCATATAGCGACCAAATGCATCACCTTACTGGACTGACACAGTCACATATTCCAAATTAATTAGAGCTATGCAGGAAACTTACATATACAATCACTCCAATCACTATTAACATTAGGCACACAGTAATGTGTACAGTATCAATATAAGTAATTGATATGCTTACCTCTTACCCACAGATCATTTGCTGCAGTGTCTGAACTTGAATAAAAAAATTGGTGACTATCTGAGCTAAATATGGGAATATTCACTTTGCCTTATCTGGGTCAAGACTGCAAACAAAGTATTTCCTGTTATGTTTGGTTCTGTTTTGATTTTTAATCATAGAATCATCTAGGTTGGAAAAGACCTTTAAGATCATCAAGCCCAACCATTCACCTAGCACTGCCAAGTCCACCACTAAACCATGTCCCTAAGCACCACATCAACATGTCTTTTAAATACCTCTGGGGATGGTGACTCCACCACTTCCCTGGGCAGCCTGTTCCAATGCTTGATAACCCTTTTGGTGAATAAATTTTTTCTTAATATCCGATCTAAACCTCCCCTGGCACAACCTGAGGCTGATTCCTCTTGTCCTGTAGCTTGTTACTTGGGGGAAGAGACTGACACCCACTTCACTACAACTTCCTTTCAGGTAGTTGTAGAGGGCGGTAAGATCTCCCCTCAGCCTCCTTTTCTCCAAGTTAACAAACCCAGTTCTGTGTAAAAGGGAGCTCAGAGGAAAAGGCACTTTGCTCAGTATATTTTCAAAACTTTACAGAAATTCTACATGAGTAGTTAAATGCTTAAATTAATAACTCTATGATGAAATAGTATGAGAACTTACAGGACCGTTGATAGTTTCCATTTCTGTAGGAACTGTATGTATGAATTAACTGGATAATCGTTTCTGCCAGAAGGGACCTAAGGAGGTCTCTAGTTCAACCTTCTGCTCAAGAAGGTCATGTCTGAGGTCAGAATAGGTTACTCAGGATGTTATCCAGTTGGGTTTTGAAAATGCGAAGGATAGAGTTTGCCCAACCTTTCTAAGCAACTTGTTCCAATGCTTGACTGTCCTCACGGTAAAAAAGATTTCCCTTACATCTATCTACTTGGACTCTCTATGTTTCAAATTACGCTTGTTACCTCATGTCCTCCCACCATGCCCCCCATTCATCTTCCAATGAAAGCCCTTGTTCTAAATGCTGTTTAATTGCATAGACAGAGTGCAACAGTTCTAACAAATATACAACCCAAAGAGGTGCATATGAAAGTATGGCAATATCAAGAAAAGGGTTTGAAAGTGGGCTTCCCCCAGTCCAGTCTACTGACTCTACTGATGCTCATAAAAAATCTCTCAGCTTTAAAAAGCCATACATAAAACTTCAGAAAGTTTTCCTGTAGCCCAAAACAGAAATCTCAGAAAACTCTGCAGCTTCAAAATCAGTCCAGGAAACAAAACACACTTGTAGTTTAATATTTTTCAAGATTCATTTCTTTAATAAGAAAATAGAGAACATAATAAAATCAGTTCCGTTTGACAAAACTAGGTCTTCAACATCTCAGTGCACCACTGAGAGTGGTGACAATAATGACTAAAGCTGTAAAGGGCTCCATAAGACACCAGAAGAATTTACAGTACACTAGCTCAAGGCAAAAAAGTTAGAAACAGTCACTTGTCTACACAGGAGATTTTTAGCAATTTAGTTGAGAAACATGAGTGGATGACCTCAGATTTCTGGGTAAAAAGAGCAAATACTTTCCAGCAAAAGAGAGGCGGAAATGGTGGAACAAGTTGAAGACTCAATTTCCTGCTTTGCTTGATTATGTTTATGAGTTGATAGACATCTAAATACTAACCCCTTTTTTACACCTCAGAGAAACCAGATCAAGGTTTGCCTGTGGTCATATAGGAAAACTAAGGAAGGGCTGAGAGCAGGACTTGAACCTCCTGGAGGCAATATTACCCAATCACGGTATGCAGAGATTTCTGCAGCCGGCATGCTGAGTAGCACAAGATCGAGAAACACCACAGCATCACAGCATTGGAAGGAGGCTCATCACTAATATCACAGTTAAAAACACTACATATGCAGACTAGAAGTGAATGAGGTATGGCTAAGGAAGAAGTCCAGCGGTGATGTACTTCTCAGAGAGCATGAGGTTGTGGGGAATCTCCTGGACAACTCTGGAATGGAAGAAATAATCAGTAGTTCCACCCTAAAGGGCAAAGCAAGCCTTAAATGGCAGAAGTAATAAATGGCATTTAAGAGCTATTTCCAGTAAGATGTGAAGATACTGAAACACCCAAAGAATGACCGCAGATATCACAGTATGTGTAATAAAAACCTGTGCTGTTTTGGGTTTGTTGTTGGGTTGTTGTTTTTTTTTTTTCAAAAATTACTGCAAAAATAAAGGCACATTTTGATGCATCAGGCTTTTTCCTAACCCAAAGAAACAAAATTTATGAGTACTCTCTATCAGATTCTTCTTTCCCATCCGTCTTCCCACATTAAATTTCCAACAGCCAATCTGGAAATGGAATTCAATGTGAAAAACGTGAAAACTCTAAGGACCCTTCTGAAAAATCAGTGCTTGTAAAGAGGAATAAGGACTAAGTGTTTTTCCACCCAAAAAAGGTGAGCAGTGCTGTGTGCTAGCCACCCTGCACACCTGTGGATCAGTCTTCTCACAGTTTGCATTGGGCAATTTCTAGGCTTATGGGACAATTAAGTAAATTCATGGAAACAAAATAATTTTAAGCTTAAATCATTACAATTTTGGAATACTAACTTTCCAACTTGAATTTGTTTATTAATATCAGCTTGAATATCAGGTTTTGAATCTACTGTGCTGTATTCTTCAAATTACAAAAAATGAACACATTTTCCTGGTTCAATCCTGCTTTTGTAAGAGATCCATGAGACTTAGAGAGGTCGTTAAATGATTCCTCATGTCTGAGAGTAATTTTTTTCCTTCTTCTACTTACACAATATAGTAGTACTTTCAGGATAACAGGACACAGCTATATGCAACTTTCTGCATGATCCTGCAGCATTTTAAGATGCTTTTGTTTTCCATAGACATAAATTAATTTTATAGTATTTACTGTGTATCCAGATTGGAATGAAAGCTCTCTTTTAAACTCCTAAATATTTAGTTCCTCTCAGAACTTATGTCTTAAAAAAAATCTCGTAAGTGTTGTTGAAAACTCTGGGAATCTATGAGAACAGTATCCTGTCCAAGTGTACTAGAGAAGTATGATATATTAAACCTGACAGGATGATGTTCATTAATCTTTGAAATGTAGTCGGGACACTGGTAATTCCAAGAGGCATTACATTAAAATGAAAAGCCCCCTTATGGCAAATGAAGGTGGTTTTTTGTTTCCTGTCATCATCCATTTGTAACTGCCAATAGCCGCTAGTTAAATCAATGCACCTGATAAATATTGCTTGACTGAGGAAATCTAGAGAATCATCATTTCTTAGCACTGGGTATTTATCTTGTTTTCTTATTGAATTTATTTTTCAGCAGTACTGTACTCAGAAAACCTGCTCATACCATTTGGCTTTTCAGCAATTAACATTGGCCTAAGGGCAAATTGAGAGAGAGATGGTTTCAGACCAAAGCATATACTACAGCTGTTGTTTTACCACTCTTCCTTGCAGAGGAAGAGGTTTGTGGACAGAATTTCATGATTCCTGATGTTTTTATTCAATGTGTACCTCTCTCAGCTGTATGGTAACATTTGGAAGACTTTGGAACAGAAAAGCTCTATTTCCCATTCAACTCAAGAAAAATAAAATGAAGTACTGTATCTACAACATGACTCTAGAAATGGACCTATATCCTGGAAGCAGGTGAAGACTGGATCTAGTCAATGATTTACCCCTCCTTCATCTTTAAACCATTACAAAATTCAGGAGAAAAGGAGGACAATGTTTTGCTGTTTACCATTTAACCTTTTAGCTACAAATCATGTAGTTATGACTTGTAAAGGAAATGCAGAAAAGTGAGTGCGGGCAAAAGATGTCTATACTTGATACAGCCTTAAAAAATCTCATTTGTCGATTTTGCCTATAGTATACAAAATATGAAGTGCAAATTTAAGGCTTATCCATATTTCTTTACAGTAAATATTTCTATCTCTTGCTTATAAAAAGCCAGTATTTTTCAGAAATGCCTGTTTGCTTTGGTTGTTCTATTATTCTACATGTCTAGCCTGTGATCCATACATTTGGGCAATCCAAGATTAGTGATTACTAGATTTTAGAATTACTGATATGTATTTGTGTATTTTTCTTTAGTGGTAAGACTCCCAAAATATTAAAATGTTTCCTTCAGTGACATGCAAAAACTTTTACAAGATGCTAATTTTTCATTAGGGCCAGTGAGAAGCTATTTAGTTTAACAACAAAAAAAGCTCTTTCTAGTGATTTTTGATGACTTCTTTTTTGCCAGATAGGCAAAGAAGCAGAGAAAGCAGCACTTTGAATTCTGTTTGGAAGCCTAGGGACAGTGGTCTCTGCCAGAAATTTCCTATTTGATCTTGAGCAAGATAATCTGAACACTCTCCATCTTTAAAATGGGCCGACAATTCCAGCCTAGGATGCAGTAGTAGTGTGCAGATACAGATATTACAGAACATGAGTCACACAGCTAGCAGCTTTGAGAGCTGTGAGGATACCAACAATGTAACACCTAAACCAGATAATATCTCAGAATGAAGTTATTTCACAAGTATGGTATTTGGCAAATGAAGAAGTAAAATATACCTGATAAATTTGCTAACAGTTTTGGTCTACAGCTGGCTATATCCAATGTCAAATCACTCTTCTCTCCCAAGACAGAAAATTCATTAAAAATTAATTTTGCCTCATTATCACAAGTAGGTTTTGGTCCATGACCTCCACACCAACTTAGCCAGACATGCCTTTATTTTGAGCCATACCCTTACCTGAGTTTTTATGGGCAGATTTCACTCAGAGTTTGTACACGAACCTGTAATAAAAGCTTGATCCAGAAAAAGAACCAACTTAATTCTTGCATAACTTGACGCATGAAAATAATGTCACTGAACTCAGTCCAGCTGGCTATATATTTAAGGTTCCACCTATGTATATGCCCTTTGACCAAAGTCACAAGTTTACAAGGTTGCCCTGTGCTTTAATCCAGTTGTACCACACCATGGAAAAGGCTACTATTTTGACTGAAGAACCAAGAACAAATCTTTCATCAACCAGAGTATGTTTTTCCTAAAGACAAGTGGCAGAGGAAAGGAGGACACGTAGACTATACTGCAGTCTGGTGCCACACAAGTATGAAGGGAAAAGCTGCCAGAGGACTGCTCATGCTCTGTGTCCCACCCTGTGTGTCACAAACATAATATTAATGCAGACAACATCACGGGCAATGGCCATGAAAAAAGCTATTGAAAAAAATCCCACCACACTCAGAAAGAAGAGAAAGGGAGCACTGATATGTTTTGTCAGAATTAACCAATATCAATAGCACATATGTATATAAATGCTCCCACTCCATTTTCGCATCATCTTTTAATATTATTTGGCAAAGTCTTACACTTTTGTCATCACTGCCATTCAGTAGGCTTTATCACAACAGTGGTCATCATCAGGAATGCTATTATTATCTCTGCCATATATATAAATCTATAATCTCTGCAGTAAACTTTAAGATCTGGCTTCAATACAAACAATGCAAGCTTACTCCACTCCACTGATCTACCTCAGCCTGTGAGAACTGAATGCCAATTTAGTGCCTCAACCACCAGTTTTAGTGGAGGTGCCTTTAGAAACCTAGCCCTGGCTGACTAGCATTCACTATCTTTCTCACATCCTCATTTCCAGTAAGGAATAGCTTGCTCTTATGTTTGACAATATATATTTCACATTTGGTAATTATTCTTCATCACATTATCATAATGTACCATGTCCTAAGGGCAAGAGCCCTTTGAGATTCAGTTCTCTTGGCCTCTCCCATTAATACAGGCCTACTGGCTGTTTTACATGATTGAGGTTTGACTCACAGAAATACAAATAACATAAATTTAGGCCACTGGCTTTTTAATCTCCCCTTGGCTCCCCAGCAAGGCAAATGACAATATTCTAATCTGTTTTCCATTATAATTATGGCTCTCATTTAGTTTATGGGTTTATAATTGGAGCACCACACCTCAAGAAAAATCACAGGTCCTTTCCACTTTACAGGCAAATCAGGGAAATTCTGCACACATCAGAAGAGGCCATAGGCGGAAACAAAAAAGATATTTATATAGAAGGAGAAGAGACATGGTTCAGAAAGGTTCGCATTTCCAAGGTGATGAAAAGATGTCCACATGGCACAATTGGGCACATGTTAGAGAGCACTGAGCAAGCTCCAAATTTGTTTGTATCTGGTGCAACAAAAGAAAGCACTGCCTCCTAAGCATAGCAGAAGAATTAGCATGCCTCACTGTGCCAGCTGTTTAGTCCAACTGACAGGGTCTGGTTTGCAGCCAACCCATTTGATACCGGTAACAGGTAACCCATGCCATGCCCCATGACATGATTTAAACACTCTCACCACAGTAAAAATAGTTCAGGATTTACAACAGAGCTTCCTTTAGACTGGATCTTTCCAAAAAGGTTAAGTCTTCAGGTTGACTTTGAAGAGCTATTTAAATTTGTTGGCTTCCAGTGGGGGTATGAAGCCAGCCAAAAAGATGGTTCTCCTGACAGCAAGGAATTATAAACAAGGGCACTCAGCTGAGAAAGATGAGAAGTAGAGATAGGCCAAAGGCTGGAATACCAGTCCCATACAGAAAAACCTTGGTTATGTTTTGAGTAAGGTATTTTAGTTGTTAACAACACCGGAAGCCTGAAATGTGTGTTCTTTCTGCTGTGAATCATTAACGCTATTCCAAAACAGTTAGGCCATTATCAACCTAAACACGCAGTGTTGATTAAAAAGAACACATATAGAAAATGTTTTACTTTTAATCAGTCACAGACAGGACAACATAGGGTCCCAAGGAAGAAGAAAGTGATAATAGAGGATTTTTTTTTTCCCAAAGCCCAGAAGAATCAAGGGAGAGAAACTTAAGGCAGAAACAGCAAAGTGACACGCAAATAATCTGGCACTTACTTCAGGAGCAATGAAGACAGGACTAAACTGTACAACAGTAGTTAGGATTACTGTATCTGCCAAAAATCATCATCCATCGGCATGGGAAAACCAGGCATGATAACAGCAGTGTGCACAATGAAGTATGGTTAAAGGACTTCCAGTTCTTGCAGGATGCCCAGAGCTCCTGGACTCCACAAGGGCCAGGATCACAGAGCTGTTGGAAGGTTATATTCAAAACAAGTGTCTGCCAAGAGAAGTACTATTGTATTGGCATCTCTGGGGGCATTTCTGACCTGCATTTTCTCAAGTAGCTGTGCTTTTTCCAAGCTGCTGCTGTATACTCAAAGCTGGTGTTTAGTGAAGCAGATGCTATTGTAACCGACAGGTGAGCTGGCCTCTCCGAGGGAACACACAAACGCACATCTTTATTAAAATAAGCCAGCCCCTGTTGTCACACGGTTACTCCATGAGTCAGAACATGGTCCCAGCAAGGACAATGATGACAGGATTTGTTCTGAAGGCCTCTTCAAACACTAACTTTATAAACCGGGATGCGTGCTGGATGAAATAGTAGCTAATTGCTGTTTACTGTCAGGCATGCATTTTAACATCTAACCTCCACACACCATATGTCACTCTCTGCATCCCCACCTTCCCACATATTTTAAGTTTAAAAGAGCTGCCATTCCTTATATAACCTTTGTTTTTGGAGAATTGGTTCCATACTGTTTTCCCCTTCGTTCTCAGTGGTATCAGTTTAGGTATTACCTACGCGATCTACAAAAATAATTTAGAAAAGCTGCTGCAAGAAAGTTATTTCAATTTACTTTCAGAGAAGGGGTTAAAATCAACTTCAACTACAACACTTTTGACTAGCAGTCAAAGAACTACACTACAAAATTATTATGACTTCACTGCTAGGGGAGCATTTTTTTACAAGAATTACATGGGAAATAAGCTATGTGCCACACAGATGATACAAGAGAGACTACACATAGCACTGAGAGTGTTCAAGGAGAATATGGGATAACTGTACCTACTGCACAATACCTGTCTTCCAAAGAAGCCCATTGTAGAGATGGCTTCAACGCTTCTCTACAGAAACAGTCTTTAATTATTTTTTTCTTACATTGCCAGAGCAATAAATATCTCAAAACTTTTCAAATGGTAAATTAAACTAGCTACTAACAATTGTTCAAACTGAAATTATGTCACAGACAGGAGAAAAAAAAGTTTGGCATTCTTCTACCCCTTCTTTTTTGCCTATTCAAAATAAAAGTTAAAAAATGAAAAATGGGTATTTTCACTCTTTTTTTTATTGTTATTCTGCAACTTTTTAAAAATGCAAGAGGCTCTGAAATTGAAGAGCAGTAAAAGGAAAAAAAAAGAAGGACACTAAATTACAGATATTATCAATTTCATTGCAAGAAGAAAGATAAGGATGAGAAAAGAACATGTTAGGCCTGCATAATTTTGATGTTGCTGTTTCATCAGTCTACAGTGTTTTCCACAAATCGAAAAAAAAGGATCAGATAAAAGTTGCTCTATTTTGTATCATGTTAAAGGTAAAAATTTGGAAGTTGCTTCTATTTTGGTGAAATTGTTCTGCCATTTTTCAACACAATCTACTGACATGTTATCTGGCTTCATCAAACAAGTGAAAGACCTAGGAAGAGAAGAGAGGTTTGAAGAGGTTTTCTCAAAAGCAGTCAAGTATTTCCAAAGACTGTTTGTATCAATAATATAATACTTACTGTTTAAGCCGTAGCAGAACTGGCTGCAAATTAGTCTGCATAACCTAAAATCTTACCACAAACTACCGATTGAGTTGAACAGTGTTCAACTCAATTTTAATAAAGCTTAGAGGTTATATAAGCTATTGAAACAGTTGACAGACTGCAATTTTTGCCAGGCAGACTGCGATACCTGAATTTATGATTGAGCCAAAATAGATTTAAAAGTGAAACAAATTCCAATATTACTGATTTTGCCACTGTAAAACATTTTCATAGAAGCTGAACTTCCTTCATTCTCTTTAAAAGTTTTACAAAATGGTTTGCAAAATTTTGCTACTATTTCCCAGACAAGACAGTTAAATGTACAAATTAATTCACAAAAAGAATCTGCAAAAGTGCTTATACAAATTGATAAAAATATTATATGTACATTAATTTGTTTGATTTAAACAAAAAGAAGACAGCATGTTTATGTTTAAATTAGAAACCATTGTGGCTTTGGGAATAGACAATTAAAAATAAAATCTAACTAAGTCAACAATGGTTAATACCGAATATCTGAACCATAAAATCTTAAAGTGGATATGACAAAAAAGCACACTGAAGACCTGGAAAGTTTAGATGTGAACACATGCTTCAGAGTTCACAGAATGCTACAGTATCTGTAGATCTTATGTCACAGGGATGAGATCTGTCATTCATGAAAAGCCTAATTAGCACAATTATCTTGTGCATGGTGGTGGATTCACCATCCCTGGTGGTGTTTAAAAAGAGGGTAGATGTGGTACCTGGGGACACAGTTTAGAAGTGGTTTTGTCAGGGTAGGTTAATGGTTGGACTCGATGATCTTAAAGGTCCCTTCCAACCTCAGTAATTCTATGATTCTATGATTAGGTATGACACTTTTAGATTAATCCACTTCACACAGTGGGTATAAACACTCCAAAGCCTCATGAAATCCAGAAAATAGAAAATTTACCTGGTCAATATTAACTTATTTTGCTATACAATTGCATAAAAATGTGATGCAATAAATGGTTGTACCATCGTTTAACTCTTACATGCAATTTCAAAAATTTTTTACAATTCTGCAGCCAAAATCATGGCTCAGGTCTTACTGACACATGGGTCAAAAGAAGCCCTTGAAATACAGGAGTCCTAACATTTAAGTCAAAGATATTAAACATAAAGGTCAACAAAAAAAAAATAATCAGGAATTATGGCAAAATACTCTTAAAAAAGGAAGATACAAAAGAGAAAGATCACTGGCAAATGAAGTAGCAATAAAAATGAAAGAAACATGGGCATAGCCACAGAATTCTAACAGATATATTTTGTAATCAGAAAAACCCAATTAATCAAATATAAAGATAGATGATCCATAGGTAATTTTTTATAAAATTCTTTTGCTACTGGGTTTTGAATTTGTACTTGTCTTCCATTAAGACACTGAGAGGAAACTGCAAAACTGGAATCTACCAAAAGCTAAACTATTCTAAAGTGCCCAGGCTGGACACAGCCACTGCATGTATAACTAGAAATAATTCCCCCTATAATTTGTACTCCTAAATTGAAATAAGCAGCACGCATTTCTCGCTCTTGTTCTCTAACTATTTTGCTCAGTACATCCAAAAAACAAATACAATCAAAACACGGTCCTTGGAATGAAGTCAGGACATAATGGTCAGGACATGACAGTACTGACTATACCACTTCACAATACCTTTCAAAGAATAAGTAACAATTAATTCCCCTCGATAATTCCACTTGGGAAGTAAATATTACTGATTTACATTTTACGGCTGGTGAAATAGTGAAGAAGGCTGAGGAACTCCTCTCTGGCTGCGTATCATGTGAATGGTTTCCCAGAAGCTGTGCGGTGCCCACTAGCTCGCACGACTTCTTCATTGCAACGATTGCAAATGTACATTGTACCATCAGAAACATGAGCCTGACCTAGTACAAAATCGTGATGCAAATAGAAGACAAAGCCCACTGCAGTGGAAATAAGAGACAAACACAGACGATGCATGCTAAGTGTTTTTCAGATATAAACACACTGTTCTGGCTCCAACTTGTCACCCACCAGGCCTAATACACCGTCTCCAGCAGTAGCCAGCACCACATGCTTTGGTAAAAGATACAAGAAACCCCCACAGATGCAGGATAATCTGCCTCCCTTGAAGGTCTCATCCTAATCCCTTTAGTTATAGATTCCCCTAAATCCTGATGCATGAGGGTTTTTATCCCTTCAAATACTCTTTTTTAGCATTACTATCATAACTCTGGATATTCTTGTTATCCATATAAATGCCCCTTCCCTCTTTGAAGCTTGCAAAATTCTTGATTTCATCTTCATCCAGAGTCAATGAGTTCCACAGTTTATATAGGCACCTTTTGGTAAGTGCTTCTTTATTCTTAAGAGACAGAGAAAACTGTAGTCTTCTGATCTTTGTTCTCTGCTGCATTACTTTTTTTTACTTTTTTTTTTTTAAACCACATACTTTATCACTCCCACTCTCATCCGACTCTCCAGGTAAACAATCACTTCAGATACTTTTATGAACTCGCCTTTCTACTTTTATCTGGGCCTGTCTAATTCTGCAATATTTTTCTCCAAGATAGACTTTCCATTAATGCCCAATAAATTTTATCTAACACCACACTGCTGGCTGATACAATGGCTCTGTATGCAATTACTTTAAATTTTTTCTATATTTCTTCAAAAAGAATGTACCTCATAGTTACCTAGTCTGACTGAGTCCATGTGAAATTCCTTAAGGCCTCTCTGGACTTGATTAACAAGTAACCTACAAAGAGGTTATTTACCAATACCGTGGTGTTGCTGCCTCATTTCTCCTTCCTCTTTCCAGATAAGTAATAAATACATTACACAACAGCAGACCTAGTACAGAAACTTGTGGCTATTAACCTTTTGCCATGATGAAAATGGACCATTTGTTCCCGCTTTGTCTCCTGCCTCTCAGCCACTTTTTGATCCATGATATTACATTGCCTCACGGCTACTTGGTTTCTTTTAGGAGAGATATTATCAATCCAGAACTTTCAAAAAACCATGCATGACTAGCCACAGGATCACGTGGTAGCTTACAAATCATGACATATTAAGACATAATAACAATTCTGTTTCTCCTGGTGTCCGATTTCTGAGATAGACTGATTCATGATCACGAGCATTAATTTCTGAGCTTCTAGGTTGTTCTTTTGGGGGATTTTTTTAGATTTTTTTCTTTTTTACAAAAACTTCTCATTCCATTTCCTGACTTCCATAATGAAGAATTTCAAAGAAACAAAATCAGGTAATATGGGGCTTGCGACATAATCCCAAGAGTTAGCAATGCTGAGTAGTGTCTCACCTGTGACCCTGTCAGAAGCCTTTTGAAAGATATACTTAACATCCCCTCTTTTCATTTGCTGACACGTTCAAAGAATTTTATGACGTAAGCTGGCCAAAGATTGCTTTGCAGAACTATATGATCAGCTATACATTATTATCTTCCAACTCCTTTTTCTGTTTCAGTGTTACTCCAGCTAAGTACCCAGTAGGGTTTATCAGCACATAGTCCCACAGAGCTCCTCTAGAACCTTTTTAAAAGATATGGTCAGCATTTCTCCCCTCTTATCATCTGGCCAGTTAGCCCATTTTTAAGCAAGCTGTTGGCTTTGTTAGAAATTCAGCTGAGTCATACTTAAAACTCCTTCAAAACTCTTGGATAGGTACTGTGTGGGCATGGTGACTTACTTCTTTTGAAAATATCACTGGATTACTACACTTTTCATAAGCATGGGTTGAAAAACCAGCCTGCGCTTTTATAGATCAATGAACCACTGAGAGAAAATAGGTGTAAATAATCAAATATTCTATGTTAAAGGATACGTGAATTGTATAGAAAACTTTTTTTAATGAGTTCAATGGTGAACTCGGAGCACAAGGGGGGGAAAAGAGAGATGGAGTAGAAACAGAGCAAAAAGACAAGCTATTCAGGGCAAATATCATACCAAGGATTACCTTAGTAACTGTAGAGGCCATACTTATGGCTACTTATTTTTTTCAAGTGGTTCACACATTTCATTTCCTCTAGCTATTCTATCTACCATTTTGGAGAAAAAGACATGTTTCATACTGGGATAATATCTTGCTATCAAACCTAGATGAAACAGGTAGTTTTATAACATAGCCTACGAAAAGTATGCACACTTTGGAAAGACCCACGTGCATTTCAAATTTAAAATGTAAACTGTGAGGGCTGCACTTCTGCTCAGTTGCCATTGTCCTACTCCTTTCAGTCCTGTGCTGTTGTGGATCTACAAAAGAAGCTTGGAAAACATGCAAGTCCCTCTAAGAAACTGACATACTTAAGGTTTGAAAAATCTTACAGGATCAGAGGATACAAAGAGCATAATTTGACACAGTCTGCATAATTCTGTTACCTGCAGCATCTAAAAGCAGACGAGTAAGAAAGTTCTGCACAGACCATTGCTAGCTGCTAGCAAGTGGGGAGACAAACAGATGAAGAAAATAGGCCAGAATTTAAAGGAGGAAAAAATAAAGTAAAGATAAATAAACAAACCCTCTCAGAAAACATATGTGATGTGGGGAAGGAAACACGTTTCCTTTCCCAAATCACTAGTACAAGTACTGGCAAAAAGTTGGGAAACATATAAACATATCTTGCTTGTTTCACTTGATAGATAAAAACCTTTTGTGTGACTAAGTACAAAGCTAAAGGTTTATCTTGTGTCACTGTACTTGTTCTAGCATATATTTGACATGTGGGTTCCAGAAACTCAAAGTTTCAACTCACGGTATTTGAAAAGTGAGATTTTAAAAACAAGAAAAGCAATTCTCTTCTCTTGTGAACTTTGACGTGGCAGACTGCATAAGCTGTACTTACCAAAGCTCACAAATCAAAAGGAAATTCTGCCGCTTCCGACTTCCACACCGATCAAGAACTTCCCCAGAACTGGTAATTCCAAATGCAAAAATTGTGAAGCATAAGAGAGGACACAGGCCAAGTCCAACCATCTTTGTAAATCTCCTGAATTTGTACTGTATGTTTTCATATTGTTATTGTGGTCTGACAAGGTCACCATACAATGCCATAGATGATGTGGCTGCACCATTTTGGGAATGGATTGCTTAGTTCTCCTGAATCTGGAAAGCACACCACATGGGAAATATTGCTTTACATATAATTTTAAAGCAAAAGCTGATTTCCAATAAAGCCTGTAATTGCAAGAAGATATGAATTTACTCACAAATATCAGACAGCACTTACAATTTTCCAAGATGTTTTTTGGCACAATAGTTATATTACAGTGCCATCCACTGACTCTCTCCTGCAAGTACGTGCACTGACACAGCTGCTGTTTTACACTGAGTTGGCTTAATTCCCACTGAAGGGCCAACCATCCCCAGACAGATATATTCCCAATTCATTTCCTCCTGCAATGATAACTGTGAAATTCACCCAGCTCACAAAGGAAGAGAAATAATTTCTCTAATAGCCTTAATGGGTTTTTAGAGACCTTGGCTAGCAGCCAAGACAGACTTAGACATGGCTTTGCAGGCAGCATGAATACAGAGCTTACTTTCGTGTGTGTGTGTGTGCACGTGCGTTGTGTGCATGGTTTTATTGTGAGATACATTTCAGAAAAAAAAAATTCTATTAATTGAACCCCATCAGCACTGATGCGCCCACCAATAGTTTTCCCTCACTGACATCAAGGGATATGAATGAAAACTAATTGTGCTTCAAAGAAAAGGCAAATCACAAGTCTGTTGTAGGATTAGGTTTTTCTTTAATTAAGATTGTTGAAATAAACAGCAAGAGAGCTGTTATGGACTTTTTCATGTGTACTTTAGTTCCAGTTTCTCTATTGAAATGTGAGACTATCATGTTATTACAAAAGAAGATCAAAGAAACGAATACACTAGAAAAGCCTGAAAAGCTTTCAGAAAAAAAAAAAAAGCCAAAACATTCAGCTTTACTTCACTAAAATTCCCTGAAATATTCCACCAAATAAATGTTTTTAATGTTTCATTTACAAAGAGTTCAATAATAAACTCTTACAATTAGAATTTCATAGTATGAGCCCTACTCATACTTTCCTTCAAACAGCTTATAAACACAGATTTTAGAAGAAATATCTTTGACAATTCAGGGGCTATTCTACTTACCACAGTAATATACATTTGTTTACTTTTTGTTATAATACGTGTTTATTGACTGGCACATCACACGCTAGCACAGGAGGATGTGTCCACACACCAGCATAAACACACTGCAGAGATTCTGCGGAGCTTTAAAAATCCTATAGAGGAGGGTCCATTTTTGTGACAACTCCCATACTTAGAAAAGGGTGACTGAGCCATGAAAAGCTTCAAATTAAGAGCAGGCTAGGAAGAAAGGAGCCTGANGGGGTGTCACAAAGTTATGTATTCTTTCATGCCTGTAAAGCATATAGTGTGAACAGAGCTTTAAAAATCCTCCTCTATGGCCGATTGTCACTCCCTGGAAATGGTTTCAAAACATGTTTAGCTGCAACAGAGTTTTTAGAAGTTGATGCACACATGGCAGGCAGAAGAAACAGGCCCAACTTAATGCATCTCCCCAAATTATCTGCCATACAGAAGGTCAGGGAGGAAATTCCTTTGGAGCATTGTGATTTGGAGCACTTCAGCAAGTACATGTCCTGCATGACTTGCCAGTCTCCCGGCCACCTCCATCTCTTAATCTTTAGCCCCTCTCCCATTCTGCTGGTGACAATCACTCATTTCAAACACTCATGTTTCCTATTCCTATATACACTGGCAACAGAGCAACAGTTGTGTTGCCTCCATGTTGTGAGCTGTCTGCCTTTTCACACATAAACTTCTAGCAGCCAGGTACACAATGAGCCAGGCGGCATCAATCAGACAAGAGCTGTAGACCTTCACAAGCATCAACCACCATAGTGCAACTATTGCTGTTCAGTAATTGCCAATTGCTTCACTACATGGCAATATCTGCTCTTGCTTCTCACTGCTAGCAATTAAAAAACACACCCAAGTAGCTCGTTAGCCACAAAGTACTACAGATTTCTGCAATCTGCGATCTTTGTCTTCGGGGAAGAAGCTGGGAAAATCTAGGTATCTATTACCATTATATCAAAGGGTTTTAGCACACTGATACTGATGGACTTATGTTTTCATAGTGCCTACACGGAGTAGTTTTAATAAAGGCTATACTCTATTACTTTACGAAAGTTGGAAAAAAATCCTCTGGGGGGAAAAAAAAGCTGCAACTGGGAAGTTCTCTCTAGGAAGCTGGGTTCTGGCTAATGTAGCAGTAAAACCCCACCTCCTTGGGTTTCAGGTTAGTTCAAAGATACCTGACTGCAGGGTCCAGCTATACTGAACGTCACCTACGTAAACACAAGAAAGTGGTAAGACACAAAGCGATATTTGGAAGGAGAAGGGAAAAGGAAATATTTTCTAAGAAAGACAAGAGTCATGAAGACTACATTTGTGCTCCTGAATCCCAAGACATTGCCTTTCAAACTGTTCCTTTTAGTGTTACCAGAATTAGACTGGGTTTATTTCAACTAAACTTCATATTTGCAACCACCTTGATTTTTTTCAGTCTCAAAATATGTGAGTCATTTTTTCACAGTGCATTGGAAGCATGGACCAATTTTGTCCTCACGGAAAAGGAACAAAAGTCCAAATTCACCAATTTTGCTTTAAACAAAAAATCTGTCTCAGACCTCTAGTCTCAGCATAGCAGAGATTAAATGATGGTTTAAGCTCAACTCTCTTGAGACAGGTACTTAAAGCTGTTTGAACATTTCTGCTTTATCCCTTTTCTAAGAGCTACAGTGCTAAAAAGAATTCTCTTCCTCAAAGACCACTGAAGTCTGACAGAGATAATATCAAAAATTTGCTGGATTTTAGCACTCATGAAAGTTGGAGACTGAGTATATGCCCTAGAAGCATGCCATATATATACATCTCCAGAGGCAAAATTGCCACGTGTCCACAGTAATATTTTTTTTTTTTATTTAATATTGTTTCCAACACCTGGAATCCCATCTTTTTTCTCTGCTTTTTCCAATATCCATTAATGTCTTTTGCTACAGCTTCTGCAGCACATGTATATCAACTGGCCAACATATTACTGTCATCTTTTAAGGGCCAGAAAACTCAAAATAACTTTAGAATAGCCACTAAGTGCAGTAGACATCTTACAGTGCCTAACCTGACAAAACTGTAAAATGAATGGCTGTGACTGGAACATAATATGCTTCATTTTAGGTCCATAACCTTTAATATCACATACTCATTGATCAGAACTACTGCAGAGATCCCAGGTCCAGTCCTGTCAGATGAAAATCTGGTGCCCACAAGTACATCCAGACTGTCATTTGAAAGGAGCTCTCCATTCAATTCCAGACTCACCATCCACCTATGTAGCAACCCCAGACATGAAGCCCTAGGCAAAGCAGAAGGCCATCCTCTAAAACACGCAGAAACTTATTTCCCTAAGGACTCCCAAAAGCTTTGTATGGTTAATACGCTGCCAGGCATACCCAGGCAAGGTTTTCCTCAGCTGCTTGCAATGCCCAGGAGGTGGACAGAGCGCGGAACACATCATGTCACAATCACTTTGGGGACCACTTATCAGAAAAGCAGTACAGACTTAACCAACAAAACTTAACCTTAACTTTAATCACGCAAAACCCCATTCAAACTTCTCTTGAATGTTACCTTTTTTAATTTTTTTTTCTTGTTGTTGTTTGTGTTCTGGTTAGATTTTTTTGTCTAAACTCCCCACATTGCATTGCTGTTGTGGTTCAACCTGGATAAAACACAATAGCAAGGTGGATTAATACCTCTTCCAAAATGATAGTGGAGAGACCAAAACCACCCATATATAGAGGTTCCAACTTATGTGATTGCCTCCAGATCATACAGGCAGGACAATTTCTCCTTTGTCATTTCACTTTCTCAATTAAATTCATCTATCTTGTTTACAGACTGCAGTCATACTCTTCCACCACCATGGAAATAGACACGTGCTTATCTGCAATATTATGTTCTCCAGTCACTTTTAGCAGTTTATAGTCACAGCAATGTTTTTTCTGGCATCCCCTTACAGGAAAACTTTAGACATTCCCTGTTTCAGGCCAGTTTTAGAATTATCAAAGTCCTCCATTAGGATCTCTAGCTACATTACTTCTCCTTAAACCTAAAATTTCAACATCATTTTTTAGCCCATTGAATTCAGTAGGTTATATATAAATGTTTCAAATTTAGACGAAATCTGACCAAACTAAGTATTTCATGCACGTTGGGTTTGCAGCAATCCCTTGAAAACATTACGGCTTGGAAGCATACCCTAGATTCATGTTGCATACTCAGATTTTCACTACTACGTGTCAATGTGCGGTTTAGTGGTGGCTAACAGCCAAATGCTCACCCAGATGCTCACTCACAGACCCTCCTCAGTGGGGCAGGGCAGGGGAAGCAGGATGAGAAATATCCCTCTCAAGATAAAGACGGGGAAATTGCTTACCAGTTACTGTTGCGGGCAAAACAGACTCAACTTGGGGAAAATTCCACTACTCTATGGCCAATTAAAACAGATTCAAGTAGTGAGAAACAAAGACAAACATTAAAACAACACCTTTCCTCCTCAGAGCAGCGCAGGAGGGGATGGTGGGGGGTGTGTGGTCAGCACACAGCAGTTCCTCTCTGCTGTTCCTTCCCCCTCACGTTTTTCCACTGCTCCATCATGGGCTCTCCCCGTGGGCCGCAGTTCTTCAGGAAAAAAGAAAAATCTGCACCAACATGGGATCTTGGTGGGATGCACTCCTGTCAGGAAGCATCCGCTGCTCTGGCATGGGGTACTCCACAGGCTGCAGTGGGTGTCTGCTCCAGTGGTGCCATGGAGCACCTCCTCTTCCTCCTCCTCCTCCTTCTCCTCTTCCTTCTCCTTCAGCCGCAGTGTTCCCTCTGCTGTTTCACACTCCTTTTTTGCCCCTTCCTTCTCTGCCTGTGTGGTGTTTTCCACCCTGTCTTACACAGGTTTTCCCCAACGTGCTGCCATCACCTTGGCTGCGGGGCTGGGCCATGCCCAGCAATGGATCAGTTGGAGCCAGCTGGAACCGGTTGGAGCCAGCTGGAACAGGTTGGAGCCGGCTGGAACAGGTTGGAGCCGGCTGGAACCATCTGGAACCGGCTGTGTCCGGCATGGGGCAGCCCCAGCTGCCCCTCACAGGAGGGCGGCCCTGCAGCCCCCCACAGCCAGCCCAGCCTGGGCACCTGCACTCGGTACAGTCAAAAAGATGAGAATTTACACACATTAAGGCCAGAAGGAACCAGGAGAAGGCTCAGTCTGACACAAAGTGTTACGTTTTACTCAGCTATGCCCTGCACTGGCTGGGAGCTTACATTCATCTACAATACATCTTCCTCCAAAAGGTGGTCAGTCTTGATTTGAAGACGAAGAAGACTGAGACTCCATCACTCACCAGCTTAAATTGTTCCACCATTTAAGATGTGTGCCTCATTTTTCAGCTTAACTTGCCCGTTTACTGCAGAATTACTCACTCCATTTAAGAAGAAGACAGTATGTAGCACTCCCGGCGTCTCAGTCTCACCAGCACTACAAATACACTGCTTTTTGGCATCCTGAAGTTCTTACAACATTCAGTCCCCGCTTTCTCAATATTACTTATTACTTTAACAAATTTCTTGCAGCCTAACATTGGTCACTATTTTCTCAGCTGTCACCAATTTTATTGTTTTTTCACTAGATTTGAACAGCTGAAATAAAGCCTTCTAGGTGACGCGCTGTCACCTACATGTTTCTAACCTCACACTCTCCAGGCAGCATTTGACTCCGTTCCACAGACATCTCCTTTCAGCCTTTTGGCTGCCGGAGCCCGTTCTTTTTTCTCCCACAGAGATTACAGGCCCATGCATTGTAAGAAATATCATTTTCTTTGTACTCATTTATTTAGTTTTTAGATCCTTACCGATGACGTCTCCGATAGGCACTCAGAAGTTGAAAATCAAAAGAAACACCAAAATCCCTCTCTATAATATTGGCACCTATGGAGCTGGGGAGAAGAAACCCATCAGACTGTTTCCACAGTAATGTCCACTCGCTATTTTGTTTCTTTCAGCAAATATAAAATAAACAGAAATAAATATGGTAAAACAATCAATCACAGCTTCATTTAAAAGAAATAGAAAGAACACCTAAAAGCTTAGCCAGTGAAAACAACCAAGTTGTCCCCAACTAAGCACAGTCCCACAACGTCTTGTAATTTGGCCCCAAAGCACCTGCAATTGCACGCAGAATTTGACCCACCTGCAGCAGCACCTGATCCAGCACTCAAGAGAGAAACCTCCTCCCCACAGCAAGGATGCCGGGAAGCTCCCACACACTGAAGGTAGGCTTAATATAGCACAAGCTCTAAGGTAAGTCCTTTATTCAGTCAGGACTGCTGAATAAAGCAGCTTGAAACTAGAGGTTTGGAAACCTTTACCTACTCTTCCTTGCAGAGGTGCCCTTCCCTTTAGCCCTGATTTTCAAGCCAATGACAAACTCCTAACAGGCACAAACCTCACCGTACCCGCAGGAGCTCTGCAGCAGCCTCTTTCATCCCCATCACCTCAACACTTGACTGCATGTCTACCTTCCTTTCATGCAAAGCCCACGTTATTAAAATCCACCTCACCTCCAGCCATCCCGACATGCACCGCCCCACAGCCCAGGTGCCTCTCCCAGCTGCACAAGATTACTCTCAAGGAAAGGCACAATCTCCCCTCCATCTATAGAGTTTTCCCAATCCTGAGTGCGATGTGCTGCCCAGCCACGGGCTTGTTAACAAAACAGAGCACACAGTGCATATTCAGTGAGCAAAATAAATAGTTCAACCATTCATCACGCTGTTCTTCACGGAATTTTAAAATAATAATAGTGAGCAAGCATGATGCCGGACTGAGATGTATGTACAAATGGACAAGTTATATGGGCTGAACATTAAGAAACTGTATGTTATACTTTAGAGAGCATTAGGTCACCACAGAGGGCAGGGCAGACAACACCTAATATAAAAGTGCACTTGAATAAACTTTACATGGGGCTTTGGGAAGTATCCACTCATGGAATAACACCAGTCCGATGTTCAGTGCTTTAGAAGTTACACCTCACATTTTTTATTTGTGTGTCATCACACTTGCTTTTCTCTCTCTTTTCTTTTAAATGCGATTGCCCTTGTTCATTCCCTAATTTGTTGGTGGTGTTTTTTTCTTTCTCTTTTTTTTCCTACTTTCACTAAAGCATTATTTTCCTGGTTCTCAGGTCTTGCGTGCTCCAGCACAGAAGTGGTGTCACCCACTCCTGCTGAGCAGTGCTGTGTATGCCCTCTTGAACTCACTCCACAGACAGAGGAAAGGAAACAGCTTCATATTAGAGTAGGATGCACTTAGCAGGAATCCTATTTTATAATACAGAGAGCAATAACTAGGATGATTTACTGGAAAGTTTTAGTTCTTCTACATTGGTAGTCCATAGTGGTCTGTCAAAGCACAGTAAACTGAATGTCATCACCAGGAAACAGAGGCACAGAAGGTTTAAATGGCTCCAGCTTACACAGCAGGATAATCATGAAACCAGTTAAATGATGATTTTCTAGGGCATTTAGATCAGACTGAGTCCTGGCTAATGTGTTCATACATTGCAGCGTGGCCATTGTGTTACAGAGGACACAGCCAAAACAGAGACAATAAGATTTGAGATGAAGAGGTTTGGCTTTTAGTGTTCCTCACCTCAAATTCTGTCTAAAATGTTAGGCATACAGCTTTATGTTTCTGGCGTAGTTCATACAGTAGTTAGCTGTGATGTTGAGCTCTTTATTATATTACTAAATCACAATATCTCAATTATGTTCTGTTATTATACTGAAATGTTATAGTATTCTTAGGTCCCAAGTGACTACAAGAGACACAAAAAATATGCTCCACTGTACATAGCGTGGAAATTAATTGGCCTCCAGATATAGAACTGTATCTGGAGAAAAGTGGAAATGTACTGTAGATAATTAGGTCAGACTTGAGGGCCTCCTAAGCCTGCTTTTGACCCATAATATTTCTAACTCATGGATGCAGTTACAGTAAAACCGTTATACACCAGAGGGAGTACAACTTTAAAGGTCTTTGCTTATCATACCATTTGGGATTTTCTCATAGATGGTAAAAAACAGAGACCAAAACTTGTAGGAATGAGAATTTAAATTATTTTTTTTATTATTTTGGCATTGTAACTGAGCCCAATAACATTTTCTGCAGCTCAGAAGTGCTGCCTTTTTAACGAGAAAGTATAATAAAACCCTAATTTGGTTCCATGATTATCTAAAATCTAACACACAGCCAGCCTGCTTCCATGAGCAATAAGGAGGGTGTCTATGTTAGTGTTTTGTTCAACCAAGGAATGCACTTTTGAAGCAAATCTCTCAATCCACTGAAGTTACTGCGTTTTCATTTGTCTCAGAGAGTCTGTCTGGATGAAATCAAACTGAAAGATGCTCACTCCCCAGAAGCTCAACTAATGCACATCAAATGAAATCAGACATTCAGACCATGGGATCAGACTAGACCTAGCCAAACGTAAACCCAATGGAAATGTGGATAGTAGGGATCTTGGATCCTTTATCCCTAGAAGGCTGTTCCTATTACTGGACTAATTTAATGGTTAATATTGACATAGCCTGTGAAGGTGTGTCCATAGGCCCAGCTTCTGAGGAAGGTTCATCTTGACATGCTTAAGCTTTAACTACATAGATTTGTGAGGCTACAGCAGTAGAGTACTGTGTATAACAACAGGACAGCCTGGGCAGCTGGAGCCCAGAAAGGCATAGATCCATGTTTAAGTACCCTACTTCCCAGGCGGGTTTTATTACATATTATTTTATATTATATTTTAAATCCAGTTTCTGCTGTTATGTCCACAAGCTCTGACCATAGTTCAAATGGACTGTGCAGTATTACTCAAATGGACTGAGTGCAATCAGTCCCTCTCTAAAGATTGGGCAGGACAAATCTTCTGCGCAGAGTAGGAAGTGGAACATGAGGAGTCCCGGTCTTCTAAATTAAATAAAAGCACAGTGGTGAATAGCCAGGCAATGACAATCTGAACTGGTTTGGATTAATTAACCCTGCTGCTGCTCTGAATGCAGCAGTCTACCTAATGTCTGTAAGTATTGTATTGAATGAAGCTCAAAGCTTTGCACTCCAGGGCTAAATCATGTAAATCCTATTTTACACCCACACACCCGCACACCCCCGCTTCATTTTCTCAGACCATACTCATTTACCTGTCAACAAGGCCTGTACTAAACCTGCTAGTTCACACAGTTTCACTCCCTCCAAATCTCATGGTCAGTGGACTGGAGGGGTTGTATCTCCCTTTGATGCCTGCTTCTCGCTGGTTTTGAATTTAGCAGGGCAGTGCAGCATGTCCTAACTCTTCCAGATCTGTAACACTTTTTTTAAGAGCCTGAAGTCAGTCCCATGATAAGTCTGGATCTAAACAGCTAGAGAAGCCCTTGTTTTTCAAAAGTCATTAAGAATTCAGTAGCTTCCACTGTCTTCTTAGAGCTGCGGGATAGATGGCAGAAGTCCTGAATCTCCTGGAAGTTGTAGCCAGGTTACCAAGAGAATGGTCAGAGAACAAAAGTCTCATAAGCACTACACTAAATAGCCAAAAAAAAATCCAGTGGTTTATCTGTAGAGTCAGGAGTCCTGCAACCCTAATTTTCAGAAGATATTAATGGTATGTGAATTACTGCAAAATATTCAGCATTCCCTAGTTCACTGTATTAGCAAGAACTACTCAAATAACGGGGTTTCACATGGGTCTTGTGTACCCAGAGTTTCTGTGGCTGCTCAGTTGTAAGACTTCAAAATCTCTAACCTGATAAAAATAGAACTGGTCAGGTAGTCTTTGTCAAATGTATTATTCAAAAAGTACTGCTGTTATTCATCAAAACCATTCTTCAGCAAATAGCTTTTAGCAGCATTTGACCAATTCTGTAGCTGGCTGAATATTATTCACTGAATAAATTAATTCATGTATAATGGCAATATTCGTTGAATAATTTATTTGAGGAATATTTTTTCAAGCATTTGACAAGCTCCATTAAATTCCAATAAAATCCAAGACATAGCCTAATTAAAAATAATTAAAAGTCTGTTTACAAAAATTGGCCTTATTCTTTGGTAAGTTGTACATGCTTTATGGCATTTGACTAACTCTCCAGTTCCCAGATAAAGTTTGGATAACCCAGTCAGGAAAGCAGACTCAGACTGCTCAGAGCTTTAAACTCATATTTTCCCTGCTATTTACACACAGCAAGACATATAAAATATATGCTGAAAGAATCTGTGTACATATCTATACCTGTATATCTTGCAGACCACAGTTAAGATTTCTATTCAACTGTGCAATTTATGTTTCAGGCCATTAATATAATACACAAATTGTTAGGAAAATTATTTTTTATGAATTATTAGCAGGAATCAAATTTTTATGCAACACAAGATTATTTTTTTTTACTGTGACAATATTTTTGTTATTTTTTTCCTATGGAAAGCATTCTAACATCGCAGCAAATGTTATGATTTAAATGTACTTTGTGCAGTATGTACACATACAGATGCAAGTATAAATTTCTGCTCTTGTACCACTCATTGAAAGACAACATTTAAATTTACATGTAGTTATTTTCCAGTGAAATTATTATAATAATTGCTATCTCCATATTACACAGCTAATAGATAGGTATTAATAAACTGAGTAATAATATTTTTTAGAAGCCTGTGCCTCCTTTTGTCACCAGTCTTTGAGTATGAATCTAGTTTGCCATGTCGCAATTCTTTCATATGTGTCAGTGGTGACGAAAACATCGGTCTGATTTTCTATTGCCCAGTAGAGAAATCAGACTGGGTGCAAAGCATGAGGCTAGTACTGCAGTACGAACCGATTAGTCTTAGGGGAAAAGTACGTGTATATAGGTGAGATCCATTGGTTTAACAGATCAAAATGGTTCACCCCCGAAAGAATGGTGGGAAGGCAGCAGAGGGAAGCTGTTTGCAAGATTATCCTGTTGGAAGGATTTTCAGTACATGGGATTATCTGTAATGAGATTAACCACTGGGAGATCAAATTCTGAATGGATGCTTCAGAGAGAAAAAATGCCCACTAAAACAAAAGAGAAGTGGGAGGTAAAAGCGGCGGGATTTAAGATAAAGTCTGGTCCTGAAAGACCTGTTGTTCAGGCAGCAATAATAGGAAGAAGACTGGTTGGCAAACATTCAAGGGACACGTCAAGTGCACATCAGTAAAGGTCTAACGACAGTGTTAGGAAAAGAAACCTCTAATGAATGGAGCAATGTGGAAATGCGATAAAAGGTGGACACTGATTCTTCTGCAACAATGGACGGCTGAGAATTCTTATGTGAGCAGCGAGATGATGCTGCAAACAATCATGATGTGTGTTACATTTGGTGTACAGTTACAGAGATCAGCTTAGACAGGATTTTAAATAAGAGCCTAGAATGGAGGACAAAGCTACAAGATGTTGTACAAAGAATGGGTGACATTTATTCTTAAAACCACCCAGGAAATTTCAGAGGGAGACATTTGGCAAACTGTCAGTGTTCCCAGCAACTAGTCAGTAAAAATATTTCTGAACTTCTTTTCACTGGTGCAGCCTTTAGACAAAACAAAAGGTGGTTTTGGGGAGGGAGATATTGGTATATCATAACAATTTATGGAAAAGGATTGTCACTAAATCGAAACTTAGGTCAAAATCAAGTTCTAAATTTCCCTGAAGTATCAGTCCAAACCAGTATTTTGGCACTGCTGATTAACATCATATGCGCTAGTGGGTAAGGTTATATTTTTGAGACATAGCCCAAAGCAGAGGTAGAGATTGTACACACATCCAGAAATGCAACTGTATCTTTGCCTCTGGAACCTTAGGCATTATGCACATCTTTTGCTGCTCTTGGGGCAGAAACTCACCTGGCAGATACTTTCTCTGCAGTGACTTTGGCATATCTGGTAGAGACATCTGAAGGCTAGTTTTAAAAAAGCCATGGAAGACATTACTCAGAAAAAGCACTCTGTTTATACAAGAATGATCTTCTGTTCACAGACGTGTTTACACTTCCACAGGTTGTAAGACATAGGACTTCCGATTTAGGTAGAAACAATTATTAGGAACAACTGGATAGGAAGCCAGGTCTTGCCTGGACCCCTCACCCTGTCGTGTCTCCATTATCCCCCTCTCACTCTAGTGAGATATGTCACCACACAGCTGCAGTTTGTGGTGTGCTCCTCTGCTGAAATGTCTTCAGCTATTCTGTATGCCACGTGTGGGAGGGGATAGACAACACTGGCTACCTGAGGAAGCCCCAGACTTGCGGGTAGCTGTGAAGATGCAGTACTTCATTGTGGGACCATGTTTCAGAAGGAGAGAGAAATGAGCATATGGCAAATATGGATTTGTGCTGAGTGGGATGCCTGAACTGGGAAAACAAGGGTTGTACGCTAAGCTCTAAGTCACCGAGGGTATTTGAAAGGCTTTCTGAGACCTTGCAGAAGACAAAGACTCTTCACCTGGCAATTGCAGCACACACCCAAGAAGCAGTAGAATGGGGTCTGAGACCTCTGCAACTTAAAGGGATTAAAACATCTGCTTTCCCTGCCCCAAAAAAGTGTTTGATCAAGAGAGTCCAAAGAGGAAAACAACTACTTTTCCTTGAAAAGTTTGTTTCAAGGAATATTTTAGGGAACGCCATTTAGTTTAACATGTTTTTCATCTAGATATGTGTGTGTGTCTGTGAGCACACATTTATTTTCTTCAGACGTACAATTCAGTATTGTAGGTTTAAATTTTAAATGACACCTGCTTAATACAGTCCCATGCAAATAGGCACTGTAAATCAATTCGTAAAACTTTTGTCATATATAAGTGAACTAAAATTTAAATTTAAACAGTCTCTACAGAATCCATGTTTATGAGATTTCTGTATTCTTAGCAAGCCTGTTTACTCAAGGAAATATTATTCTTACTGTTGTATTAGAGTGAACATAAATTCCACAGGTTTTAAGTAATTAAGATACTCAGGATTTGAAGATTGAAATGTTGTTTTCTAACACAACACTTCTGAAGCTGTATGCATGCTCTACTAAGCATCTCACTACTATATTCCTGACAAACACTCTATATCCCGTCTTTTTCATTACTGAGCCTTCAAGAATGCTTGACATTTTTTCTCAAAAGGTGACTGGATTAGGTAAGTGTAGTTTTGTTTGCCAAATCAAAAAGTGAAGTCAGATATTTGAGAGCAATTGTATATCATTAAATGGAGACACCTTACATTTTTCCTGACTTATCTTTTAACATACTCTGGAAAAGAAATAATTAGTATTCAGGCACCAGATGTGAATCCGTCATTACCATTTCTTCATTCTCAGAGAACTGAAAAATCTCAGTCTCATCTGACATTCGATATCTAACTTTTAATACCTGGGAAATAATCAAGAATCTTTCAACCTCATAAAGATAATCTTCCATATATTTAATAACACTTCCATATATTTAAAGTTAACAAAATTAAGTATTTCCAGCAATTAGAAAACTCATTGCTATCCAATGTAATTGAAAACTTCTGTTATATTTTCTATATCATCAAATGATGACTTATCTATTACATAATTTGTTGCATTATGCAGTATACAAGCTAAGTAATTAGCTAGAAGCAAATATTTTTCATTATTTATGATGAACTGTTGTCCTCCCCAAATTAACAGTAGCACGGTAGGCACTAAATAATGAAAAACTGCCAAAACCACCCTCTAATTCACTTAAACTTATTACATTATCAAGTATTTCTAATGCAATTTGATAATTGTCTAAAAAAGGGGTGGATTATGCTTATGTATTTTTGGAAACGTGGTATACTTCAATTGTTTTGAAGTGTTAGTAGCAACAGAGAGCAAGAGCAAATTAATTATTGTTTCCTCATCTGAAAAAGGAACTGGCATTTTGTTGACAATGCAAAGATTTTTCTCCTTCTTAAACATAGCTTTATAGCACTCACTAACCTGTACCCATACATAGATCCTCTGTAGGAGTGACTCTGGCAGCATACATTTTCAGATTTTCTTAGTAGCAACACTGTTTCAATAATTATGTTCTTAACTATATAAAAATTACTTTAATGATTTATGTTTGTATTTTTTTGCATCTGACAGTCTTTCATGAAGAATTAAGCAACTATTTCTCAATCATTGTAAAGTTTGTCATGGTTATTACTACGAAAAATACTCTCTTCATCTTTCTGGAAAATGCAACATTTCTCTTCAAAAATAATCATGCAAAAAATAGTTTATACTTTCTGACTATCTCATACAGAACAATTATGAGAAACATTTGAAATTTCTATATTTTGAAGTATCTGTAGCCCTCAGGTTTTCTTTGTTCAATGAAGTCTCTTTTTGTTTTTGAAGGAAGACTGATAGAATGTTAATTTTACATTTACTGTCAAAGTTATGATCCCTTCACATGTTATTTACCAAGTGAAAACACCTAAATAATACCTAGGCTCAGTGTCCTACCGTTATCGCACAATTTGTGGTGTACTGAACTAAATGTTCAAAGTATCGTGGCCCAATATAAATAAGATAATCCATGATAAATAAATGGAATGCAATCATCTTTAGATACTCAAGACATTGAGTATGCAACAACTGTTCTACAAATACTTTTCAAATATATCTTTCTGAATTTCAATGGTAATAGTATTCATATCTTCACACTTTTTTTTTTTTTTAACTTAAGATCCTTTTTTTAAAAAAGTCAGTGGAAGTATAAAGCATGTTAAGCCTATGAGTGTAAAGTACTCCTATTTGGGAAGCCTTGATCTTAGACCAGGTGCACTGAGAATATAAAGCAGCCTTCAGAGCAGCATCTCAGTTTGAGTCATTCTGATATCCCTCTGATGGAGTGAATACTAATAATACCTCTCCCTGTTTGTTGTGCTGAGATTTTTTTTCTCACTCAGACAAGTGAGGGAAAGCTTTATGCTTCTCTCCTCATATTGCCTCAGTGAACGAGTCCGTACCCAGCTTGAAGGAAGTTTTCCACCACAGCTCTCTGAAAACTTCAGCTGGGCTTTACTGTAAGCTCAGAAAAAGCCAATTTGTTTTCCCAGTTCCACATACCAGCTCAGAAACTCCTCTCTACAACCCCCTCAGCAGCAGGAGCGAAGCTCCACAAAGGCTGGAGATTTCCTTCGATGTACAGGCTGGAAAAATCAAATGAGAATTCAGAAAACTCTAGTAAGGCCCTTGACCCTTAAAGTCGCAATCAGAGGAGCTGGCTTTTCCCCTACTCATAGCAATCACTCCATCTTTGCAATAAAACACAGAGGGCACACAAACAAGTAAACATTCGCATTTCACATGGCTGTTAGTCACAAAGGCTTCTTCCGTGCACAGCTCTACCCTACTGTGTTACAAGAGAGAGGGAAAAAAGATCTAACAAATGCAATCTCATGAATCAGCTCCATGATTCGTATTTCAGGTAGTTCAGTGTGCTGTTAGATCAGTACAAAGAAGCTTTTCTTTTTCTATTTTTTTTTTTATTTTTGTGGTTAGCATAAGGATCCTGTATGCTGCTTAAGCTTTTTTTACTCTTTCTGTTGAAAACATCTTTAATCAACTCCTACATTGTTCTGCCAAGGTTTGATTGATCTTTTCAGCCTTCCTCTTATTCACATAATGGGCAAAATAGAAGAAAAGCCTTAAAAGTAAGGTATTGCTTGCTTGACAAAGACAAGAAAATAAAGAAAGTAACTGTATGCACTCTCTATTCTTCTTATAGAATCTGTGCCATTGTGCACGTAGGAACAACTGATTCATGCCCTAGTTCATGCCCAGCCCTGGGAGTGTGTATAGGTGAGTTGATAACCTGCTGGTAAAGACTGAGCAGGGAATTTAAGCCCTGCTCACGGAGTTGTTGTTTCCCGCCCCATCAGAGGAAGGGGACATCCACCTGTGCAGGTGAGAGCAAATACAAAAAGGCAAGGACAAAAGAAGTAGAGCAGGAACATGAGGAACTTTCAGGTGAAACTGGAAAGCATCTCCAGTACTAGACAGCTGAGAAGAGGGAAGTCTTTTTCAGACCGCGCTTTTGCACCACAGCGTCCAAGCTTTTTTTTCCTGATATTTGCCTAAGTACAGGAACTTCAGTTACTTTGAGGTAGCTGTTCTGCAAAAATAGTCCTAGCTTCCCCAGCTCTGTTATTACACTTTAATGGAGAAGAACTGCATCTTTGTAGTTAATGGATCGGTGACTAAACAAATAGCCACTAACAATGGCTTATTTTACCACTAACTAATATCATTAATTCCCTCTCCTTTCCGAAAGGCAATATCAGCCCACTGCCGTCCCTGGGATGTGAAGTCATTCATGGTTAAGCTCCTGGTGATTCCGTGTGTCATGTCAGCTCTTCAAAACAGTGTAAGGAAGATAGGTTGAGTAACTGAAAAGCTACCTGGCTCTAACATTTCATAGCATTGTTCCTTAACTTAGTACTAATAAGCACCTGCAATCTACTTTCATTATTTCCTTTTCAATAGGATATGTGACTAGAATCCATCTCTAAACCAAACCAAATATAACATTGCTTTCAGCAACAAGATGCTAGGCTGTCTTAATTTTGTACAATTCCTGCTTATGAGAATATGCACTATCACAGCATTTGCCAACAAGGAACAGCGATATCTGCAGGGTTATATAATTAATTTAACAACTAATAGCCGCCACAAAGAATCATATTACCAAATTACATATCCTATTAGCTCATAAAGAATAGTTTTGATGAACAGAGAATGAATTACAATGAAAAGTTAAACAGAAGTAAAAGTAGCTATACATCTTCTATTATTTGTGCTTCTTTTTAAATATCTATTTTTCATTTTGGAGTTTTTCATTCCCTTAGGTACAGCATGAACTTAAAAGCAACCTAGATTCTTCACAGGATTTTTAGAGTATATGATGGATCAATAATTTGTTGGTTTGTTTATGAAATATGCCAACTTACTGGGACAGAGTCATTTTTAAGAGGAAAGAAAGATCAATATATATGTGCATAGATTTATGGGTGTTTTTGTTACAATCAAAATAAGTCTTTCTGTTTAAAGAACTCTAAAAGGCAAGCTTGGCTTTTCCTTTTCATTGATGCATTGGCTTGAGCAGGCCACTTTAATTCTAAATGCTAAGAAATGCTACTTGTGAATCTTTCACTTTGTTAAAATCCTTTTGGGGTTTAATTTAAGTAGAGTAAGTTCTAAAAACACCAGCAACATGCCTACTAAGACTTTTAAAGTATTAGAGTGACTACAATTTGTCCACTTCCTTACATATGTGAAATGTTTTCCTAGAACTATGAATCCTATCCACTGTCGCACTTTTTCTTCCATCAGGTTATACTGATAGAAATTTCTCAGGATAAAAACGGGCACTAGTTGTGAGGAACAGAGAGATTAGACACCCCCCAATTCCTATTTGCATCCCCCCACACGGGTCCATAGCTTTTTCCTACCTCTTGCAGCAGCAATGCAAGTGTGACAGGGAGAAAGATTGAGCCTGATGAGCAGCTTGAAGTCTCTGACCCCGTGGCTGCAGGACACAGTACACAGTGCATGAAGTACCGTCGGTGTGGGAGTAGGGAACTTCCTTGTCCACATCAGTCTTGTGGTTCAATGCTCTCAGTGCCATGGTACACTCTAAAATTTAAATATTAAATTTACCTGTCCACTTGCCTTTTTGTTGCTAAATCTGAAGGCACAGAAGTCCATCAGGGTTTCAGTGGTGTTAATACTGCCCTCTAATTTTTTGCTACCAGCCATGACCATAGCTACCCGACACCTGATGGCACACAGCACCCTTGCAGCCGTTCTTCACACATCAGTGAGAATTTCAAACTGGGTGCATCTCAGCCTGTCTCACCCTTAGGGTTCACTTTGATTATTTTCTTATTCTCAGACTCCATACAAACCATAATGGTTACGTGGTGATAGTGTGATATATATGGCATCTAACTTTTACCTAACAGATGCAGTAGTTGCCAGGCACAGAGGTAAGAATAGTCAGTCTTTCCTCTTCCTGGGCAGGCCAGGTCACAAGACAATTCTGTAAAACTATCCTAGGGACACGGATAGCTCCTCCTTCTTAAAAATGCTGAGCGAGCCTTTTATATATGCAACCTAAGGACTAGAACCTGTATCTCCTAGGTAGTCTACTGTAAGGTGATCCCATAAGTGATGTGAATTTTGACATCCATCTGCCATGAAAATATCCACAATCCTTCAAACCCGTACTGGTCACTTAGCAGCTGTTATCTCACATTCACACGTGTGATGCAGCCCCAAACCGAGTGAGGCATCTTTAACCTTCCTATATGTTGCTTCTAGAGGGGATGGATTTGAAATCTAAAAACACAGCACTTGATGCAAATCTGACTGGAGTCATTTGTTCACGGAATCCTGGTCACTGGATAGTCTCACTGAGCACAACAGATCTGAGATCCAGACTTTTCGTGTAACCATCTGTTCTCTTTTGACACTGACAGTACGGATTCATTCTTGATTTACTGAAAAAAAAATCCAAAATGAATGGGCCACTGACCCCTTAGCATATCTGTTCCACTCATGACAGGAGAGGTTCGCCTTTCAAATCAGAGTAAAGGCTGCAATCAGTTATTTTTTTCCCATTTTACAGGGTGAAAATGAATACATATGATTACATACCTGTCATATAATAATAGAAATAAAATATATATCGGAAGAAAATTATTTTATTTAGTGGATAGATCACTGTACTAACTGATAAACTTATTTGTTTGAAAATGTCATTAAATAATGGCATTTAGTACAGATTATTAAAGAAAAAATATACAATCGCATCTTTTCAGACCTTCAAGGAGGTTAATTTTTATGCATAATTTATCCATAATTACAGTGTAATTCCACAAACTTTGCTTAGAAAACAAGACACCACAAAATTCATTTTTACTGCTTGAGCACCTAAGCTAGTTTATTGATCTTTCAATTCTTTGTGTGATTTCAGATATCTTCCCTAAAATACACTGGCTAGTTGTGTGGGGGAAGAGGATAACATGATGCAAGCCACCTAGTAAGCACAGTTAATTCAACTATTTGCCAAATTCTGTTTTATTCCTCAATGAATACATTCACTTCCACATTTTTTCTCTTTCTCACTTTCCCTCTCCCTGCTGTAACACCCAGAGTTATCAAAGGCATCATTAAAGACAGAAAAAAGAGAAATTAAGAAAAAAAGCAAGATCACCGTGTTAAAAATATGCAAATGAGCTACTAAAACAAGAAGAAATAACAAATAAAGTAATAAAAATAATTTACAACTGATGCTATTATTAATATTTTGATTATGATGTGACTCAGAGTCAGTTAGAGTTGAGAAGCAGAACTGCCTCACCTCTTCAATAATATGCCAAAGGTTTCCAAACTTAGCCATTTAAACAAGGTAATTTATTAGCTTCAATGTCTCGCTTTTCTCAGAATTTAAAAAAAAATATGCATATTATCTAGGAAGTTTATTGTTCTAATCTATAATTTTATTACATTATCAACAAAACTGTTGGAAAAACATAAAATAAATGAAGTTTTCAAGGACTTGCAGGGCTGCCTGTAACTTTATAAAAGTAACCAGAGGAAATTTACCTTTCTTGTCTTGTTCTGATTCTTTGGCTGTCATGGGTAAAATTCTTAGTTGCTGTCCTACTGATTAAAAAAAAAAAAGGCATCAAACCACAACACTCAGTTCTGTCAGGGCTGTCAAAAAGGTGGAGAAAATTACCCAAGAGTTCTGGCTGTTCTTTGAATAAAATGAAGAAAAACAACACATTTATTCCCTTCATTTATATTTTTATTTCTTTTGATGTATTTGTCCAAATACAAACATCATTCATTCTTTCTTGGGCTTTTTCTACCACTGTTGATTTTATTGCCTAATTTTTGAATGAATTCAGTGCAACTTGAGGAGATTCCATCACAGATAAATACCCTGAATATGAGAGAATATACAAGTGCGGGCCAGCTTCAGTGGATAATTTATACGTATTTATTGTGCTCTACAAAACATACCACAATAAGTCTTAAATATTAGTAATTACTCTTTCTATTATGAATTATGTCTCTGTTAACTGTCATAATTACAGTGAGCTCAGCAAAGTGTGAAACTGTATAACAGACTTTTTATAGGGGAGCTGAAATAACATTCTATTAATAGGTAATAATTATATTCCTCTCTTTTGTCCTTTACAGTTTAATTCACAAACTCATTCAGAGGTAATAAAAAAAAGTATGTATCACCCCAGAAAGTATATATCCAATATTCTGTGCTAACAGAAAGTATATATCCAAGATGCTGTGATAAATGTTGTATTTATTTATCCCATAAGTCTTTAGATTAATCCTGTTTGTTGAATTTGAGCTGGTTAAGAAGATACACTGTCAAAGATAAATATGTTAGACCTCAACAATGTCCAGTTAATTGATGACACTACTTAAAATTACTAAACTCTTTGCATTAGCCTGTATTAGAGATATTATTTTCACATTTATTTTATGCATGACTGTCCAATAATCAAATGCATCAATTCTATCAGTCATTGAACTATTCATCTTTTTTCTCAGTGCCTGTTAATTGCAGACAAAATTACTTATTTCAAGAAGCTCATGTGTTCTCTAGTATAGCAATACTTTGCTTTTCCAAGGTTCTACAACATGAACAAATAATTCCTAGTAATACTTATATGAATAATCTAATTTACAGTCATAATGCAGGTGCTATTTTAGGAATTTTGCTGTAATATAAAATGCCCAAACTAATGATGAGGTGTTAACTGTCCTTAAACTTTCAATATGAAAACTAGAAGTTACTTCTTGAAGATGCTCATTTACAGATTTCATTAGGTTTTGTTGAACTGAGTGGGAAACTCTGTTTTTGTTATTTTTTTAATTTGCTGGAAAATATGTTCTATGACTGAGTAGTTTTTGACTGTGCTTAATGTTAGAATTCCTGAAACAATGACTAGTTTTGTTAGAACCCTTGGAGATCAGGTTACACCTCACCTTCAAAGACCCAAAGGAATGAAATTCATCACTATTGTGATCCTATTCTTTGTGCATGTTGACAATGTCTTGAGAAAAAAAACCACAGTGATTGAAAAGACCACACAAAACAATTTCAAAATGCTTTAGGCACAAACTATGTGAGTGACAACTACAAATTTAAGTGCTGTAATTCTTTGATTAATATAAAGAAAGTGATTTAGATTATTTTGATAACAGCCTTTAGGGAAAAAATGACACTTAAACGAATATAAAAATTTGAGGTTTGAATTACTCGCCTAAGATGTGTTTTTATAAATAACCTGTCACCTATATTTTGGAGGGAGAAGAAAAAAGCTGAGTTATTTGCTTTTTACAAAGTAAACTACCTACTGTATACTCCAGAAGTGACACTTACATTTTTTCTTACCATATCCAAAACCTCAAGAACTTGAAACATATAATAACCTATTACAGAGCCAGAGTATGGACATGATAAGAAAGCAAATTCAGAATTTACTTCTAGTTCACTAAAAGAGCAAAACTATGTTCTCTTCAAAAAATGCTTCCATATGAAGACTTCTCTTTCATAGTAACAGTTTTGAAGACTGGCTGCACAGATCAATAATGTATAATCATTTAACACCTAGTATGCTAACATGAAATAAAATTATCTGTTTTAAGAAGTGTATTTGAAACCCAATTCTGCGCAAAGGTTGTACTTGTTTGTAATAAAGAAAACAATTTCAGTCACTGAGGTGGTGAAATAAAGAATTAGGCACCTAACTGAAACTTCCTGGTTTACCATCATTAATATTTCACAAAGAAAAATCTAGTACTTATCAGTGCTTTTAAACAACACCTTTTGCATGACTCAGTATCTCCTTAGGAAGGAGAAGCTCACAAACTCAGTAGCTCTGCAAAGAAATCCAAAATGCCCTTTCCCTCTATTCATAAACCTCTGAAGCATATTTATATCCCACATGCTGCCCTTCTTCACTGAGGCTTGGCCCCTAGAATTATTCTGCCACTCCCTCTGCTATATCTATGGCCTGATTTTGTGTGAAAAGCTAAAAGGGAAAGATCCTGAAAAAAAGTACGTTCCTCTTGTACCACTTGCTTCCCTCTCTGATAATCCCAAAGATCCTTGTTCAGACTAATCTTCATCTGTTAGACCAATCAGTGCTGACACCAAGTAATGTACACCTTAATAGGAAGCAAGACAGCATTTGCTGAAGTTGTCATTCTCTCATTTTTGTACCTACTTTCACATCTGTTTGATCCTTCAGCCCATTATTCAAGAAAATAATTTGATCTTACCCAAACAAGATATTTTCATTAGTGCATCTTCAGAAAACCCTTTACTGAGAACTTCCAAATACATAATACTTGTCTATTACATGATTTTTAAAGAAACACATAATTTAAACTACTTTTTTCAGCTTTCTTGGTGCAAATACGTACCAACAAATTAGGGAATTTACAGATGGGCCTAACAAGTTCAGTCAAAAGTCGTACCTATTTTGTACCTCATAATTTTTTGCTTATAGAAACTGCAAAGTCAGATAAAAATTTGTAGTATGACTCACTGCTAAGGGGCATAAGAGACAAAGCTCACCTGGGCAAGTGAAACTGCTTATGTCACAGGCCCCTATGAATGTGAAAAAACACTGAGTCAAACAGGAAGAGGAAGAAGAGTAAACTTACCTGTGTCAAGGCATTAAAAAAAACATTTTGTTCTCTCTTTGTCCCCCTCAGAAGAAAAGACACACATAGCAAGAGCATTCACAGAGAGCACATGTAAAAAACACAAGACAGAAATTCTGTCAAGTTCCTACTAAAAGAACCAATCTATTGGTAAACTCAGTTCATCATTAATATTCTTGATGAAATTTTATGTGAAAGTATCACATAAACTTCTAATCACAAGGATTTTGCATACTTGGGATTGTCCACTGTGAAAAGAATTCTGAGGATAGGAGCATCGGTTCTTTGGATAACTCAAGTTAGAAGGGACTTCAAGAGGTCTCAAGTCCAACCTTCTGCAAATTCTGTTGAACTTTAGAGTCGAGTAGAGCAGAGTAGAAGAGGAGAGAAGAGGAGAGAAAAGAAGAGAAGAGAAGAGAAGAGAAGAGAAGAGAAGAGAAGAGAGAGAAGAGAAGAGAAGAAGAAGAAGAGACAGTTCATTTGGAAGGGACATAAAACAATCACCTAGTCCAACTGCAACTGCAACTGGTTACAGTTTATCAGTGCCTTTCTCTAGATGGGGTCTACGAGTGCGGAACAGGTGGGAATAATCATTTTTCTCCAGCTATCGGATATGTTCCTGTTAATATAGTCCAGGACCTTCTTTTCTGCCAGTACACACTGCTGGCTTATGTCCAGCTTCTGCAGAGCTGCTCCCCTGCCACTCTGTCACCAGCCTGTATTCTTGCAGAGGGTTTTCTCTTCCCATACACAGGACGTTGCCGAATTTCAAGAGGTTCCTGTTGATCCATTCTTTCAACTTGTCCAGGTGCCTCTGAATAGTAGCCCTGGCCTTGATCACAATTGGTCACTGCACCCAGTTTGGTGTCACCCGCAAGCTTGAGAAGCAAGGACTCCATTGCTTTGTCCAGGTCATTGATAAATGTGCTTAAAAGGACAGGTTCCAGAATAAACCACTGCAGCTGTTGTCATTCAGCTCCAGGTAGTCTATGACCAACTAACCACTGCTCTCTAAGCTTGATGATCCAACCAGTCACTAGGGATCTTCCCTGATCTCCATATCTTTTTAAAGAAGTCATAGAATCCCAGAATGTTAAAGTTAGAAGGGGTGTCTGGTGCAACCGCCCTGCTCAAGCAGGGCCATGTAGAGCTGGTTGCCCAGGACCGTCTCCAAACAGCTTCTGAATATCTCCAAGGTCAGACTCCACAGCCTGTCTGGGTAACCTCTGCCAGTGCTCAGTCACCCTTAAAGTAAAAAAGTGCCTCTTTCAGTGGAACCTCCTGTGTTTCTGTTTACACCCATTGCCTCTGGTCCTGTTACTGGGCACAACTGAAGAGAGGCTGACTTTGTCTTCTTTGCACCCTCCCTTGAGGTATTTACATACATTGATAAGATCTCCCCTGAGCCTTCTCTTCTCCAGGCTAAACAGTCCCAGCTCTCTAAGCCTCTCTGTATATGACAGATGTTCCAGTCCCTTAATCATCTTAGAGGCCCGTCGCTGGACTCTCTCCAGTGTGTCCATGTCTCTCTCATACTGGGATGCCCAGAACTGGATCCAGCACTCCAAGTGTGGCCTCACCAGTGCTGAGTAGAGGGGAAGGATCATATCCCTTGACCTGCTGGCAACACTCCTCATGCAGCCCGGGATACCATTAGCCTTCTTTTCTGCAAGGACACATTGCTGGATGTCCTGGTTTGTTCAATGTGGTGTCCACCAGGACCTCCAGGTCATTTTCTGTAAACCCTCTTTCCAGCCAGTCAACCCTCAGCATATTCTGGTGCATGGGGTTGTACCTCCCCAGGTACAGGACTTTGCACTTTCCCTTGTTGAACTTTGTGAGCCCATTTCTTCAGCCTGTTGAGCTCTCTCTGGATGGCAGCACAACCCTCTGGCATATCAGCCATTCCTTCCAGTTTTGTGTCCTTAGCGAACTTGCTGAGGCTACACTCTGCTGCATCATGCAGACCATTAATGAAGATGATGAACAGGACTGGACCCAGTATTGACTCCCGGGGTACGTTGCTAGTTACTGGCCTCCAACTAGACTTGTGCCACTGATCACCACCCTCTGGGCCTGGCCATTCACCTAATTTTCAGTCCACCTCACTGTCTGCTCATCCAGCCCATACTTCACCAAGTTCGTTATAAGGATCTTGCAGAAGACAGTGTTGAAAGCCTTCTGAAGGTAGAAAGCAGCCTCACAAGAGCATTTGCCAGCTCTCTCAACAACCTTGGGTACAGGCCATGTACTTCTATGGGTCGAGTTTTCTCAAGTTACCCCTGCCTCAATCTACATCTGCTGCTGGTAGTTCTCCTTGAGCCTTTTCACTAAGCACAGAGGCCAGGGACACCTTGTTGGTGAAGACTGAAGCAAACAAGGCACTGGTTGCCTCAGCCTTATCTGTGTATGCTGTTACTAAACCACCGGTTCCACTCTGCAATGGGACCTAAACCACCCGTTCCACTCAGCAATGGGACCACGCTTTCCTTGTTCAGGCTTTTATTACTGATGTCACAATAGAAGTTCTTCCTGTTGCCCTTGATATCCCACACAGGTGTCAACTCCAGTTGAGGTTTGGCCTCCTAGCACCTCCCATGAATCTCTGGGCAGTATTTATTAAATTTCTTCTTCACGGCCTATCCCTGCTTGCACCATCTGTGTGTGCTGCCTGTCTGCAGTGAAGCTCCACCATGAGTTCACTGCTTAGCTATGGCAGTCTCTTCACAGTGGCATTTCCAGGCTGAGGTGCCAAATGTGTACAGGAGTTATACTGATGTGTTTATAATAGAATGGCAACCTAGAAAAATCTGTATGTATCATCAAGTATATTGGATGAACATAGATAACAAAAGGATGACGTACTGCCTTCTTAAAAAAACCCTCAGCAGACCCACACAACCTAAATGAAACCAGAGGTGGGGGAAATGCACTTTAACAAAGCATCTAATTAGGTACACATTTAAGATTTAGCCTGTTGAGGAAAATTCTAAGGCCATTTTTAAAGGCATCTAAGGAACTTGGGCAGCCAGTCTGACAGCAGTGCCAATGGGGCTGGATACCCATCTTCCTCATGCACCTTTGCAAATCCCAGCACACATCTATTCAGGTTTGGGGAAACTTTGTAGATTAACAATAATGGAAAGGTTTCACCCTCACATGCTTTGAAAGTCGATGATAAAATTTTAAAAATTAACACACAAACTGACAGGAAGGTAATGCAGAGGACAGAGAACAGTAGCAGTAACAATATAATCACTAGGAACAGAAACACATGGTCGCTGCAGCATTTAAACACGTTGGAGCCAGAAGCAATTTATCTGACAATGTAACTGATAAAAAAGTACAGTACTGTTACCTCAAGTTGATCAAGCATACACCAAACTCCAGCACCACTCATATTTCACACAGCTCCACCTAGGAGTGGCCGCTCAATAAAAGAAGGATTTATTGTGCACCTATTCTATAAAAAATTGACATCACTGAATAGGAAACAAGTATTTAAGTTATTGTCAACACATCATCAGAACCTAGACTGAAAGACCACTGGAGCTGGACAGTTTCATTCACTTCAGTGGATTTTGAATCTATCATACTGCTTAAATATTGCATATTCAGGGAGAAAAACAAGTACTCTTCTCAAGGAAATTACTGTTTCAAGAAGGCTGAACATGGTACAGTAAAAAGAAGATGGGATGCACGTGGGGATGGATATGTAGTACGTATTATATACCTGCATATATATATATACACATATCATTGTATTTATCTGATCAATGATTCATAGGTTTTGTTCCCTTTTACTTGACTAAGGATACTAAAACTGTAATGCTGTGTCCAGTCCACATTTACTTATGGTCAATAATAAGACTGAAAAAAAACAGCTAGCAGCTTGCATGCATAAAATATATTCTCAGGTATTTTATAATTACACCGGAAAGACAGGTTTGAAAGGCACAAACAGGTTAATATTGAGAAGATCTTTGATTAAATTTTGCTGCACTGTGAATTAACCTGAAGCTATTTCAGTTAAAAACACAACTCTTCTGATTTCTTTCAGAAGAGGAGAGAATTAAGAGAGGTTTTTTTACAAATATATATCCATTGCCAGATGAGTTGTTGTTTTTGTCCCAAAAGATTACTTGTTGGTAGCTAGAAATTTAGAACTCCAAAAACCCAAAAACCAAAAAAATCTTTTCCTGAAACTCTGAAAGAGGTATATAGAAGAGGCTAGTAAAGGCCCCATGAAATAGACCACTTAAACTTAGGGTCTGTTGGGAACTCCTTTAATCCTCTGAAGTCCTTAAATAAAACATCATCTATAATGAAGAATTGTGCACCAGCTGTTTTAAACTCCATGGGCAAGAAAAGGTAAATCCGTAAATGAAAACTAAATCAAAAAAGGCTCTGACATTACTGACAAACTTTTTGGAGCAGTTACAGTTGCTTCAAATGCAGCTTTGGAAGATCTACGGTATCACTTGGAGGCAACTCAGGCCTCATCTTTTCCATCCCTCATTAAATACTTAAAAGATGATCAAATTAAAATTTTTGCCCAGAGATTTTACTGACCTACTGACAGAGTAATTTGGGTCGTCACAGAGTAATTTAGGTATGAAGGGGCCATAGGAGGCCATCCAGCTGAACATATGGCTCAAGGCATGCTTAACATCAAAGCTAGACCGGATTGCCTAGGGCCTTGTCCAATCACATTTTGAAGCTCTGTGAGGATGGGTATTTCACAACCTGTCCAGGCAAACTGTTCCAGTGCTGTAACGGTACTAAAAAAACATTGCAAACAATGGGAGGTGTCTGACAGCCACTGGGACGGTAAAGAGCTCCTCTCCTTCCAGCAATAAGTGGTGCAGGGCTCCATGTCACTCAGGACTGCTTAGACAGAGGGTTCCCAAGAGGTGGGCTACATACAGGAGCAGTGGCACTTCCACAAAGGCTGAAGGGTACTAGTCCCTGCAACCACATGCAATTCCTGGCCACGCCAGAACCTAAGAAGACCTTGTAGAGGTGTCCTAGCACACTCTAGTCTGAAGGGGTAGAGTAGTGTCAGTGATACAGAACTGAATGGAAAATTAGAAACTGGCTTATGTTGAAATTGCAGGAAACAAGAACAGGGTGGAGAATAGCTGAAAGGCTGTGATCAGCCCCAGGTGTTCTCGATGTTACACATAATGTTGTAAAAATGGGTGAAATCAAGTTGTCTGTATGCTGGCAACACAAAAAAAGTATGTTGCGCTCAATAAATGTATGTTTGAATGAGGTTCTGAGGACAGATTTAATGTCAATCATGAGACTATGATTTTCTGTTTTGGAGATGACTCCATAGTAGCTGATTGTCTCTTAATAATAATCCAGTCCTTACTTTGTAAGAAGCTCTACGACTCCAACTCATACTTAGCTTTTTCCACATTCTTCCTTTTCCTGCCCTTCAGTCACTCCCTAACCAATTTCACTTTACTTCTCTTTTTGAATGATTCATCTCCTACTAAAATTAGTTGTGGAATTGACAAGATGGGTCCTGCTATGACCAGTTTACTTCAGTTATGCTCTGCATTATTTGCAACTTGTCTATTTAAATTTTCAACTCGGTGTTTGCATAGAGCTTAGCAAAATGGAGATCAATACTTGGCTGACCCTTAACCACTGCAATAATAAATATGATTAATAACAATGTCATTATTTATTTATTTATTTATTTCGGTCCAAGAACACTAACAGAAACAAATTAATTGAGGACAGGTGAAAAGGTTCCCACTGCTCTATTTTCTCCATTCTACCTGCTGTTTAAATCCATATTTACAAAGCCAAATAAACAGTCATTCTGCTTCAAACTTTGCTCAGTTTTTTCACCGTATGAAAGATAAGCCACTGCTACTATACAGAGAGCAATAGTTCATTCAGCCTCCAATATCTGATATCCTTTACTTCCCAAAGTTACCTTTAGATCATTAAAGAATTTTATCAGCTAGACCTTTTGCACTCTGATACCCATCAAGAGGAGAAGGGAGCTTCCAGTGTCTGCAGGCTGATAAGGAAGTCCTGCTCAGAAAAAATAAATGACCGTCTTCTGTCTTATTTAACACTTATTCCTTTTTTTTGAACTATAGTCTGTCTCAGGGCGTGATCAACTAGGATTATTGCTTTTCATGCAAAACAAGATCATTATGCTGTCCTACCACCTTCCCATCCTGTATTTAGCTGGTTATAATCTATTGTGCTTGTCATAAAATTACCGTATAAGCATTTGTAGGCAAGACTATTTATATTATGTTATACAGAGCCTAGCACTTCTTAATCAGGGCACTTTTATTAGTACTACCAATAATTTAAACTTGGGGTAAAGAAAATTTATATTTTTATATTTAAACAACTGTAAATTTTCTATTTGAAAATATGCAGAGTGTTCAGGGACTGATAAAGGTTCCTTTGGGGTAAAAATGGGTCAAAATCTGACAATCCCCTCCACTTCTATAAGCAGAGGGGACCCAAAAAAGCAGCTTTTGACCAAGGATGGACCTATGGATATCTCGTGTCTACAATTAGGCACAATCACTGCCGCAGCAGGCAGTTTCTATCACTACACGCAATTTCTTGTGAAAATGTTCATGTTAAAATCAGAAGTGTGAGCAATAGCCACTCTATTCAAGACTGTGGTCTTGAATGTGGTAAAAGCAGTTACTTAGGAATAACTGTGTTAGCTCCTTAAAATAATTTTGCCAGAAAGGTTTTTGCATAGGGAAGGGAAAAATGTATCATTGACATCTGCTTTTTGCCCTCCATAGCTAAATGCATTTTCACCTCTCTTCTCTATCCCCTGATATGCTTATGATGTATTCCTAAAAAGTCCAACAGCTCACAAATTGATGGATAGCAATTTTTCCCATGAAAATTACTGTGACAGAGGAGTGATGCAGGCAGGGACTTAAGAAATATATACATTCTAAATACATAGGGAGAGTGTGCATGGGGTGGGGGATGGAGAGGCGAGAGTCAGATCATCCTTATCATCAACTGGAGGAGATGGTGGTTTTTTTAGTGGCTGGTTTTACAGCAGCTGAGATCTTTTGAAATCATCCTTCTCCGGTCAATTCATACCGAGGTCTGCTAACTCTTGTCACTACGCTGTTTTTCTGCGCTTCCCTCTGGATGGTCTTGCTGACCTTGATTCAGCAGAGGAAGGCGAGGAAGATGAAAACAGAGCCATTCAAACAGAGAGAAAAAGCACTCAGACTAAAAGATTTACGCTGGATATTCAGGCCCACAGATGAGGTGGCTGAGTGTGACAGATAGAAGGGTCTCAGGCACTGAGAAGCCAGCCCCTTCTCCAGCAGGGGATCCTGATGATCTTGTTCTATGTTTAGAATAGGGAAATCAGGGCCTAAGCATCATGCTGGCTGGGAGAACTAACAATTAAAAGACTGCTGAAGCTGAGGAACTAGAAGCTGAGTGTCTGAGAGAGGAAAGAATTTTTAGCCAAACTGTTTAAATTTTGATTTTGTTTCTGGAAGAATTATCACCTGTAGCCATATCACCTTAACTCAAAAAAGACAATCTTAAACTTTTCATTGTCACATAATTTAGTACAAGAATACTTACACCAAGTAAAGGTAATATTTTCTATTTTTGATCACTCTGTATTAAGAAGTAAAAAAATTCTTTATACACAACAATCTTTCAGAATGCTTATGTCAACAAGAAACAGAAAGACAAAGTGAGCCCATTTTTAAGTGTTGTGTAAGACTGCAGAAAATCTATTATCTGTCTATAGAAAATACATAGAAATATATAGAGAAAATAGAGAAAATATATTATCTGTCTGTAGTCAGATAGACAATAAAAAAAATCACCTTGATAATACAGATTACTTAGTCTAATGCCTGTGTGCAACATATTTATGCAGATTCTTAAAACATGAAGTAGTCAGGCCAGTTCCACTTGGTTTATTCATTTAATCAATATTGTCACACTAAGTATCATTGTATGAAATGAACTGTACTTACAAAGAGGTACCACAGTGCTATTGTGTCCATGAGAAGCAGCAAGACCTGCTCTGGACATTCTAACCAGAACTGGTAACATGCTTGCTGCAGGGTATCTTCTCACACAGCTTTGCACAGTTAATCACCTCTACTGGTTGCCGTAAAGGAAGGAATGCAGAATTCTCACCCTGCCTCCACATTATTTTCTCTGCTTTACTGGAAAACTGACTAATACAGGGTTAGAAAGAGGAAGACAGCCATATTCCAGCTGAAGGCAGGGATTGTTATCCTACCTTGCCTTTACAGCTGTGGCTTAGTGGCAGATACTTGCCTTACCCTCCAGCCATGCCTTTCTTAAGGTTCTGGGAATACCCTGGCCTCCAGAAAGTTTGGAAGCTAGAAAGCAGGACCCAAGTCCGGTGCATACAGCAATCTGTGCCTTATGTTATCAATATTCCTTTTTTAAATGTAAGGTAGAAAATTCCTGACAACACAGTTCCAGTAGTCAGTCAGTCCAGAGATGGTAAAATATGACCACTGTATCCCTAATGTGAATTCCCCGGGTATCCACAGGACTGTGAGTCAAACTGTGCTACACTTTGGTAAGGGCCAAACTCTGCCCAGCTCTGCCAAGCAGAAAAGGCAAAGTGTGAAATGACATTGGATAGACAGAGCAGGAATCATTGCCTGGGAGGGCTTCTCTTTCTCCTGTTGTCAACATAAGCTCTAAATTCAGTGATAAATAAGGTGTGAAGGAGAGAGCTGGATATCAAGCCTGAGGAAAGGCAAGTGATAATGATTCCATATTAGCTGTTAAAAAACCTCATTCAAAACACAAGATCCAGGATTTTGCAGCAGTGCAGAGTGTTTCAGGCTTCATAAAGACACATATTCAAGGTTTTAATTAGCACTGTGACAGTTTCGAAACTGCTGTCAATCAATCTTTGGCAGAAAAAAAACACTTGTCAAGTTTGCATGCCCAGGGAGAGTTAAATTGAAATTAAAGTGAATTTTAAAAGATGGGAAATAATTAGGGCACCAGGAAAAAGAATCCAGAGAAAAAGAAAGCTGTGAGAGGAAAAGTATGTTGCTAATTATGCTTTTTACTTTTCCTAATTAATCCTCATTCCAGTCCCAGCCCACCTTTAATAAAATTAATGAATGATTATACAGGGAGTGTTATACTGTTCAATATTTGGTTATGCAGATTTGCCACATCATGCGCACACATAAAAGCATGCCCAAATGACCAAGTATGTGCCCATCAGAAATGCAGCAGAACGGTCTACGCTATATGAATGAGATTCCCAAACTCATATGTACAGCTCATTAGCATATTCACGCAGCCCAGTTTCAAGTGCAAAAGCAAAGTTGTGTATTCCCTAAAGCCTGCTCAAGAAGATTACAGAGGATGTTCACATAGAACAAAAGCGTATCAGCATCAAACACTTCCATTCTCCAGTCGGCACGGCTCCCATGCAAAAGCTGAAATCTGGGAGGACTGCAGACATTAGCTTGTGAAAGAGAATTGTGGGAAAGACATAAAACTACTGTGAGACAGGCACCCAAACCAGTAAGCTAACAGAGACTGCACAAAACAAAAGCACCAAGGGAGGGAAACATGGAGGAAAACCTGGCATTGTGTTCTGAACAGACAGCTGGGTGAAGGGAACACACCAGAAACCTTCACTGGAGAAGACAAGCAAGACTTTATTTCACTAAAGGAGAAACGATAATCATTGTCATAGCTCCTGAAGCTACCACATTCACATAAACACATATATGGGAGTGAGGGCATGTGCACGCATGCGGTTTACAAAGAGAAACATTGGCAAAACGTTCAAAATGTCCTATATAAGTATATACAAAACCCCCTTTACCTACAGGGTCAGTACAGCGATGCAGTGTCATTTATACTTTATACAGCAACCAGCTGTTCATGGTGCATACCTGAAATGTCTGTGTTGCTTTAAGGCAAAGATCCTGATGTGACTGTCTTTGCAGAGAGGTCTAAGAAACAGGATGAAATTACATACCCAGTGAATAGGAATGATATCTGTAACTGCTGTGGTTGTCCTGAAACATGATTAATACCTTATATCTGACTCGCTGAACAAAAGTGGTGTCCTTCTGCATTGTTTTGTGAACCTGACAATTAAGTGGGAAGAAAAACAGGAGAAGGAAAACTCAGCTCCCAGCTAGCAAAGGGGTTCAGTTCCCACCCACTGTCCTATTCAGAAGCCTTAGCTCTATCATTAAAGGAGCACATGAAGTCGCTCCAAAGTGATGGTTCATAATCTTAATGTCAAAACAAAAAAGGTTTGATAAGGGCAAGCTTTAGCTTGTACTATAGACTAAGAGGAGCTGCTTTTGCATAGCTGCTCCATGCATCCATGGGGTTCTTCTTTTGGGAAAAAAAGCAATGTACAGTATTCTGGAGACTTCTATGTGCACTCTGTTCTCTCATGGCCAAGCCCTCCACTGGGAAGGTAATAGCCTTCCGAACTCTTTCCCTTTCTTCTCCAAGAAAGTGACCAGAGTTCAGGCTTGCTTAAATGTGAACCTAAATGCTAACTGATGTTGATATAAATAAGTTGGAGACACAGTCTCTTTCACACCCTTCATATTTAAAATCTTACTGAGCACATGAAAATAAATGCAGGACCTCTCCATAGCTCACTTATGCTTCTTAATAATTCTGCAGCTCACCCATAAGATGAATTGGCAAGCTGAATTGGCTCCTGCATATTCACTCTTTTTTCTTAGCCAATTTTCTTACCCTTAATTTCTCTTTTACTTCCCAAGGTAGAGATGCTGGACTTTCAAACAAGAATACAACTGAACACTTCCTGCAATGCTCCCAGTGAAACTGTATTTTATCTCACCTTTTAAACAAGAAGGGTATCGTTGCTTGTAACAGGCATCTAAGATATAACTAGCCAACGTCTGCTTTCTTTTTTCTTGAGGGCCACATTGAAACAAGGTAACTGCACTAAAATTGTATTTTACGAAAAAGCTGTTTTATTTCCAAAAAAGGCAAATGTTATTGGAACATTTCTCTGCAGAGAAGTTCCACCTGCTTCAGAATGACTGCTGTTAAACATTTCAGCAAGAATATGGTTAGATGCATCAAAGCACCTATGTTCAGTTTCACAGTCTGCTAATGCTTCAAATTGCCAACATAAACAGCTTTCCATGACCCCTACCTGCCTTTATGCATGTACAGTTCTTCTGCTGGTGAATATATGGTGTCTGAAAATGTATTGCAAACTGAAATGGTATCAACTGCTTAACTAAGCCCTGTGCATTAAGGCTATATTTGCTGCTACTTCTAATGCATGACCTGTGAGAAGTATGCTTTTAAAATATACCCTTTAGTGTCTACACTTTTAACAGACATGTCACTGCAAACAAGTACAGACAAATCTTGTGACACTTGAGTTCTTCATTAGAACAAATACTGATCTATACAGTTTTTCTTTTGTGTATAGAGAGTAAAGCATCAGATAGCTTCAGAAAGTCAATTAAAAAGAGAGACAGTGCATCTTAATCACAGGGCTTTTCCTATCTATTTTTTCCAGTAGTTACTTAAAACCACTAACTTGAAATCAGTCACAGGCTGTCTTCAGAAGTTCACTCAATCAAAGGGCCAAGCTCTGAGTAATCAAAGATCTTAAATCACTGGAGCTCCCAACATCAGCCACAGGAGGATTAAAAATCCAGTAGCCAGAACTCAATTCTTCGATCTAGCGAGCACCAGCGCATTATGAGAAGTCCCTAAAGCCCTAGATCACAGCCCAGCCTTTGCCTACTGTGGAGCTAAGTGGAAACAGTCTTTAATTCCTTAGGAGATCCTATCTTGCCAGATGAAAATAGATATTGGCCTCTGTGTGTAGGATGATTAGAAGAATGGAAGAGGATTAAACAAGATGCAAGGGGAAAGGCTCAGAGTGGCTCATTTACATGGTATTACCGCTGACAGATAGGTGTTAACAGAACAGAGCAACCTAAAGGCAAAACTGTATCTGAATTAAAGCTGTATTTATTTACTCAAGTTATAAAGGGATTAAGTCCTGTTTATTTTACCACATCCAGCACTGTTTTATCTATTAAGCACTTTGATGCTTACTCAATTGTTCTGTGTCATGCATTGCACAGCTGTTTGGGGATGTGTTTATCTTCATTTAAAACAGAAGCTTTTAAATGTTTCAAACATAAAATATAGATGCTAATGGCAAGTTAAACATTCACGGCTGTCTTCTTGTCTCCCAAAATGGAGACATTTTTAAAGCAGACAATGGGAAAAGTAAAAAGCACTTTTATAAGTACTTTGTAGATTGCTGACAGGAAGAACCAAGTACAGGAGAGTACATGTCACACATACATACATGTGAACACAAAGGCAGTGTCACTCACACTAAATCATTGTATTTCTATTAATTTCTAATTATTCAAAAAGCTTTAATTAGTCAGGAAAATGATTTGGAAAAAAAATCCATTCAACCCAAACCATCAGTCTTTCTAGGAATCAGTGAGTTTTCTCAAAAGCCAATTTAACATCTCATAAAGTAGCTACCATTTTACTCTGAGTAAAGCTCTCTAAGAGCTGCTCCCGGGTGACCCAGTTCTCAGGGGACTACAGAAACTTGCCCTGCTCTGCCAGCAACACCAGAAAACCAGCTATTTGTAAGACCCTGTCTCAGTGCTGCTTGACTGCTCTTATACCCTTTAGCTGCACCATTTACCATCCCAAGTTTGCACATGATCCTTATCATCTTCTGGGAGCGGAAACGCTAACTGTGCCACTTTGCTCGCCCTTCCCTGCGTGTGCTCCAGCAGACTTACTTTCCTTCTCCTCTCTTCTTCTCTTCCTGCTCATTGCAATACTACCACTTCGCAAATATTTGTGTCATAGCCCAAACCTAGCCAGCCTATTCTGCATGAAGTATGGTGAGAGTAGTGAGAAGAGCGGAGGGGGAATGAAGACAGACAGAGGCATGGAGAATCTTTCAGAGTTGCATTTTTCAGTCCTACCACTGCTCGGCGCTGTTATGGGTTTGCCTATGTTCATACTCTCCACAAGAAAATATTTACAAAGCCATCAGGTCTCACTCGAATGCAATCACACTCTTATTAATCCTCTCAGTAACAGCAAGAGTTTTGTCTTCAGATGCTACGTTTTCTGGTTCCAACCAGGACAGAACCAAAGTGCTAAGGGGCTGTGGGAATAGGCTTCTGCATGGGTTTTTTTTCAGCAGAGAAAAAAAGAGCAGGTAAAAGACAATGGAAAATAACTTCTGTCCAAAATTGTACAAGAAATAGCAACGTTTCTACAATCTGAACACTCAGGTCCCTGCAAAATCACGGCTAATAAGACTTGCCATTCCACCCTAGACCCATTATAAGAGGCCTGTTCCAGATGAAATAGAGGCAAAGGTAAGTACTTGGCAGGAGAAGCTTCCATGTTTCACTGGGAAAGGCTGTGCTTCCTTTCTTATTAAGGCTCCTCACTCTTCTTTGTGAATGGCTTATTATTCATAGGAACCTATCTGTGCCATGATGGCCAGTCAAATCTCTGCAAACACTTCTGAAGCCAAGCCCCGTGCCCCAGAAAGATTATCATTAAATGAGCAAGAAAAACAAACAAAAAAGCAAGCAAATAAACAGCTGCCCCCCCAAAAAAACAACAAACAAACAAACAAACAGGAAAATGGATTGAAGACATAAGTAATAGATTCAGCCCTGCCTTGAGCGAGCACCTGAGAGCCTTCATATCATATAGGGCAAGCAACCCCCTGTAGGTATAAGGGTCTAGCAGAATGCCTGTAGCTGGATTCATATCTCCATGTACATCACAATTAGGTCCTCCTTCCAGTCACCTGAGCTGTCCCCAGCTCTCTCAGCATGCTCCTCAACCGTCCCGAGCACTTTTTGCAGTAATGTTCTCGACCCTGCCTGCAGTTGAAGCATGACCTACTTACATTTGATTTTGAAAGATAGTGTGACCCTGACATTGCTGAAGATTTTTTCTCGGTAGTGCAGTTCCTTGTATTCTCCTACAAGATCAGACTCTACCATTAATACTTTAGATGCGAATACTGGCCCTGTTACGTCAGGTACACTATTATGCACAAAGGAAACAAGATTGAAGTAAACAAGATTTCCAGGCATTAAATAATAATAAAAGAACCCAGAGACTTTAACTAGCCTTTTTATAGAGCTTCAATGCCTCTTAAAATAAATAGGTCAGTGCTGATAGAACGACTGGGCTCTGATTTTATCATTCTATATTTTCAGAATGCTTTCCAGCATCCAAGCACAACATGAAGAAAAACCGCAGGCCTATCTGTTCATGCTTCTCTAGCCTTGGTATTGATATTAATGCCAACAAAATTAGTAATTTGACAATTAGTTTTCCACTTACCTGAAAAGACATGAAAGGCAGAAAGAAAGTAGTTTAACTAGATTATAATGTGGCTGTGACAAGTCAGGTTCCTGTCATGTTATAGCCTTCCAACTTTAACATTTTCATGTCTCCTTGGCAGGTTATTAAAATAAATGAGGGTGTGTTGGACTGCTGTTGCACTTTTCTCTAATGGGAGTTCAGGAATTTGCAAGCCGCTACCGTAAATTGACCGATCGTGAAGTCTGAAAGAAGTTGGCTAAAGTGGACAATTAGGAGCATTTCTCCACAGCTGAGTGAAATATTCCTTGTTATTTTAATAATTCAGGCACAGGCTAATTTTCGGAGGCTGAGTTTGTCAAGATAATGTGCCTTGTGCTTGTCTGCTTGTCATTTTTAACTCAATCCCACATGTTACAGGTGCAGTCTAGCTTACAAAACAGGCAAATCACTCACAGTGGAATTTGCATATGGAATATAGATATATTGTACTAAGGAAAAACAGTCCAAGAAGTCAACAGATAGCTGTGATAGGAATGCACATGATGGTAAAAACTTTTGATGTTTGATAGCTGTTGTATCCCTCTTTATGCTGATATAATTAAAGGTGTTATTTGGCACTATGCATACACAAATATGTATAATGTAAAGCATCATGTAGATTTCTTTGTAAAGGGAGATGGTAAGGCCACAGGAATCCCATGTGGCATGCAGATGTTCTGGGTAGACTATGTTACTTTTTTCAACTTAAAACATCTCAATGTCAAAAACTGTGGAACATGCAGGGAATAGTTACTTCCTTCAACTGAGAGGGTGAAGTCTCCTTTATAAAAGATGAAGCAGCTTCTATAGACATTATTATACCCAGCTTCTGAAGGCAAAGGCTACACTACTGAGCCAGAATTTTGAAAGCTCTGATTCTCTTTTCTCCTCTGTGTCACTTACCAATTGCTTCTCCTCTGAGAGGCAGTGAGAATGGCACTCTCACCGTGCAGTTTTCTCTCCTTTTCTGGAGCTGGATTTCTGGTCTAACCTGAACACATACAGAAGCGTGTGTTCGGGTCCAGACTGAGAAATTCTTGAACTTGCTGCAAGCTGAATATGAGCTGGCAGTGTGCCCAGGGGACCAAGAAGGCCAATAGCATCCTGCTTGTATCAGGAATAGAGTGACCAGCAGGACTAGGGGAGTAATTGTCCCCCTGTACTCAGCACTGATGAGGCCCCATCTCGAATACTGTGTTCAGTTTTGGGCCCCTCACTACAAGAAAGACACAGAGGTGCTGGAGTTGTCCAGAGAAGGGCAACAAAGCTGGTGAAGGGTCTCAAGCATGAGTCTCAGCTGAGAAAACTAGGGTTGTTTAGTCTGGAGAAAAGGAGAGTGAGGGAAGACCTTATTGCTCTCTGCAACTACCTGAAAGGAGGCTGTAGCGAGGTGGGGGTCAGTCTCTTTTCCTGAGTAACAAGCGATAGGACAAAAGGAAATGGCCTCAAGTTCTGCAACGGGAGGTTTAGGTTGGATATTGGGAAAAATGTCTTCACCAAAAGGGTTGTCAAGCATTGGAACAGGCTGCCCAGGGAAGTGGTAGAATCACCACCCCTGGAGGTATTTAAAAGACATGTTGATGTGGCACTTAGGGACATGGTTTAGTGGTGGACTTGGCAGTGTTAGGTTTACGGTTAGACTCAGTGATCTCAAAGGTCCCTTCCAACCTAAACGAGTCTATGATTCTAAGCTTCACCAGCAGATTTAAGACCTAGTGATGAGCCAGGAGAATTCATTCGAAGATAAAACAATTGCAAACTTGCAGTGAATGAAGCATTTCTAGGACAGCTTCTTGAAGGTCAGCTCAGACCTCTAAAATACCAGCCCATAATGAAGACATCAGGAAATATATCATCCTATGGAACGTCTTCACAGTGCAGCAACATTGGGGAAGGCACTGTGTACCTTCCCTGAGATGCCTTGCTAGCTTCATAACCCCAAAAGCCTATTACGATGACCAGCAGGGATGGACACCCAGGGAAGAAACACTCTACTCATGAGTGCACGATTAGATGTTTACAAGGAGGGTAAAGAATTCTAAATTACTTGTGAAGGCTGGGCAACAGCTGCCTCTTAGTCTTCTCCACCATGAGATACACACACACACACACACACACAAATGCATGTATGTGTATATATATACGTTTACATATGTATGTATATATGAATTTATATTTATATATGTGCATTTATCTATTTTAAAGTGTAGGCAAATTCAATTCGTCACTGCATTTTATCAATCACATTTCTCCCTTGAGGTCATGCAAAAGAGCTCTTTTCTAGAAGATAATGCAATATACCACTGTGAGCTCACCAGTCAAAAGGGTCATGATACCACCTGATCTCTGGTGTTGCCCTCACTCCCATGTATTCAAGAAGCGATGGAGCAATACTACCATCTCCTACTATGAAACAAAGCTGAAGGCAATTTTATTAACTGGGTTGAGAGACGGAGGATATGGATCCCCAATGGTACCATAGAGGAGCCCATTAAAACTTGCAGGACCATGAAAGGTCTGGTGGAGAGAGAGTGCACTTACACTTAACAGTGATGTGGTATGAATGCTTAAAATAATGCACCATGAGAGTTCCTGTTCTCGGGCCGTTCCTAGAGATATTCTAAAACACTAAGAACAATCTGAATTCTAATATTTGCATGCAAACCAGGCTATCCATGTGTGAACATGGGCATTTATCATATATTATTCATTTCTGATTGCATTTTGAAAGTTTCAGTCATTCAGTCAGGGAGCAAACTCAGTCCTCGGCAGCTGAGGTGGCCACTCACTCAGCATGAGGAATGAACAGCACAGAGTGAACAGCTGAAGCAAACAGTTCAACAATTCACTCTCAAAGCCTATTCATATAAAATTGTCTGTGTAACAAAGCATATCTATGAAAAAGCAACTTGTACTCAGTAGTTTGCAAACAGAATTCATGGAATGAATTACATGTTAGAAATTAGTCTGAACAGCTCCGATCTTCACACACGAGGGGCAACAATCTTTACGTCAGTCCTAAGATATTGCTAAATAATGAAATAGTGGACATAAGGATTTGAAGTCTATGCACACTACCTCTTTCCAAGAATTTAACTTCAGAAGCTTCAGAAAGGGGACCGTGGCTGCTGCATTTGGACTTGAGGGAGGAAAAGGTCAACATATGAGCCTAAGACCATTCTCAAGGAACTTGCTAGCTCTGCAAGGAAACAATGAAAGTAAGGGTAGCCAGCAAAACTCATCTCTGGTCAAGTAGAGCATGAAGCATCCAAAGATCAACACTGGATCAGAATCAGCACAAATGTCAGACCTCCAGTTCAAGAGGTGCCTTCAACAGGGAATAAACCAAAGCTAACAAATCGCAATATTACTGAGATGGCAAAAGAAATGTCTACAGTCTCATCCCCGCAACTATCATCATGTGGTGCCTCAAGTTAAAAAATTAAAATCTTTCCCAGGAAAGGCAATAAAATGAGCAGAAGAAACATGTAGGCTGGTGACTTCACTCCTCCTGCAAAAGAACAACATCTTAACATGTTACTGATGCCTATTTGCTCATCTATTTCCCCTTCTCTCCAGCAGATTTTAGCAGAAAGCCTCTTGCCATTGTGTTCCCCAGCCCCCTGCTCCTTTCAGAGGAGAAAGGGGAAGAAAGGGACTGCATTCTTGTTTATGTGTCAAGTTTATACTGATGTATATATGACAGAGTTGCGTTGCTTTATATTAGGTTGCAGAATCAGGAGGCATAGAATCATAGAATCATAGAATGGTTTAGGTTGGAAAGGACCTTGAAGATCATCGAGTTCCAACCCCCCTGCCATAGGCAGGGACACCTCCCACTAGACCAGGTTGCATGACATCACTTCTGGTAGTATAGATTCCATGCTTTTTCAGGACTGTGTAACACATAGCCAATCACCTCTGAAAATGATTGGAGGCTCTTGTCTCCTTGTGGTTCAGAAAAACATAGAAAATATTTTTTTTAAAAAAAATAAAGTTATTTTTGTTAAAGACAGGCACTTGAATCCAATGTGTGTCAACAATATGTATTAAGTGCACTAAGTATGAAAATTAAAATGTCAAGAACATCACACCTGGCATTTTAAAAATGTAACAACAGAAAACATGGTGTATGTTTGGTCCTCAAAATACATTTTGGTGGCCAAGGGGAATAAGGGAATTGCCATTATCAGCAACAAATTTTGACCAAAAAATAACCATAAACAATTCTGCAGTATTTAAAGGTTAAGGAACATATTCACAAATGCTAGTGTTTGCCTAATTGTTTATGTGTCTACCATTGAGCAGATCTGAGTTCACACACTCTTTGTTATTTTAACACTAGAGAGAATATCTTAACAATTAGAGATTTGCAGCCATTACTTTATGGAATGATAGCACACTAGTGTGTATGAATGCAGATATTCCCCATATGTACAGGCAGATGTAATATTTTAATGCAGATGCGGTGAAGGCCCTTTTATAAACTTAATCTTAAAAATAACTTCAAATAATCTTAAAAATACTTACATTAAAATATTTTTATTTAGAACTGATTTTGAACCAGTATATGTAAATTCTTATGTGCTGTACTCTTAGTCTGGTTAATATCTGCAGTTCTCTCTTGCAGAAGCAGACAATTGTTAATGCCTGCAGTTTATTACAAAGATGTAGATTCAGAATCCTGAAATTTCCAATAAAACAACATTTCTATTATCATGCTTTCCTCCTTTGTTTATTCAGCATAATTACAAAACAATCCTATTGTTTGAATAATTTTGCAGCTTCGCCTGATGTTTGATAAACAGAGACTGAAACTGGTTGAAACTCTCTCCTAAACGAAAGAAGATATGACACCTCTTTTTAACGGTAAAACTGTAGCTCCTTCAAGGATTCATTTATGAATATATATAGAGACAAACACAAGTCCAAGTCCATTTAATTCTGCGCTGTTATACATAATGAAGCCTGAAATATTTCAGAGAGAATAAGCATTTGACATTTATAGACACATTTTAATATAAGCTACGTAGTATGACTTACCTTGTATGTTTGTAACAGAAATGTTAAGGATAATTATCAGACAGGTTAAAGAATCCTTCATATTTCTAAATCTCCTATATAACTCCAACCTGGCAAGATACAAATGTGGACAAAAAGCATGACAAAAGCTTAATGACTTTTGTAAGTAATTATTTATTATTAAAAATAATAATATCTGGTATTATCAGTTTATGTTCATCAAATATATATGGTCTTTGAAGTAACTTTGTGATAAAAAGGTTACATTCCTCAATGTTTGAGAATTTGCCTCAGCCCATTGTAAAAATGGTTGTGCAGCACCTAATAAGCGAGTCAGTGGAAAATGTAGACGTATGCTGAAATACATTTTCATATATTTCCCCCAAAACTTCAAGGTGACTGCAACTTGATTTGAAATTGTCAATTTGCTGTTTGAACACAGCAAATAAGACCAGTTATGTCATCATGTATTATACCATGATTTATGTGGATGATAATATGCAATCATATTATTATACAATTACATAACTGTACAAAATATATATAATATTGCATATTAACATTAAAAAAACCTTCCTACAAATAACTCCTCGTACTGTCTTTTCCCCTTCAGGAAGCTCTTACAGAGAAACTTGGCCTTTACAGAAAAATTATAATGATTAGTTCCAATAACTTGGACAGCTAAATAAATATTTACAGTATCAGAACATACAGTAAAAACTCATTTGCATGGACCTAGGTGACCTCATATGGATTATCAATTTTTGCAATTAGTGTGTAAATAAACAAACAAGATTAAAAAAGTCAAGGATACTGCATCAGAGAGTGTACTTTGTTCATTTATTTTGACAAGCACGGTTTTGTTTTAATTGGGAATAATAATGCTACCAATCATTTTATAGTTAAAGTATTATGGGATGTTTGATGAAAAGAATGTCCTTTGAAAATGTATCTGCAAGGATACAATGGGCAGATAAGTTCAAAAGCAAATTTGATCTAATGATATCTGTCTTTTCAAGGGAGTTATAATTTTTTTCCCTTTCATTTCATCACAAAATTTCATTATATGTTTTAGTTTCAATAAACCACAAAATGTTTTTCCAGTTATCAGTTGCTGAGGCAAAATAATTTATTTTTTTTTTAATTTCACGCTTCCACACACTTTTTTCTTACTTTACTCTTTTTCTGGCGTTTTCAAGGGTATCAATTTCATTGCGTAATCTCGGGCAAAGCAGATTCTCCATGCTTTGGCTTACCCACCTACAAAAACTGTGTAACATGCTGATTGTGCAGAATTAGTATGATGTTTAATCAATCGTCATAGAAGCACTCAGCTTCAGAATTGTAGTAGCACATATGCAGGATTTTGATTTCCTATGTCTGCAGTATCGACAGAGTGGTAAAACCAGAATGTAGTTCCACTTTTTAAATTTTAAACTTATTAATGAGTCATACTCTCTGCATTTTAGAAACAGGACATGCTAGTATTTCTCCAAGTCAGAGCTGCCATTTTGCTAATACAGCACTGAATATACTGGAAGTGTATTAAGGTATAAATGCAGCTCCATAGTAGTGCTCCTGAGACAGAAAGACTGTCAGAGTTGTTTGAGTATGTTCCATTTTATTTTTCTCCAGCATGTAAAAATGTTAATGCTTAAGAACAGGACTTGCTATATGTCGTCAAACTGTCTTTTTAATGTCTCCCTGTTCTGAGCTATGTTCTCTATAACCAATTTTGTTATCAGATTGCTAATGCAGCAGCTGCTTAAATAACTGTTAAAGATTAATTATTACCATTATTTCACAGGAGTTCCCAAAACATATCAAACACTAGATAAACTTTATAGCAAGATAGGGATTGTCCCCACCCTCAACTACCCACCCCCCTCCATGTGATGGGAAAAAGTGTTCAGAAACGTTCCTACTTCATCGCCTGTCGATGGACAATCGATCGGGCTATACTCTTGCAACTAGAGGTCACAATTAGAAAGTCTGTAACACTGTACTGCTTCATAGCTATGATAGCAACTGTAGTGCAGATGCTTAGCAAGTAAAGCAGCATGTTTTTTCTCACCGTTAATGTTGTTTCTACCTGCTAAAATATATCTCTTTAAATAGATTTGTTGGTTAATAATATTTTAAATTAATGTCTTGTGTTGATCATTAAAGAACAGATTGGAAACTGAAGTAGCTGTGCCTAATTGAGTAACTAATACTACCCCAGTAATGGGACATGTGAAGCATTTTATCTGCTTTCTTTGCAGATTGTTAATTTAAATGGATGGCATAGCGATAAACCAGTTAGAGTTAATCAGCTGAACAAAACTGTAGAAAGACAGTGTAAGGATCATTTTAATGCTAACTCAGAAAACTACGGCTGTTGTAAAATACAATAATTATTAATTAATAGAGTTGATGAGAAACTAATTTCTGAAAAACTGGACATCATCCTAAAGCTACTCATGGGTAAAAGTCCCTGAATTTCTTCAGCATAACGGCCTGAAAAGGTCTCATATTCTAATGAGAATGACTGAAATCTAGCAAAGAAACTAGTATTTCTCAGCCTCCATACTGGCAGTGAAAGCAACTGCAAGGGCCACATACAAGGAAACAACCCCAAAAGGCTATACTTTGAATTGTAAAAACACAGAAATGTGTTTTAAGTTCTTTCAAAATGAATTATAAATCTCATTATCACCTACTAGGGTTTCAGTTTCCCATGGATCCTTAACAAAAAATTGTGCTTTCAAATTACCAGTGCTAAATAGTATTTTTTTGTAACTGTTTTTTCAAACATTAACAGAAATTTTGGGGTTTGGGGCATTTGGGACTCTTTTTTTTTTCAGCAATATGAACTAAATAGTATACAGCTTAAAGGACTGGGACCCTGGCCCTATTGGATTTATTAATATAAACTTATCTGTGATGTGACACCAGTTTTATCAAGGTTTAAAAAACTCTGGATGTCCTACTTCTGTTTGGAACTGGAAGGGCAGTGGAAGGAAAACTCACTTATCTCACTATTAACATCTGATTTTGTGAACTCAGAAGGCATCACTAAACATTCAGGGTGTTGGATGCTCATTGTGATTCATTCTCTGGGCACCTTTGCCTATGTGACCATCGCTAACTATAACTCCAAGGACCCTACAGCTATTAGAGATGTCCCCAAACAGCACTTCTGTATCAGAATGTGTGGGAAACAAATGGAAAAATATCTATTTTCAACAGACAACCTCTTCAGGCTGCACAATTCTTCTTGAGGTCTATTCACCTTGTGACCACCATAGCAATGTCTTGTCTATAATAACTGTTCAACAAGTCAATGGAAAAATATTAACAAGAAATCTGGTCTCAAATTCTTGCCTCAAAACTGTTCAGTTTTAAACAGCAAGTATCTTTAAAGTTGGTGTATTTTAATCTGATTACTCAAGCCTGTAGAGCAGAAAGGATTACAATCTGTAAACATGGTTTCTAGGTTAACATACGGGGATCTCAAAGGGGACAAATCGTTATACAAATACACTGAAATCAGGAGCACTGAACAGTAGTAATGGTCAGCTGAATCTTAATCAAGTTTAATAATGGTCTGGATTTTAGGCTAAATAAAATCACTATGTCTGAATAGCTCTTACCCTGAACTCCATGGACATGTTTTGGAGTTCCTATGCTGAGCCACCCATTTCAAATCACGAACAAACCTGGGACTACTAGTAAACACTGCCACTGAATGAAAGTCATAATGGTAATTTTTACAAAACAGACCATGACTCACATATTAGCAGTTTTGATGTTTCATAGATTTATACTAGAGAAGAGGATGCAAATATCTCTGATGAAATTATGACCATGACAAATATTGTATCTCTATAGAATCTATAGGTAACAACCTAATAGAAGGGGTTTTAGTATTGTATGTTTTATATAAGTCTTCTGCTTACAGGAATAGAGAAAGGAAGAAACCTGGCTTACGCTTTTGCATAAATTTGCAAAGTGGAAGAAGCAGCACCTATGTTAAGGTACAGACATGAAAGATGTTTATATACAGGTTTTTAAAGGATCACATATCAAAGACATTTGCAGGAATATGCATTGGGTCACTCAACCTGATAGAATGAGGACTGCAACATTTAAAATCCCTTCTCCTGAGTCTTCTCAAGGTCAGAGAAATGTTTAAAATAAACTATGAGGAGAGGAAAAATGGAAGAGCAGGTAAGCCAAAGTATTATCTGCCTTGTCAGCCTCCTTTGAAGCAGCAGGCAGAACAGCCATGAATGAGCACAACCTCAGAATGCCACGGAGATGCAGATGTCTTTGAAATGTCTTCTTCTTAAACATCTGTGTGAGCAAACACATCAGGAGGGTTTCTCATCTCACCAGCCCTTTGCCAATCTGACACTGATGTAAAAATTGCCATTTCCATGAAAATGCAAACCCTTATACAGAAATGTATCCAAAGTCCCTGTGAGCACAGAGAGCTCCATATTCATTATATGCATATTGTTTGCATCACAGAACTGGATTATTTTTTAGTTTTAAATTGACACGCTTCTTTGCTGACATACTGTAAACACGTGAATGTATTATTCCTCTTTGCCAGCTGGAAAATACTTTTTATGGGGAGTATTTTTTATGATCATCATCAAGAAAGGCAAATACTGGGTGAATCAGTCTTAAACACAGTAGCTATGACTTTTCCTATGAGTCCTATGGCAGCTTTGTTCTCATTCAGGGGTCACTCAAATGCCTTCAAGATTTCTTAAGTTTTTAGAATCATTGTCCTCAATCTGTTGGAAAAAAAAAAAAACCCAACAAATTTTTCCTTTTGTCCTTCTAATCCTCATAATTTCACAGCAACGCTGATTCATAAAACTGCTTCCTTGCAGGGTAAGCCAGCTGCCACAGCACTCCTAACACCAGGCAGAGATCAGTGGATGATGGTGAACTCCCCTGACCTCCAGCTGACTGTAGGGGGATACAGGCAGGCAGAATCACTCTGCAAGTCTCCACTGTAATGATACTTCACACAGTCGCAAAGGGAACTGGGTCTGTGGTCATATTCCCATTCCTCCACCGTGGTGGCGGACAAGGCTAGACGATGAACAAATCACTAGAATCTGCTAAGACCATCTGGGGGGTTATAAAGAAATGGTATGTTTACTGCCAACCTGGAGAAAGAAGGGAAAGAGCCTACTGTCACTTACCTCTGTGGTGAAGACAACTTAAGAAAACGACTCTTCCGGCCGTAACAGCACTCTGAGATAATGTATCTTTCAAATTAAAATATTCAAATTAAAATATTCTTGTCAACAGCTCCACAACTGCATCAAAAATCATCCTGTCTTCAGATATGTAATAAAAATTTCTTATTTCCCTGCTTACATTGTGGCATGTGATCAGTCTAGCTACTTGCATTCGTGAGGTTATAGACATCTTAGCAATACACAAAGTCTGTAGAGCAAAAGCTCCTTCTACTTAAGAGGTAATCTATAATAACCAACAGCTGAAGAGCCAGAGAATGTTCATAATGAATCATGCCTAAGCCTACACGGTACAGGTCACTCCAAATAAAAGGAAAGTTTAATTTATAAATTTAAAACTGCTCTGGTCCTATGTTGATGCCCCTTTTCCGCTATTCCACAACTCGCAGAGTGAAAACAAGAATCTAATGTTTTGACGCCTTGGGTTCTATTCAAACCTGTACGGAAATGTAGCTATTCTTGATGTTGAAATATTTTCTGGTATAGGTGCCTTCTCGCAGCAAAGTATCAAATGTTGGCATAATATCTCCCTCACTCCCCCGTGCAGTATTCGACAACACAAAATGCTGTTCATCCAGACATGAAAACCATATATGGATGCAGCCTTCAAACGAGTGCTGAGCACTCCAAATCTTCTTTCAGATCCAGCTGCTATACACATCTGTTTGTAAGTACCAAGCTAAAGCTTATTTATGCTTTGTCAGCAAGCAGACTTTCTGTTCCAGGATTTCTCAATACCCATATTATTAGTCCACTGAATGCTAAATTATCAGAGGATAAGCAGGAAGCAAAGCTGCTCTGGTTGCTTACTGCGGGGGAGAGGTGGAGAAATAGCAGGAAATCAGAACATTCAACAACTGCACACATAGGTGGCTTCTCCTCTGAAAAATGTCAAAACAAAAGGAGGTAGGAAAGACTAAGTCCCTCTCCAGGAATCTTCTCTTCAGTTCCCCTAAAGGGATCATGGTCTACCTCTTCATAAAAACATCAGTCATTCCCAAAACTTTAATACAATTAGTTCTTATCAAAGACAGAATACCAGACACTCCCTCCAGCCAAAAAAAAAAAAAAAAAAAAANGTGAGAAGAGTAAATTACATGTATTCAAATCCACAGAGCCTGGCAGAAATCATTTGAGAAGAGATTGCCAAACTTCCTGTAATCAAGCCATGTTTGAGAAATTTAGCACCATTCCTGACTTCTGCAGGGAGAGCTCCTCACCTCTCCTTCCTTGCCATCTCTGTCCAGCATGCCTGCTGTGCTTTCTCTACCACAAGAATGTGTCTGTCAATGATTTCTTAGCTCAGAATCAGTACCTTCTCCCTGCCGCCTCAGAATACCCCTGCTGCCTTATCTCTCGCTGCCTAGTGAGGAACTGGCTCCCCTGTTGAACAATCAGTGCCCTGCAACGTTTAGGAGTCAGTGTGATCTCTAAAGCACTCATTTTTGAGAACTTGGAGAGATCGGTGGAGTAGCAAGAGTGAAATAGAGTACCTAAAAGGAAGATGGAGGGAGCTACAAAACAGCCCAATTTCAACACCCTAGAACTACGTATTAAGCAATCAGCATATAAGCACATAGAAGGCAAAGAATTTGCCAACACATCAAGAACTTCTAGCACCAGTTCAAGCTACTTATCTTCCTTGATAGCATAACTGGCATAATGGAAAGAGAGAAGCAGCAGATGCAATATACTCATTTTTCTAAAACTTGATATTTTCCCTCATGATAGTCTTGTAAGTGAACCAGCAAAGGCAGTGGAGATTAAGTTACAACAGGGTGACCACTCACTTGGTAGAAAACATGCACATTAGGAATATCAGTGTCAGATTGGGAATACATTGTAATTGGAGTAGAATATGAGTGTCTTTGGCCAAACTCTGTTCAACACATTAATTTACAACTTGAACAGCAGAGAAAAAAAATTACCATTTTGCAGATGTCACTGACCTGGAAGGCCTCACACCAGAGATAGAAGTGGTATTAAAATGAACCTAGTAAGTCAAGAAGACATTCAATAGGCAAATGCAAAGAACTGCGCCCTGAAGAAGTGAAGTGCATAATATGATGTAAAGAATAACTGCACAGCTAGAGCAGTGAGGAGTTATTTTGGTCCACAAATTGACAGACTCAGCATTGTGATGTTGCTGCTGGGAAAGGAAAATCTTTTTTAGCATATACTGGTAGGACTGTCATATATGTGACCAAAATGATAGAGATCGTTCTACTCTGTGTTCAGTCAGCCTTGGCTGGAACACAGCAACCAGTTCCCGTCACCGTACTTCAAGAAAGCAAAGAAATGAGAGAAGTGCTCAGGATAAGAATAGCAATAGGTTTAGGCAACATGGCCTGTGAAGACAGGTAGAAGGAATTATGTTTGTCCAGCCTTGGGAAAAAGTACTGAGGAGAATCTCTAAAAATATTGTAAGATTTGTAGCAAAACATAAAATTATCTATACTCTCTCATATTCAGTGGGAGGGAAACAGAAAGTAGTCGGTTTCAATGGTAGCAGAAGACACTCAGATTAGCTCTCAGAAGAAATTTTAAGAACCATTCCACTCCAGACAAAGTTGTCTGAGAGGCTGCGGAATCTCAGTCATTAAAGTGTTTGAAGAAAATGTTACACGAGTATCTGTAAGGGATGGTTTAGATATATTTATCTATGAATGGAAAGGCGCTAGCTGGCCTTTTTGAAGTCATTGCCAAACTTGCATTGTTATGAAAGATATTATCTGCTTTGTTAAGGATTTAGGAATGCTGTCAGGACCCTGAGTGCAAACTGTGTGGCAGGGGAAAGGTTTTGCAGAGCCCAAAGGTCAGGTTCCACGCTGCTTGGCTCAAGGCTCAAGAAGGTCCAAAGCAACCAACAGGGAGCAGCAAGGGCTGGCTGTTCCATAAAGGAAAGGGAGCCAGGTATCAAGGCAGGCAGAGGCTTCATCAGCAAGGCCACAGTACAGACCCGCAGTACCTAAAAAAGAAGAGCAAAGCAGTTCTAGTGGCAGCAATCAGATGCAAGAGTCCAGACTACTGGACAAGTCTGTAATGCCAAGGCAGGTCCACAGCCAAAGCAGGCAGTTAAGTCCACAAGTTGGTGTCTGGCTCAGTGGGGTATGTGGCCAACCACAGGCATAGCTGAAATGAAGGTCAGGCAGCAGCAACAAGCAAAGGTCTGAGCTTAAATACAGCACTCAAGCAGAACGGGAACAAACCCCAACAAGATTTCTCACAGCTCTGTCTCACACAATGTCTTTCACAGCAGCTGGACCCCAGGCCACGCAGCTGTACCATATCAGTGCTGGCCTTGAGCCCAGGCTGCCAAACCCACAGAGGGCAGTGGGTGCACCCAGAGACCCGACAAATACTTGGGAAGTGACATGGAAACCAGCGCTGCATTCATTTACCTTTCTTCAGTAGGTACCTCCTAATATTATTTTTTTTTGCATTTTTTATAAATATTACCTGCAAATTCCTGCTCTGGCATAAATTAACATTTTAGCCACCTCTTCAGGGGTGCTAGTACAGTTCCAAGGTGAAACAACTGAACCAGCATCCTGGCACGTGCATGGAGAGCACTAATACACTAAAAATATTGCTTTCTTTGAATGACTACACATACAAGTAGGTAGAAAATTATAGCAAATGAATATAAATGTTCAGATCGCTTATAGTAATTGCAATGTTTTTAAATGTTAATATTGTTTTAGTAGGCTAAATTTTGTTAAATAGGTCAATTGCGAAAGCATTTTCTAATTGCAGTGTCATTATTAAAATTAAGAGAGATGAGGTTTGCAGGTATTCTTATTGATAGAATAAATGGAAGTCCTTGAGACTATGCCATCTGTTGAGTAAAAATCATAATGTAAATGTGGTTAAAATTGTATTACTAATTAGTAGCAATGCACCAAATATTTCCTTTTAAAAAAGCTTCATACATTTCAAAACTACACCATTACAGGAGCGGCATACCCAGATTCCATCCGGCGATCAACTGCATCCCTTTATAGCAGATATTTCACCTGACCTTCTAATCTAAAGCTTGTGCTTGCTACTTTACAGTCAGCTTTTCTTCAAGCCAACTTGTCAAACACATGGGTCACATTTTCCAAATGCCAGCGATAATCTGAAGTACGATCACCCAGAATGCCTTATCTTCGGGAAAGCAAGAGGTGGGGTCATTCTCTTCTGTTAAGAAAACAGAAATAAGTGTTCAACATGACAAGTCTCAGATCTCTGAGGCTCGGCTAGCCATGCAAAGCTTCACTTATCATAACCCACAATTCCCCGTCAGCTTGGATTCCTCTCTCCTTTCAAAGAAAAAACCTAGCCGCCAGCTCGAACTGTCGCACAGGGCCTGGGCTTCCCCACAAACCCCCTCTAGAAAAAGGAGCTCTTCCCTAGGCCTACCACGCTCCTACAGCAAAGTACTTTGCTCAGGTCTCAACAGAAGGCTCAGCGGTGGCTTGGTAATAGACTGGTGAGAAAAACAACTAGCAAATGCAGTACCAATTATTGTTTGAAGTATAAGGTAGTTCCAACGCTGCTGAAACCAACGGCCAAAGATCCAGAACAGGAGTTTAATTTTAAGATGGCCTAATCTTTCTGTCTTTATAATAAATGTGAGAAGTTCTCTACTGTGTTTAGCTCAAGTGTTGCAAATTTAATGAGTTATCTGTTGGATAAGACTGTGATTTTCAGAGATAATCTAGGCAGGTGATGGAGGGGCTGCTGCTTTTGCATATACATTCTATCTGTCCAACATTAGGCTTTACCTAAACTGTCACATACCTGAGGAATTGTGCTGCCTGTGGTAACTGCTATCGAATCATTCAGTGTATACAATATATGCAACTGAATCCTTTTAATATTCTACCATAGAGTTTACAATTTGATGAATTAAGTCATGTTGGTTGATGCTTAAAACGATGGAATTCACCAAATTACACTGAATTGGATGTTGTAAGAACGTGTCTAAAAGAAAACCTAGAGTTTGGTGATAAATCAGACAGGTTATGAGGTGGTGTTTTAATCAATCACTTTACAACTCCTCCCCCTCCTTGTTTGCCAGAGCCCAGAGTAGTTTTGGATACTTTGGCATATTTCTACAAAAAGGCCTTTGCATTACTAACGACATTCCAAGAGCAATGAGTGACTGTAAAAAAAGGCTCAGAGTTGTGACATCACAGGTTTGTGCGGCAACAATATCTGAAGAAAAAACAGTGACTTGACCAAATGTATTGACAACAAAAGGACTAATGGAGACCTTTCCCTTTCGATATGAAATATGATAGCATTTTATATCATATATTAAATAATTCTCATCCTTTTCTCAAACAAATGCTTTCCTAAAAAACAAAAAATTGTTATAGTTTTACATGTTGAAATCGTTCCTTCTAGATCCTGGACTCCAGTTCCCTCTTCTTCACTAGCAACCCTTATTTTCTTAAAAACTTACTGAAATGTTTCCTCGGGTTCTTTTTGTTTCAAAAGACATGCAAGATACTTTTGTTTCATGAAAATTACAAGCAGGTAAGAATTTAACAATTAATAGCATGTTTTTCATACTAGTAGTGCCAATTATATGCTGTTTAAGCTTATTATCTAATTGCATGCTAGTGCTGGCTTCGGAGATGGCATGACATTAAGTCAGACTTGTGCTGCATTCCCCAGCAGTGGAATATTCAATTATTTGTTCTGACTCATGTAATTCCCTGTATTCCAAGCTTGTTAATGTCATTACAGGACTGAAATAAAGTGATTACTCTAAATGAGTATTTATCCGATAGGCAATGCAATTCCTGCCCCCTCCAGCTGACAACAGATGATTGCAAGTGTTCTTCCCTACTCCCTCATCTGCACCTCCCCCTCCTTCCCCTGTCAAGGAGGAAACCATAACATTGTGGTGCTCTGTGAAATACTGTCAGATGGCGTAAAATATATATAATAAAATAAAAAGAAGCGCAACCTTCCCCGGCAGAGTTAAAGCTAATGACCACTGCTTCCACTCCCAGTCAGTGATGACAGGTTGAACTAACTGATAATGGCATGCCTGCTGTTGAGCTGGCCACTTATGTTATTTCTCTTGACATGGTTCTGGGGAAGGCCTAATTTTTTTGACATTTGACCATGCAAATTTGAGTCCTGATACATTATTCTGCATTTACATCCTCCCAGTGTTGCTGTTTAAAATGTGCTACAAGCTCCTTGAGCTCAGCTAATAAAGGCCACAGAATGAAAGAAAGTTAAATATGAATGTAAGAGGAGACCTAAATGAAGGGCTAGCTTGTACATCTCAGAGATGACCTTCTGGAAATGAGCAAGTGGAAAATCCTTTTTAAAGCAAATGGTAAGAAGTGTAACATTGATTTTTTTTCTTCAAAAATTTTTTTAAAGATTCTAAAATATTCACAAAAAGGAAAACATTAAGTTTTACATAGACATTTCTTCAGTCAGCAATTCAGCTGAGTGTATTTTAAGCCTAGGTTCCATTAATGACTCTTAGTAATACACCTTTCCCAAAGAGCCCGAAATTCATAGTGCTTCATTAAATATAAGGAAAAAGTATGGCTTGCTCTCTCTCTCTCTCTCTCTCTTTCCTTTCACTTGCTCTTAAATTTTTCACATTGTTAAAGTTCAAATGTATTACCTGTAAGCAAACTCAACTTTTTTCCATCTCTTCAAATTAATTTGTATAAATTTACTGCTTATGAACGGCAATACCTTGACAGCTCTGAGAGAAACACCTCTCTCTTTAGCTACAGAGTGGATGCAGGCTGGACCTCTGCCTCCTCGGCTAAGGCTTTTACACCAAACCTGAATGGGTCATAGGCAATGCAGCATTGCATGGGTCTTTTATATCCCTGAAGTCGGGGAAGTTGTGGTAAAACTTTCATTCCCAGGTTTTTCTCTGCTGTCTTCTCTCTTATTGACTCTGTTTGTTACAACAAACCTCTCAGTGCATAAGCCAATATCCACTGAAGTCAATAGAAATTTTTCTGGTTTACGTGCTCTGCTTTGCTCTCACATAAAACCTCCAATAATGAGATAGCTGCAAGAGGATTACGCTGTATGCAGCCTCCAGTGTCTGGCATGCGGTTAGCACCTGGAATGTATCAGACTTCTCCCAGTCAATCACCCTGGAAAATAATACGTTTTATAAAGATTATAAATCAGCACCTCTAAGCAAAAATAAAACAGCAATCTACCACGGACAAGAAAACTTTGATCACTGTGCAGCCTGGGACTCCAAGTAAACCATCCACTCTAAACCTACTGTAGCTTGTTCTTTAACGATACTCATTTATACTCTCCTTACTTTCCTTGCAGGTTGCTCTGATTTCACCTGTGTTTGCCAACAACTAAAAACTCTGCAACACGAAACGAAAGACACGGTCTGTGTGATATTGGTATGTTTAAGCTAGAAAACTTGAAGACGTTAATATTGCACTCTATCTTGTTGCAATGACATTATACTATATGATATTGTTACCAACTTAGGACATTATGTTATAAACAAAGCAAAGTAACACCAAATGATGGAGTCCATTTTCTTTTTATTTCTAACATCCACTGGCATCGAGACCCAGTTTTCAAAGTCCTTTTTTGATGCATATGTTAACTGTGTGACTTAAATCTAGCTCAGACAACACTGGGAAAAAACATCAATGATCTTATCATCACTTGATAGCCATGTAAATGTGAAGGTACTCCCTCCAGTTTTCAAATAAACGTTTCTTTTGCAAAACCAACACCAGTGACAACTTGATCAGTCATCTTGTAGTCACACTGAGGACAAGGGACATGAATGATTTCCTTACTCACTCTAAATGGATGGTCCCTCCAAAAGACTCAGTATCTCTCCTCTCCTCTCCTTCTCTCCTGATCAACAAGGAATAGCTCCACGAGAAGGAAGCCATTTGCCCTATCTGCTCCCCAGATAGGGGGATAGACTAAGGTAGAGCCAGTCACCATCCTCTTCTTCTGTATCTGTGGCTTACAGAGGCAACAGGGAAATGCCCTCCCTTGCAAATGCCCTCCCTTGCCTTGCAGAGAGGCAGGTGACTTGCAGGCAAGTACTCAAACCCACATCAAAAAGAGGAATACAGCAGTCCAAATAACTGTCTGCTTATTCTTATTTTTACCAGAGTATCCCTACTTCTCCTGTGATACCCGCAGTTCTTAAAATGTTTCTTCGAGCTACCTGGAATAACCCAGTTTCTCCTTTCCTCCATTTTTTAGAAACCTAATTAAAAATAAGTGATAGATTCATAGCACTGTACTGACCAGAATTTGCATATCATTTAACAGAAACAAACCATAACAGAAACAAACTGGAGTATACATTCACTGTGCTAAATAGTGTTATGAGTGAAAATCAAGGGAGGATGGAGACTATAGGAGTTTTTCTTCTACTGAAGTAAATACTAATGACATTGGAACAGCCAATAAACTAACTCAGAAATCAATTAGATTACTACCAGAAAGCCTCCACTTGAGCAAATATCAATACCTCCAGTTGGTCAGAAAGTGGCAGTAACAACACCACCGCCTTAAAAAATCCTGTAGAGTTTTCTTTTGTACAGTTGACTAAAATATGTTCTCATCCCGCTAAAGCGTGAATCACCTTGAAAATCCCCCCCACCTCAAAGGCTGTTTCATCCCGCAGCAGCTGAGGCTGCAGGGGAAGCCATGTGAAACAGCTGCTTGTGCTATATCCTCTCACCAATTACCTCACTTAAACTATAGAGGCTGCAATGTAAGGCGCATACCCCAAATCAGATAGCATTTCCCTCTGCAATGCTCTAATTCTACAAGGCTTGATACCTGAGATACAATGAGAACATCCATGTTGGAAACCCATGCTAAAATTTTTAAAATGACAGTGTAGGTATGAGGAGTCCCAAATTTGCTCGGTAATTTCCCTTTGAAAATACAACAGACACGTGCAACTTTTGCTTCGCTAAAAGGAAATCACATTTTGGCACTGCATTTCCCTGGGGGAAAAAGTCATGAGCACCCCAGTATTCGTCACCAGTCTGTTTTTGTAATCCAGGAACACGATAACCATGAATCCAGTAATATGGAAAATAAAAGATCTGAGGCAAAAAGCCACCGTTTTTTTCAAAGAACTATGGTGCAGACAGTTTTTAAACACTGCAGAGTGTGTTTGTCTGGGGGGAAAAAAGACCCAAAGGCACAGTGGCATGCGTGGAAACCGGAAAAGGGAAAAAGGAAACTGGCCAAAGCTATAAACCCCTTGAAGATCATGATTCCTCCCCTTTTACTATTGGAAAAAATTCCACTGAGTGAAAATTTCTCTCAGTAGTTATTTAGCTAGAAAAGTTGATGTCCAGCAATGCTAGCTCAAGGGTTTCTAGACCTACCCAAGCTGTCTCCATTTCACTGCCAACATTTCTCACCAAAGCACTTCCTAGGGAAATGAAGAACTAAAAGAAATGCTAAGAGATGGCAACAGAATGGGATCCTATTAATCCCTTAGTAGTTGCTATTCTATTTCAAATGTGTAAGGCCCTTTCTCAAGGTCAGTTTATTACACCTTTCTTATACCAACAAAAGAAAAGTTAGACCTTGCAAACATACAGTTCCAATGTAATTTGTATAACATATAACAGCACTGCATAAATTGCACGGGCTGCCTGTCTTCTTGGGAATTAAATTCAGCCTATTGCTACAGCAAATTACTTTAAATATTAGCATTTGCATGTTTAGATCTCAGCAAAACCAAATTTTGTAGCTATATTGAATAACAGCTACTTATTACATGATTCATCACCTTTTTTTCAAGTGAAAGTGACTTGATAATGAGTAATACTAATATTGTTCACATTTACACATTAGATACATGTATATATACTACTGCCCTCTGCAGAATTGAATTTTACCGCCTGCAATGCTCTATTTCAAGCCAGGACATGCTTTTAAAATATATGCAATAGATTTAGAAGCATTCAACTGCTATCTATGTACTCACATAACTCGAAGCATACATTTCATCCTTTCCTGAGTTAGGATCATGTTTTATGAAATCACACTGCATCCACTCAGATTTTCACATTGCAATTGAAAAGCATTTAGCGGGCAGCTGCATCTTTAAAAACACATCCTGAATTACAGACCAGTTATTAAAACATCAGTAAAACTCCCAAACTGGGACCTCTAATGATCAGTAGAATTTAAGGGCTATTACAAGGACTTCAAATAAACTCATAAAACTCACAGATAAGTGAGCAGTAAAGCTTAGCTCTCTACTTAGCCGGGTTATCAACAACCAAATCAGAATAACAAGTTCAGTTAATGCCTAAAAAGAGAAAACTGGTCTATGCAGAGGAAGCAGGTAGATCCCTTCCAAAGACCTCTATTTCTCAAAATCCCATCTCTTTACAAGATTAATACAGGATTAATATCAGTGCAGCTGTATTTTTGTCACTTTAGCTAACCACAAATATTCTGCTTCTACATGACATTACCTTAATGCTAGCTAAGTATAACTCGCCACGCTCTGGGGTTATTTGCTGTTGCAATTTTAGCTTGCGTTCATACTTTGTCCCAAGCAATAAATTAAAAAAACCCCTACCTGACTAAAATAACTTTTGCCAGAGCCATTTTGATCTTGCCTGTCCCTACTTGCAATTTCTGCTACCTTTGCAGTTTCTGCTGCTAATATATATAACCTCGATTAAGCAATGGAGTCAGGCCACGGGCTTTCTGCTCTGTTAGGCCTTGTGCTCCGTCAGACTACAGTCTTTGTGCTCAGGTTACAGAAGTGACCTGGATTTTCCATATTTTTTTTCAGAGAATCTATAAAGCAGTGGTTAATTAATTTGGAGAGAAGAAGAAACGGCAGCATACAATGCCAAACTTGTAACTAGGAGGCATAAAAAACTGTTTGGGGCCCAACCTGAACCAACAGAGAACACAGTACCAGGGAGAAGGTGGGCGGCAAAGACCAGACAAATGACCTGAAAGAGCGGGAATGCATTCCCGACAGGGAGGCCGCAGTGACACAACCTGGAATGGATATGGCAATATGGAAAAATTAATAAACTCTCCGAGACCCCTGTTCCAAATACAGTCACCGGCTGTTGCTTCTGAAAAGAAAAATCTACATCAAAAGTAAGAGGAAAGAGCACAGGCTGCGAGTACCCGGAAAAAACGGCTCGGCACTGCGGGGGGGAAATACTCTCCCAGACCCCCCACCAAAAATTCTGCCCAGTTCTCCCTGCCCTTCTCCTGGGAGGCCTGGGAAGGGCGGCCCTGGCAGGTCCCGCCCTGCTTGCTGCTTGAATCAATACCTGTTTACTGCTGTTTGTTTACTCTCACTACCAGCAATAAACACAAACAGGAAGCAGTATGTATCAAAAGCAACATGAAAGGAGGAGGGGAGGCAGACTCGAGTGCGAAGGAGGAGAAGGTTGAACAGCGAAGCACGTGCTCCGAGTTACTTCAGGCAACTCAACAACAGCCGCAGTAAAGCATCACCAACACTTCAGACAATCCTGAAGTAGCTCTGCCGTAAAAGGACGTCCTGATACGGAAGCCATGGCTAACTCTTAGCAAACCTAAAAAGCTACCAATTCTGTGTAGAACCTGAACTACTGGACCCCATAGGAGATGAAGCACAGGAACTGGCAATGTAACACAGAATGTGCTGCAGCCAGAGAACGTTTCAGAGTGTTGTCAAGAAGCAACTGGGTCAAACACAATCTGATCACAGTACAATATATCATCGATGGCTATGTCTGTCTGTCTTGAAGTGGCTCTCAGTAACTCTTCTTGTGTGGTCATCTGCTTACCTCCCACGAGGCTGCCATTTGCCTCATTTTCCCCAGACACCATGCCTTGTTCTCCTTGGAGCAGTTTCCACAGGACAATGGGAATTTGGACATTTGTCCCAGACTACAGGTCAGAGCAGAGGCAGTAGAGTGGACTACTTGCCTGATGCCCAGAACTCAGTGACAGATGACTACTGCATGCGTGCATGGCACACTTTGGATTTACTACTCAGCTGCAGAGGAGTCGCTCTGGGCACACAGTGCAAGCTCAGTGAATCCACCACAACTCAGGCTTGCTGCACACACAGAGCTTGCACACGTGGTGAGCCTGGCACGACCAGTATGCCACAGTCACTGCACATGCACAGCACTAGCACTAGGTGGCTAGCTGCTAAGCTGGTGAGCAACTGGAGTCCCAGCTGCACGACAGCCGGGCTGCGGGGCCATTTGCAGGCTCACTGTCTCTGTACATACAACTGACTTGAGGGTGGCGGCAGGACAGCCCTTTGGAGACAGTGTAAACCTACCTGGCAATCTCAACAGGTTCCTGACCCAACAGCCCTGCAGCCATAACGGTCATGGAGGTGTAGAGAGCCGCAGCTGCTATTGCAGAAAACAACCCAAAGTGACATCCCTATAAAGAAAAATAGGGACGGAGTATCTGTGAAAAGAAATATCAAAATGCTGTCCTCTTTCCCTCGGTTTCATGGAACTGCTTGAATACATGATGGCTGAATCTCCCTCATTTTGCCAAGGATATCAAGCCTACAGAAATGTTATGTCACTCCTGACCTTGCAGTTGGACATGACAAAGCAGCAAGTACAACGGAGCATAGTTCAGTCATAAATAAGCTGGCCCAATTGAGTTCGTCTATCTATACAAACCAGTGCTATGCAGAGAGAGTGTCCTGAAAAAAAAGTGCACTTTCATCACTCCAGCATAGCCCTCTGCCTAGGCCAATTGCCTCTTCACGGAGCTAATTAGAGCAGAGCACATTAATCCAGACACTCTGCTTATCTTGCCAGCTGCTCCACTGAGATGCAGAACACAGTTGTGTCCTCTCAGCCAGCCAGCCGCAAGACAAACGCATGAATGTCTGCTGTGGAAAATTCATTGTTAATACCCATTCCGTAGCTGGCAAGCTCTCATTTGTTACCAGTCTCATGGAGTGACTTCAAAAGATGATGAAAAGGTCCTTGGAAAACTAAGAATCTGGCTGCACGTTTAAATATGACAAACACAAAGGTGGATGTATTAACAAGACCTTTTCATGGAGACAAAAGCAGAACAAGCATCAGGGAAATGAAGCTGGCATCCAGTCTACCCAGCTGATAGCAGTTATGGTAGGCGAGTGAGTTCAGATGCTCTACCAGGGCATTCACAAGAACCAGGAAAACAAATGTTAGTGAACACAAAGTTCTCACTTACAAGTCGCAGCCTCTTCGCTGGTGCTTCTGGAGTGCAAAAGTGCACCGACCTCTTTGGGGGGAAAAAATCATGAACTCCTCTTTCATAAAACATCTAATAGAATGTGCTCAGAACTGGCCTCTATATGTGGTTACTCTTTTGGAAAATTATTGTGGGTTTATATAGTAAAAGAGGTATAGCTCACTTTGGTTTCCATTTAACTCCCAACTCCCGTTTGTGAGTTGTCCCTCCATTAACGTCAGTATTGTTTTGTATTAATCAGAAGTCAGACTCCGCCCATTTCATAACTTTGCTATAGTGATGGTATTTTAAAACTGCTTTAGAAGCAGCGAAAATTGGTTATTCTAGGTAATAAAACTGTACAGCACAGCAGCATTTTAAGGTATCAAATCCTACACTGAAATTTTTGTTTTGTACCTTTAAAAATCTTTGGATGGCTTATAAAATTTGAAAGCATCTATTTATTTTTTTAAATTCTCTCCTTGCAATGTTAGTTTTCTGATGGTTTTGTGAGGATTAGGCTGAATCAAATTTAAGGCCTTTTTTTTTTCTCCCAAAAAGAGCTGGGATCTGGTCTGTAGCCTCATTTTCAGTAATCTGGAGCTGCTATCAAGCCTTTGATCACACCAAGCCTTACAGATGGAAAAGTTCTGCTTTAAAATTCCCCCACGTGTTTGGGGATGTCAATAAAGTTCTTTTAAAGTGTCAGAAGCGACTGCTCTGTATGTAGTTTTGCTAATACCAATTACAATGGCAATTGTAAGAAGAGGGTATAAAGAAACAACTAAATGAACCCTTCTTATTCCCCTACCCGCTCCGGACGGTAAACTACACGCAAACACCGAGGCACGTAAAGGGACACACACATGCACACGCATGCCACCCTGCTTCTTCGGAAGGAATACATTAAAGTGTTTGCACTTTGGGAGAATGAAGGAAAAATGTAAATACTGCACTCTATTCTTTCAAGAAAAGCTTTCAAAATGCACATACTCCACTCCCCCTAAATTATGATAGAAGATGGGTCATAATAGCTGATGTAATAGGCAGGAAGGGAGAATGGAGCACAATTCCCTAAACTCGATAAAATAAGCAATTACTCTTGTTATCTGAATGGCTCTGTCAGTGGAGAAGTTGTCTGTGTCATAACAGAATCTAACAAAGCCTGTTGCCTTTAAGCATCAAAGGCTTTGGCCTTATTATCTTCCTAAGATGTGCATGTATAATAAGTTTTCCCAACAAATGGCGAGGAAGCGTCTCTGGCAAAATATAAAATGGTGATAAACTATGTCCAAATGATTAATTCACAGAAATTCTCCATCACACTGCAGCTACATGTGCCCGTCTCTTCTGTTATGCCCTTGGAGATTTTCATACTAAACGTATGTGCATATTTTTCATGGCCACTGATATTTGAATTGCAGCCTGCTCCCATGCAGAACATAAAACACTTCAAACTGCATAATGCTGACTAAATTATAAGTTCTCCAGTGGCCCGAGGTAGCAAGGGCCATAATAATGAGTGTGCTTAAGTGGTTTGTGTAGATTTTTTTCCCCTTTAATTTTAATGCCCTGACTTGCTGCTGCCTTTTCTAAAGCTAGGGTTTGTCTCATACAATCATAACAACAGGGAAATAGAAACTGCATTATGCTTTGAAAAAATGTAGGATGCAAAGCAGAAGCTTCAGTCATCAAGCGCAGGGATGGCCAATTCAGCCCTGTTGGTCACATGGAATAGGAAATGCTTTGGTGACTTTGTTCATATTTGTAATCATATCTGGATGTATAAAGACAATTCAGACCACATTTACTGGATACACCAAAAAGCTGCAATCCTTCCCATCACATTCATACTGCACATGCAAAAAAATAATAAAATAAAATTAAAAATACACAGCTGAAATCTCATTTAATTAAAATGATAATGAAACCAGGTAAATGAAGCCTGCCAAAATACTGAGAACTTTACTCATGGCATTACAATAGGGCAAAGTGGACATCTGTATGAGCTGTAATGAACACTTAGTGATTTTGCAATGTTTTCAATGTTCTGGTATTGGTTATTTTTCTTGGTTTTACTCAAAAGACAAATGGATGAAAATGCTTACACTGCAGCAATGCTCACTTCCACGGTAATTGGAAAAATATACACAAACTGTGCTAATATCCACGGATGTTTATAGTCAGGCAGATAAAAAGGGCCTGGGCACATGTTAACTGTTTCCATCAACTTCCCCCACCTCTAAATAGAGACCATTTTTGGCCAGCACATTGAGAAGCAAGGAGGGATTGACTTCACAAATCAGTGCAGAGGAAGAGCGGGTCCTTGCAAAATCCTTTTCATGTGCCCCTCTTTTGTCCCACAATGTTTTGGGAAGCTCATTTCTACACTCCCTGCTCTACAGAATTGAGGCAGATGTTTAAACTCACTTCTCACAGAATTCAGACGGACTGCCATCTGCACCTAACCACTTCATCTGGCCTACAGTCTGAGGGCCTCTTTGCAGAGGACTGAGAACTGAGCTCAAGTGCTCCTATACAGCTACACAAATCTTCCTCTGGCACCAGTTTTCGGACCTCTTCTTCATTGAAAAAACACAGACTAAAATTCTTTTGTAAGTAGTATCAAGACTTAAATGGTAGGAGTGAACACATGGGCTTCTTCTCTATCTCCAGGCTGCTCCAGAATCCTGGTGTGGAGCTCCTGGGTCAGGGAACAGTAAGGGTGGCTCTATTGGCATAGCAGGAAAAGATCTGCAGTGGTTCTGGCAACTGCCTACAACAGATAAGAACTCCTAATGCAACACCAGGATCTTGCTAGAAGTAACATCTCTTCCCTAATAAAACTACTGGTTAGTTTTAGCACAACCTTACTTGTTGCAGTGTCTTGCCCCTCTGCGGCTCTTTTCCTCGCTTTAATTTTATGTTTTATGATTCAGATATTGGGTTGTAAATACAGATAAGCATTATTTATTTAATTTGCCTTCATGCCTGAAATAAAAGCATGGCATAATTCACAGAGTCACAGCATGACTGAGGTTGGAAGGAACCTCTGAAGGTCATCTTGTCCAACCCTCCCCCTCCCCAAGTAAGGCCACCTAAAGCTGGCTGACCACAACCACGTTAAGATGACTGTTGAACATCTACAAGGATGGAGACTCCACAACCACCTGGCTCCATCTTGCACCCTCTTTTTGGGTATTTGTACACACTGACGAGTTCCACCCTGAGACTTCCCTTCTCTAGGCTAAACAGTCCCAGCTCTCCCAGCATTTCATCACATGAGAGATTCTCCAGTCCCTTAATCGTCTTAGTGGTCCTTCATTGGAATCTCTCCAGTTTTCAGTCTACCTCACTTTCTGCTCAGCCAGCTCATACTTTATCATTTTCTCCATGAGAATCTTATGGGAGAAAGTGTCGAAAGCCTTATGGAGATCGAGGTCAACAACACCCATGGCTCCCCCCTCATCTACCAAGGCAGTCATTACATTGTAGAAGGTTATCAAGGTGGGCAAGCATGAATTCCCCTGGGTGAATCCATGCTGACTACTCCTCATTACTTTCTTGTCCCCTGTATGCCTGGAAGTTGTTTCCAGGATTAGCTATTCCATCACCTTCAAAGGGATTGAGGTGAGGCTGGAGTTCCCTCAGTACTCCTCCTTGCCCTTCCTGGAGACTGGAGTGATATTTGCTTTCCAGCAGTCCTCAGACACTTCTCCTAGTCACCATGGTCATTCAAAGATTATTGAGAGTGGCCTTGCAATGACATAAGCCAGCTTCCTCAGCACTCCTGGGTGCATCCCATCAGGGCCCATGGACTTATGTATGTCCAGTTTGATTAACTATTTTCTAACCTGATCCTCTTCCAGCAAGGGTAACTCTTCCTTGCTCCAGACTTTCCCTTTGGTCTTTGGGCCCTCAGATTTCTGAAGGTGGGTTTTACTAGTAAAGACTGAGGTGAAGATGACGTTCAGTACCTCAGCCTCTTCCGTGTCACATGTCACATGTCACCAGGGCTCTTGCCCCACTAAGCAGCAGGCACACATTTTCCCCAGTCTTCCTTTTTCTACTTATGTACTTTGAGAAGTCTTTCTTGTTACCTTTCACATCCCTCGCTAGATTCAATTACAGATGGGTTTTGGCTTTCCTAACTGCATTTCTGCATGCTCAGACAGTGGCTCTCCTTTCTATGCTTGAGTTTTGCCAGGACCTCCTGGTTAATCCATGCAAACCTCCCAGCATTTTTGCCTGGCTTCCTGCTATTGCAACAGACTGCTCTTGAGCTTGGAGGAGGTGATCCTGGAATCTGAACCAGCTCATTTGGGCCACTCGTCCATCCAGGGCCTTATCCCATGGGACCCAACCAGAGATCCCTGAAGAAGCAAAAGTCTGCTCTCCTGAAGACTAGGGTTGTGATCTTGTGTTTTGCCCTGATTCCTCTTCTCAGGATTCTGAACTCCACCTTCTCATGGTACCACAGCCAAGGATGCCTTTGACCTTCACATCCCCAACCAGCCCTTCCTTGTTTGTAATTATGAGGTCCAGCAGAGCACATGTCCTCATTGTTTCCTCTGTCATTTAGGTCAGGAAGTTTTCCTCAATGCTCTGCAGGAACCTCCAGAATTGCCTATGCCCATCTGTGTTGTTCCTCCAGCAGATATCAAGGTGGCTGAAGCTCTTTATGAGGACCATGGCCTGTGAACATGAGGCTACTTCTGTCTACAGAAGGCCTCATCCATTCGTTCTTCCTGCTCAGGCCACCTGTAGCATACAGCCACTACAATGTCACCTATATTGGTCTGCTCAGTAATTTGATACCCATAAGCTCTCAGATAGCTCATCATCCATCCCTAGGCAGAGGTCTATATACTCCAGTTGTTCTCTCACATAAAAGGCAACTCCACCACATTGTCTTCACAGCCTGGATTCCTCCATAGTAATACTGCAGTCCCACGAGCAATCCCACCTCATCTCTGCGATTCCAACATCATAGCTGTTCACCTGCACACAGATCTCTACTTGCTCATGTTTATTCTCCAGGCTGCATGCTTTAGTGTACGCACACTTCAGAGAGGCATCCCAGGATGCTTATTGCCCAGTACAGGTCTGGGTTTTTTCCATAATGGTGCCTTGTAAGTACTTCCTTGCTTACATGCAAATGCTCGAGGTGACCCTGCGTAAGCCCTGTTTTGATGACTTTGTTTACTATCATTTTACCACTGTTAATATTAAACAAGCTCCTGAAAGCCTGGTAAACAGGAAGGTGTTTGGTCTATGAGCAGTTATTTTGGCCATGAGTATACATGGCTACACATCAGTAATGACCTACATATTCATGATTTTTTGTACAGGATATACCATCAAAAATAGGCAAGACTGACTCAGCATATCTGATTTGATTTCAAGGGACATCAGGCATATTTCATAATCTCCTGAAACATCTATCTGCATATTTTGATACCTTAAACTGTCTGAATAAGTGAATTTCCAATCTTTGCAGGCATAGCTAGATCATCTGTTTGGTTTGGGCACCTTTTTCAGTGTATAATCTGGTTAATACATTGCCTTTACTGGCAAAACTAAGTCGGGCATGTATTTTAACACATGAAAAGTCAAACAGATGTGTCGGTTCATCAATCTGAATTCACATGACAGAGATTCTTAAAATGCAAAACCCCTAGAATTATTCTATTCAGATGTGTGAAGAACCTCGCCTGCCGAAAAAATAAATGGGCGGTCATCTGGCTTCAATCTGTTTCTTTGTCTCTTTCTCTAGCATAACTTGTCCCATATTTTAAAGAGTTGAAACAGCTACCGTTTGGTACAGTGGCAGCCTTTTGCTCTGGAGTGCTTGAGGGCACTCCAGGCTTGCAAGCACCTGCGGCACAGCAACCTTCCTGAAGTCAAAGGTGCTTCACTCAGCCCAAGTGGACAGTTAACCTTCAAAGTGGCTTTCTGAGGAAAGTGCCAATTTTGATTTGTGTCCTTATTCAGAGAGCCACCAGCTGAGAGCTCATCTGTGGCTTCAGGCAGATTTTAATTCAAAACTCAAAAATACTCCTCCTACTACGACTACTAGTAAAAGAGAAGAGTCAGCTCCACTGATGGTGTGGCATGTAGCCATCCTACATAACACTCTTCTGGGGCAGGCATTCCAGCTCTTAAAGCTGAATAAGATGTTTTCTTTATCGTACTGAACTTTGCTTGTCCCCCGAGGCTTGTCAGAGAAGGTTTGAAAATAAAGGTGTGGCTTAGGAAATCTCATTTACAAAACAGTATGTAAATTAGTCAGGTTTCATTACGTTTTAATGAGCAGGTAAGCTTTGTTTAGACCTAGCTTCAGAGGTGGAATATTAATACCACCCTGCACAGTAAAACAATGCATCGCTTATCTCTTGGGCATTCACGTGTGAATCTTGTCAAGATCTATTGCGGAGTTTTCAAGTGTCATTTTTAGGATGAAAGATTCTCGGAGAAGCATCTCGCAAACAAACCTTCAAGAGTTGATCGATGTTTGAGGCACCTTGCTGTGAGTAAGACACTGTAGTTTGTTCAAATTAGTTTACAAGATTTCTTATTTCAGCTCATTAAAAGCACAAATGCTGGATGCTAACAACTTATGGAAGTAAGGTGATTTTTATGTATCCCCTTGGAGCACACCCTGTGTTCCCCGGCCCTCTTAGGATTTAATATGTGATGAAAGGTTCCATTTAGAGAAAAGAAGGCTAAATTAACAATAAAAAGGGTTTCCACCCAGTACTTCAAAAGGACATTTACGACGTGCCTCTAAAGTTCTACCTACACTTTATGTTTTAATTAATTTCTGAGTGAAATACGTGCACATTTTTCCATCCCACTGAACTACACAAGTTTTGAGCCCCTCTCTCCACCAGGCCTTCTGGTAAACTACATCTACCCTTTTCTAAATGCAAACCTCGTGCTCATAATTATGCCTCGGATAAACAGTCATAAAAACCAGAAATGTATTTTTCAAGCAAAATGGTCCACAAAACAGTCACTCGAACTGAAAAGCTTATCTAACAAGGCCCTGTGTGTGCGGCTCAGCCTCCTTGTTAAAGGATTTCCTTTCCCCATAAGAAACAAATTCAGCTTTCCTACCGAAACCAGCCCTAATGAAACACTTATCAAGAGCAGCAAACGAGCTGATAACCTGGTAATGTGGCCACCTGTCAGTTAGGCACGGGTCCAACGTTACTGACTGATTTCACAGAGGCTGCAGAAAAAGCAGTAGCTTGTAGTAACTTTCGGGTGTAGCTGACATGGGATGGATCGATCCGATGGCCCAGAGGGAGTAGGTTGCTTCTGCTGCAAAATTTTAGTCTCCCCATCTTGGAACAGCATCTCTTTGCAAGCTGAAATAAACTGCGGACACATGTTCCCTTTCCTTAAGTTAGTCTTGCTTTGATGTCATTCATGGCATGATTTTAAGACTGCGTAAATAAAATACGTGCCTGTATGTTAACCAAGCACTGGGCAGAAATACAAGTGCAAACTGGTTCCACTCGTGGCTCTGAGTAAATATAAGCATTGTAAGGCTTACTTTCTGGCTTCTGTGTACCACCCAGTAAAACCCTTGGCCTGGGTCTGTGAGGAATTATCCACGGCCAAAAGGAAGCCACAAAAGCCGGGTGCTTACATTAACCCCTTACACATGCCCGAGTAGTTAGGCACTTCACTCTGCTTGGATTTCCAGTAACGCCTCCCACACGTTACAGTTACCTAATAGCTCTCCAACTTTTATCTGAAAGGCAGTCAAACCATTTCTCTACACCACATCTTGCCACCAGCTGAACAAATGCACTAGCTACGGCGCTTGTGGTTCAAGAGATGCCATTGTCACTACCAAATTTTCCTATTAGCATAACTGAACACTTTCCAGAGCAGTTTGGCCCACCCTAAGGAGACGTCGTTGAAAGACAAAAGGAATAATCGCTGATTACAGAAATATTCTATTGTCAGAATTACATATAGCATTTGCTCTTTATGTTGTTTAATTCATCTTGGAGAGTACATCTTTCTGAGGATGAAGACAGGTCATAGAGCTTTAGTGATGAAAATGAGCACCTTCAATCCCCTTAATTTATAAAGAATTTAAATCTTTGTACTTCTGCAAGGGCTGTCACTTGCGTTATTTGTCCTTCTCTTTTTAATGGATAGTTGTAGTTCCCCTACATTGATCTGAAATCTGACACATTCTTTTCTAATTAAGGACATCTAATGGGAAAGTTACACTTTCCCATGATGCCTGCTACAATAAATCCTTCTAATTATTAATGTACCCAGGCAAGTGACATCTCATTATTTTGGGTGACTTCACAAAACCATTTGACAGGAAATAATGATGACTCAACCCTGCACCTAAATTTGGAAGAATTTAAGCAGATCAGAGATTTTTGACTACCATAAAAATTTTTTATTCATATGGCTTAAACTAACAGATACCCAACCTGGAGGGTTCAGGTGAGTTAAACTTCTTCCCACTGCAATGGGGATGCTGACTGCAATGCAGAACAATGCTGATGTGTTTTGAGGCCTGTGTGAGAACGTGCCGTTCCCGTCACATTTCCCTTCCTTGAACTTTCTATACCCTATTTCTACAGTGAATATACACCATAATGACTGGGGCAGAGAATGCTCAAGGGCAATATTAGACAGTACTTAAAATTTGGTTTGCCAGTCACTCACCAGCATTATTTTGTGGGTTCTCCTTTCCTGTACATAAACAGGGGGAAGCTTAGATCTCTTCATCTGTTTCAGAGAGCATTCAGTGAGCTCACCCAGCTTCCCATGAAGCTGTCACTGCATCACTTCACATGCAGCAATTGCATTAAAAGGGAGACCAACTGCCAGAGATGCTTAGGTGGTAGCATTAAGCAGTTATGTCCATGCAGGTTGGCTCCTCAGATGCCTTCTCCCTGTAAACTTGCAGACTTTGTTCAGGGTACAGCAAAATAAGATGTTGTAAATTCTTTATGAGCCTCTTGCACCACCTGAAGCTGCTGCTACAACCGCCAGAGCAGCGAGCACTGGGCAAGTATGGCCTCCTCAGGATACAACCCAGGGCTGAAGGTCACATCAACTTTCCCTGCTGTATTTTGGAGACCCAGTGTATTTAAACTGCCCATCATGCTGGAGGTGAGGGCTTCATCCCCATTGGGAAATACGGGTGCTCCCTGAGGGCCATGGCACAGCGGCCAGCCCAGGTGAGGCAAGGTGGGAGAGCCCATTAGCTCCACAGCAGTTTGCTGAGGCAAGGGCCATGCCGGCAGCCAGCTATCCCCCATCTCATACCAGCTGTCCTCCAGTGCATATCGGCTGTCCTCCATCTCGTAACAGCTATCCCTCACCTCACACCAGCTATCCCCCATCCCCTACCAGCTATTCCTCACCTCCTACCAGTTATCCTCCACCTTCTACCAGCTATCCTCCATCCTGTACCAGCTATCCTCCAGCTCGTAACAGCTATCCCTCACCTCCTACCAGCTATCCCCAACCTCCTACCAGCCATCTCCTTCCCCTACCAGCCATCCCCATCTCGTACCAGCCATCCCCATCTCGTACCAGCCATCCCCATCCCGTACCAGACATCCTCCACCAGCCATCCCCATCGCGTACCTGCCATCCCCATCCCATCCCAACCATCCCCCTCCCATACCAGCCATCCCCATCCCGTATCACCCATCCTCCATCCCATACCAGCTATCCCTCATGCCGTACCCACCTTCCCCATCCTGTACCAGCTATCCCCATCCCCTACCACCCATCCCCATCCCATACCAGCTCTATCCCATCCCGTACTAGACATCCCCCACCAGCCATCCCCCATCCCGTACCAGCCATCCCCACCCCCTACTAGCCATCCTCCATCCCCTACTAGCCATCCCCATCCTGTACCAGACATCCCCCATCCCATACCAGCCTTCCCCACCCCGTACCAGCTATCCCCATCCCCTACCACCCATCCCGTACCAGCCATCCCCATCCCGTACCAGCCATCCCCATCCCCTGCTAGCCATCCCCCATCCCCTACTAGCCACCCCTCATCTCGGCCGGTTTCCGCTGGCGGCGGCCGCGGCGCCAACGCCGAGTCGGCAGCGCCCCCTGGCGGACGGCCGCCGTCACGGCGCTGCGCCCGGCCCAGCCGGGGACCGGGTTGTGGGGGAGCGGGGGGGGCACCGCGGGGCGGCCCCGGCGCTGAGGGCGCCGCCGGTAATCTCACTTAATCTTTGATCATTATTATCACGGTGGTGCAGCGCGGTGTCTCGGAGCCTGTGCTGGGGGAACGTTAATTTCTGTGATTGTCAATAGCCATGAATAATTCAAGGCGCTGTGGCGGAGGCTGAGGTGGCCGTGATAAGGGTGTCGAGAGACCAGAGGAGACTCAAACTTTTCCAAAGTAAAGGGGAAACTGTTAAACTAGATCTCTGACCCTTGGTCTGCCTCTATCAGCTGGCCCTCCTGTAGCAGTTTTCATCCCGAAATGTCCTGACGTGCTCAATGCACCCTCTCCTTCCCCGAAATGCAGCTGGGGGACACAGGAAACTGGCAGTGGGTTGGGGCTTTTTTCCGCTACAAAATGTCAAGCTTTCCTTCCATGGAGCTGACACAAGGCGGGAGGGAGTGGGCGACGCGCCGTTTGGTGGAAGCCTTTCATGGCGGATCCGTGGCACGAGGGCACCTCAGGAGGTCTAGTGCTCTATGCAAGCCCCCTGCTGAAGGCAGGGTCAGCTAAGCAGTAGGAGCAGTCTGTCCAGGGCTTCACTGACTCCGGTCTTGAAGTCCTGCAAGGCTGGAGACTGCAGAGCCCTGTGGACAGCCTGCTGCCCTGCTTGGCTGTCTTCATGGTGAAAAAGCATCACTGATACACAGTCTTGTTTCATCCTATGATAGTTGCCTCCTGTCCTCCTACCCTGCACCACTGAGAAGAGCCTGGGTCCATCTTCTCAATGACCTCCTTGTGGATATCAGAAGGCTGCTGTCTTCACTAGCTGCATAGCTATCAGAAGGTCCCACAAAGCCCTGTTTTCCCCATGCTGAACAAGGCTCATTCCCTCAGCCTCTCCTCACAAGGCAAGAGCTCCAGTCCCCAACCATTTTCATGCCCTTTGCAGAACTCACTCCAGTTTATCCGCATCCTTCCTACACTGAGGGTCCCAAAATTGGATGCAGTTGGGGTCTAACAAATGCTGAGTGGAGGGGGATCGTCACTTCTCTCAGTCTGCTGCTACTACAGTTCTAGGATGTCATTGGCCTTCTTTGCGGACACTCCATGCTGCTGTCTTATGTCCACCGGGCTCCCCAAGTCCTTTTCCACAGACCTGCTCCCCCACTGCTCTGCCTGTATTGTTGCACAGGGTTCTTCCCCCCCCAGGTACAGGACCTGGCATTTGTCCCTGTCGAATTTTGTAACATTTCTACTGTCAGGTTGAATTTTGTAAGGTTTCCTACACGCTGTGCAGATCCAACTGGATGACAGTTCTGCCCTTGAGCATACCGACTGGTCCCCCAGTTGGGGGGCGCCTGCAAACTTGAGAAGCAAGCAGTGCATCACCTCCTGCAGGTCACTGATAAAGATGTTAAACAGGGCAGGTCCCAGGATAGACTGCTGAGGTACTCCACTTACTACTGGCTACCAGGTAAAGCACGAATCACTAACTACTACATCTGAGCTTGATCACCCAACCAATTTTTTACCTATCATCTAGTTGTCCACTCATCCAAACTGTGGTATCTCACCTTGGATATAAGAATATCGTGAGACACAGCGTTAAAAGCCTTGCTAAAGTTGAGCTGCTGTCCTTGCATCCACAAATGTTGGCATTCTATCATAGAAGGCAAGCAGGTTGGTCAGGCAGGTGGTAAACTTACGCTGACTCTTCCCAATCACTTTCTTCTCCCAGCTTTCATCATGAGTCTTGGGAAGGAGCGTGATTCAAAGCCTGGGGCATGGTAGTGCTCCCGTCCGGGCACCAACACACTTGCAAATGTTTTTATAGTGTTTTTATTTTTTTTCATTTCAACATCCAGAAAATACTGAGCAGCTCAAAGAGCCGTTTACCACTAATGCCAACGTTAATTCTTTCTGGAGCTTTCTGTTGTCAGCGTTGGTCGGTGCATAACCAGCCAAGGATGAAATATTACTACATGTCTATTGCTGAAGGGAAACTCTGGCAGAAAATTGATTTACTCAACATCACACAACGTGTCTGTTGTCAAGGCAGGAGCAGAACTCAGGACGTACTCCCTCCTGGTCACATACTCATCCCCAAATTCATCACATGACAACTGTTGCCAAGATCATAGTCTTCCATTCAAACCCATGAGACAAATAAATGCTTCTTCCATCCAGTGACCTCAGCCTGAGGTTTCATTGCATTATAAATATGCACGTCTAATTTACAAACAAAAAAGCAACACAATGGTGACGTGAATTATCTGGGTTGCAACATGCACTTGGCTCTGATAATAAGCACTTACAGGGAACACAAGCTCATTGGGGAATGTTAAAAAACCAAGGATGACAGACCGAAAAAAGCAGGTACATGAATTGAAAACGGCAAAGCTGGCAAAAAAGAAATATTTTTGTTGGAAATGGAAAGTAAAAATTTCTTCTTTGGTGTTTTTATGGGAAATTTCTAAATGTGGGTGGTTTTGTTTTGATTTTAAAAAATACGACATTTCAACAGAAATGTAGTTATACGGCTCTCATTCATGTTTTAAAACTTTCTAGGCAATTTTTAATTTGAAAATGCAAAAAGCACAGCAGAGCATCTTTCTCCTCTTTTTCCCTTTCTGAATCATCCTTTCTCCATCTAAGAAATCACTGGGGTGTCTTTGCCAGAAGTCTTCTTAAAGGCATGAAGCAGAGAACCTAGGTTTTTCTGTATCTGTGTGGAAGTACACTAGAAGGAATCCACATAACATGGGGAACCATACACAAAAGGTGAAAAAGGCATAACATGGATTTCCATCCTATCATCAGCTCTGGCTTCTGTATTTGCCTTTTTGTTTGGTCTTTCCTGCCTGTAGGGAAGAAGCAAGTTGCAGCAGAAAGCCAAAAATGCTTTTGTGAAATGGCTGTGTGACCCTTCCTATATTGCACATTGTCTCCGGGGGAGAAAGAAGGTGTTAAGTCATGCTGTGCTCATGCACAGTTCTCCCAAATTAATTAAAAATATACACATGTACATAACGGCTAACACATGAGAAGGCTATTGCTCATTTCCACATCATAAACAGGCTAAATCAGTTGCTTAGTTTTGTTGCTATATGAAGCCAAGTCAGGGTTTTCTGGTGGTTTTTTTTCTTAGTTTTCTTTTGTCCCCCCCGTCCCTATGTATGAATTGCTCTTTGTGTTGCTTTGATCCAACAGCAAAGAAAGGCCATGTAAACCAAGCCCGTTATTAACATTTGTAATACTTGCTTTATCAAATTACCTCTTATCAGATTAGAGAGTGGCAGGGCCATTGCATTGTTATCCAATGGCACAGTGACTGCCAACAGGGCGGTGAGCTGCTCCAACAAATTCAAGCGATACCTAAAGGACCGCGACAGGCACATTCTTCAGCTGCCTGTCTGAGAACGTACCTGCAGTCTCCTCGTAGCCCAGCACCGTGGGTGGGATGCTCCATTTCGAGATTATCTCAGCCCAGATTGTGTCGCAGTTCCCCGCACTTAAATCCAGCGTGGCTTGGATTTGGTGGAGCTACACCAGTACAAATCAGGCCAGTTTTTGGCTCTTCAGTTCATTATTTATTTACTGGAAGGTACAAAGGGACATTTCTTTATTGTTAGAACTTCTCAGCAAGTGTATTTGCCTCAAGTGAAAAATCATTATTGCGTTACAGCAGTGCTATCGCAAAACCCAGCACATGTAGGAGCTGTCACGGGGCACTGCCTAATCCGAGAACACCATCGCCCTCTAAACTGGGCAACAAATTGACGATATTAATGTTGTAAGTGAGTATCTTTGTCTGATTATCAAGGTTAACATTTCGGGATACTTCAGAAGGTGCCTCCCTCCTCAGGGGGAGGAAATTAGGAAGAGCTTGGCTGCAAGTTAAGAATTGCCATGGGGAAAACAGCAGCTGGAGCGATTGGCTTCCCTGAAAGTTGGACACAGGTCTGCTGGCTGCCTGAATCACAGTACTCGTCAGCATGACTTCGCAGCCTGTTATCGGGATAAAACACGGGAAAACACCTCTGGCTACACTAATGAGAAGCATTCTATTACTGCAGGATTTGCTATCTCTAAATCTAATAGCTTGTTTCCTAACAGTGCATTTATTTGAATGAATTTGTTTTATTGTACTTGCCAACGTGGAGAGTGCCAAGAGTGATGTTAGGTTGGTCTAGGAAATATAGGGTATTGCAGTCTTCAGAATGTACTAGTTTTTTTTCTTAGAATATTCAGAGCCCACCAAAGTCTCTACATTTTAAAACAGACCCCCACTCGCTTCATGATGATGCTGGGCTTGCCTGAATGCTGATAACACAAAAAAGCATTGGCAAATTTTAGCTGGAACCTGTTCACTCACTTCGTCCAAGGAAGTGGAAGGAGGACCCCAAAGTTGATGGATCACTGTGTAGGCTAAGAAGCAACACAGCATGCCTGAAGAATGGGAACCATGAATACTGTCGCGGTGCAACTGAAATGATGGGATGCTTGGAATATAGCTGACAAACTACTATGAAGTTCACTGTAAGAGGATGTCTATAAGCCATCAAGGGACCAGCGGAGGTGTATGCAGAACACTCGTGGTATTGTCTGCGGGGGACATGTGATGACAAAATATCGTTACACGGCATTCTAAGAGATGTTGTGTGATGTACACGAAGCCATGGGACCTGATGGAATGCACCCACAAGCACTGAGGGAGCTTTCTGGTGTCATTGCAAGGCCACTCTCAATTATCTTTGAAAGGTTGTGGTGACTGGGCAAGGTTCCTGAGGACTGGAAGAAAGCAGAGGTCATCCTTATCTTCAAGAAGGGCAAGAAAGAGGATCCGGGGAACTAGAACTAATCAGCTTCACCTTGATTGAGGGGAATGTGATGGAGAAAATAATCCTGGAAATAATTTCCAAATATTTTAAGACAGTGCTTGGGAGCAGGCAGCATGGATTTACAAAAAGGAAATCACGTCTGACCAACTTGATAGCTTTCTACGATGACTGTCTCAGTGGATGGGGGGAGAGCAACGGACATGGTCCCAGACAACCAGCTCTAGGTGGCCTGCTTGAGGTGGAGGGGGTTGGGCAAGACAATCTCCAAAGGTCTCTTCCAGTCTCAGTCATTCTGTGATTCTGTGAAATTAATCTGTGGCACTGTTAAGGACTACAGTTTGTCTGTGTGCTTGACACATGCACCAAATAAGCAATTAAAATGCATGATAAACGATACAATGTATTAGGAGCATCTATAAATTGGAGCTGTATTTTATATTCTGTGACTCAGATGACCAGAAAGGTGGACCTCTGCATACACCATTTAATTACCAGCACAGAGAATGGTGCTTTCTGTTTGCTCCGCGTCTGAGTAAATGGATGTGAGCAATGGATTTTGAACTGAGTCTGTGATAAAAAGCAAGTGCTTTGGAGTCCTGAGCCGCTGTAGAAAGTGAGTCCCAGGGCATTCAATATTAATTCTGACTATTCAAGAATCAACCTAAAGGAGAGGCAGATGCTGAAAAGAAAACCAGTAATCCCAATCTATTAAAAATACTACCCGTGCTTTTATCCCTAACTTTTTTCAATTTGTTTTCCTTGTATTCCATCTTCCCCTTCTTAGTACAGACAGCAGAGAGTGACTTGGAAAAAACGTATATGAAGAAATCTGTTGGGAACAACTGAAATCGGGCCTGCGGTGATCAAACCCATCGCGCTTTGCTGGCCACTCCCTGTGCGAAGCGGTTTTGTTCTGCAACTCGGCAAAACGGAAATCTCTGCTCCAGCTAATTGCAGGCCACCGATTCGGCGGTGTCACAAATCGCTGAGGCTTACTAAAAACAAGAACTTGCAGCCACATATCAAGTATATGCATGAACACGGAATATTTTTAGACCATTTACAAGAAAGTCTCTTGAACGGGCCTGGACAAGGAACTGCTGGAGAGGGTACAGCAAAGGGGATGATTAGGGGACTGGAACGTCTTTCTTATGAGGAAAGGCTGAGGGACTTCGGTCTTTTTAGTCTGGAGACAAGACTGAGGGGGGATCTTATCAACGCTTACAAATACTTAAAGGGAGGTTGTCAGGGGGATGGGAACAGTCTTTTTTCAGTGGTGCCCAGTGATAGGACAAGAGGTAACGGGCACAAACTTGAACATAGAAGTTCTATCTAAACATGAGGGGGAACTTCTTTACCTTGAGGGTGGCAGAGCACTGGGACAGGCTGCCCAGAGAGGTGGTGGAGTCTCCCACTCTGGAGACATTCAAAACCCGCCTGGACACCGTTCTGTGCAACCTGCTGTAGGTGACCCTGCTCTGGCAGGAGGGTTGGACTAGATGGTCTCCATAGGTCCCGTCCAACCCCTACCACTTTGTGATTCAGTGTGATTCTACATTCACATTTACCCATTTAACACCTTCAAGAACCCCGCTCCACTATGGCACCAGCCACTTGGCTAACAGCCATGATATGGCACTCCTCTTAAGACCAGATAGACCTATTTTGAAAGTGTTGTACATACCTACTGATGAGAACTGAGAGGAACAAGAAGCCAATTCAAATGCAATAGATGCAACGTTGGGAATATGGCAATCATACTCCAAAAATCTATTTGCTTTTGTTTTTACAACTGTGTGTTAATTCTATTAAGTTTTAATGCACACTGGAGTGCTGTGAATGGCAAGTGGCAAAAGTTGCTTTGAAACAATTCTTCGCTGTGGCACTTTAAGGAGGACATTGCATTAACAGTTTAATTCAATAATACAAACTTCTAAGAGACTGGAAATTAAGTACTCCAAATGCGCTTTAAATATAGCATAAGAAGTTTCGGGTTTAATGGACAAAGCCTGTTCCCACTAAATGTACCCTTGTACTGCCAAGAGGGCTTTGGAATAAAATAAAACCTAGAAGTGGCAAGTTTGAGGCTATTAGTGTCAGAGTCAGACCAGCTAAGCAACTCTAAACTAAGGCAATCTTGGTATTAAAGAAATCTGTTTGCATCAACTTTTATGTTCCCCTTCACTCTGGAAACCAAAGTTGTTCCCTTGAGAAGCTACCTGGCTTCTGAGGCATTTGCTGAAGCATGAGAAATACTACAGATGACTGCTTGAATCATTTCCAGGTAACAAAGTATCTTTATTTAAAATCTGATCTTGATTAACGCTCAAAGTGCAGAAAAAAATAAAAATACATTTCAAGACGTTTTAGGGTTAACAACTACAGATTAGTCACGTCCATAATTCTAGACTGAATCAGAACAAGAGCTGTTTCTTGTAGTGTTTACTTCTTCGGCAAAACCCAGAAGGTATCACTTTTCATTATGAGGTAAGCAAACTTTGCTAACAAAGATTTTCATTTAAACTAAAAGGGAGGACACACAAAATGAACAGGAAATGGGAAACAGCTTTTCACCTTTGAATGTCTGTGACAAATCAGGCCAGGTCAGTGAAATGATGGTCTCCATCTCTGAACAGTCTCTTTGTCCAAAACTGATCATCACCTTCACTTAGTGTCGTATCTGGCACCCCCGAGGGGTGCTTGGGATGCCTTAGGGCACACAAGTGCCAGTGGGCATCTGGACAACTGAATGAAGCTTCTGCTCTAGGCTGGTCAGATACTGGTTTTTGAGGCACCAGTGGCGGTACTGGCCAGACCTGCCACGCCTACAGCGGAGTTTATACAGATACTCATGTCAGCCCTTACACAGAGACACATAGATGTAGGTGTGGGTCTCAAACTCACCTCCTCTCAGGGCCATAAAAAGTAGCCATGGTAAGCAACCCCTTTTGCTTCTCCACTTACAATGGCAACTAAATTGGGCGGAAGGAACAGACCACCTTTAAGAAGTAAGTGCAGCAGAAGATACAAAAGGTTCCCAAACTCTAAAACTGTCTTTTTGTTCCTGTGTTAATAAAGGTAACTCTGCACATAGTGGGACTTATTGATTGGACGGTCTGCGGAACCCTTTCTGCCTGTTGTGTAAACACAAAGAGCCTACACTTGTGTGCCAGTTGGTCTCCTCTGACAGTATTGTGTTCCATTTAAATCTCTTTGCTGCTCATTCTTTGATGCACTTCGGGTAACATTCCCAAATTTACAGCACTCTTTATCCTCAGCCACTATGTAGCTTTGGAATTAGCAAATATGTCAATTAAAGGAACTAAAGCCTAACTCTTCCCCATCCTAGAACAATGTCTTACAGGGCCACACTCCATGAATCTTCAACTATTTTCTGCACAGTGAGACAGACTCAGCCAGAGGAATGACGCACGCCCCTACCTTGCCTTACTTACAGCCTTGAAGTTCCTACAGAGAACCTACAGCAGTAGTATATACGGATTTGAACCCTCTTAAATTGTAGAAAGAATGCATCTCTCAACTTGCAAAGTGTTTTTCATACTGAACTACTGTTCAATGTCTTCTTGAAAAGGACCTAAAAAAAAAAAAAATTAACACCCACCCCCTCAAATTTAGGAGAGTAGTTCTTCTAAAGAATAAGGCCCACAAGCTCTTACCAGGGGTGGCTGAAGCCTTCTCACCCTCAGGTTTCCTTGTTAGCAGGCTTGAGGCAACCCTCTGCAGAGTGTATTGGATGTCTGGATTGCCACCTGCTGCATTAAAAGCACAAAACTGTACCCAGGCACCAGGTAGCAGGCGACATGTTTCGGCTCATTGCAGAGCACTTATTCCCAGATACACTGACAGGGGCTCCAAGTGCCACTGCACATTTTCAGCTCAGAAGCACCAACCGTTTCCTAGTCTTAATAAGAAGCTGCATTTATTTCTCTGCTGCATGTTGAAGTGTTTTAACCAAAACTGTCCACACGTTTCTTCAGGAAAGGACAGGGCCATTAGCTTAATACTATATGGTTTGCACCCAACGTTTCTGTAGATCTATCCTGCCATGCCATCTTTATTAGCAGCTCCTGAAAACAGTGAAAGCAGAAATTAAATATTTTTACCCTAAAGCTGAAATTAATCCTGAAGCACAATCTTGCCTAAAGAGGGAGTTCCTTGGGCATGACACATTGGAAACATAAAATACCACACTGAATGTTGATAGTGTTATAAGTTTGTTGACATTACGTGCGCTGAAAAAGAAAAATGGAACAAAAAATTATTTTTACACCTGACATGTTAATAGCATGACCGCCAAGGACCTCAGGGTACTAACAGGCTGTGATTGCCCTAATCCGTTTGTAACCATCTTTTTCCTGCAATACCCCCCTGTAACCTCTTCTCCTCTTCCTCCTAGGGATTTAGCTACCTGTGTTCAAGATCAGCTCTGGTATGGCACAGCTGCATAACCTGGCACAGCCCAGCTGCTCTGCTGTTTGCTGTCAGCAACTTGGAGCTGTATCTCAGGTGGCCAAAGCAATGAAGCCATCACAGAACCAACTGAGACACCCACAGGCACCTGAGGGACAGCAGAGCATCACCGCTTCCACCAGTGCTGTTATCTCTGCCTATCACTACACTCAATTCCATGCCTTTTTTCGCTAAACACCACTAAAACCAGTACGGTGAGGAGAGTGGAGAAATGTAAAATCTTTAGGTTTGTACTCAAGTAATTGAGATCAGTCCTCTGCACTGGAGCTCCAAGATCTTCTTGACTTTACCTGCACTAGTGCTCCTGGACTCACACTGAATTCAGCCAGTGGTAAAGTCACGTATTTGTGAGTCTTCAGAAAGATAAATAAAGCGTTGGAGGCTTCTGATAACTAGCATTTTAATTGCTCAACAAAAAATTTGATTTACTAAACAGAAAATTATTTCCACTCATAATTACTAGAATAGTCCTTTCAAAATTATTATAAAAATAAAGTTCTAAAAATGTATTTTAAGGATCTGCTACTGTTACTGTTCAAAAAAACCCAGCCAATATCAGTTAAATGGCTTTATTCTCAAAACAATCGATCAGCAATATAAAATATTTTAACGCTATTTATGTTTAAACACTGGTGACAGATTATGCATTTCCTTAAATAAAGTGCTATTTTTACAAATATTTACTTTTACTGCTGTTCTAACCTCTTACTATTGAATAGATAAAGTGTATTTTGGTTAATGAAGAATGCAGCATTACTTTTTCTTTATATTCCTTCTCATGAAGCCATTACATTTTCAATTTGGACTCCTTTATCTGTATGCAGTCAACAGAGGCATATCCAGTTTATATATTTCTCCACGTAGAGGCTCTCATAATTTGTGGTGGTTTTCATGCCTTTTTCCATGCTTTTGGTGTTCTTGACTTTGCCCATGCAGGCCTTCTATGGGTTCTTCATCTATGGGCAAGACTAGAATGAAAACATTTATCTTCTTATATGGTCATTCATTCTTCCTGCTCTTCTGACTTTGTTCTTCTTAAGTCCAGACCACTGATACTTTGAACAATTCAACACTTAGGCTGAATTGTAAAAGCAATCTCTTTATTATATTCTTTGATTCTTCGTGGGATTTGAATTTTAAGTACATTACCGCAGAAAGTCCTATACAGGTGTAGTTAGGACTAACTTTTCAAATTTTCATTTGTATACTTGGATTTACTCAGCCAGATGCTAAACTTTGCCATAAGAAAAAAAAATCTTTTTTTTTCCCTGTAGCTACCTTTTAGGAGAAACAGCTTCTTGTGGTTTTATAGAGCAGCCAGGTGCTGTAAAAGAGAAAAAAAAAATATCTGAAAAATTACAACCAGCAAGACTCACAGCTTTAAAGAAGACAGAGTAATTCTACAACTAGTAGAAACAGGCTCATGTTTCCTAATATCATTGTTATACCAGACTCCAACAATTTGAACCTGCAATTCATTTTATACATCTTAAGCTCTCTCCTGTACAGAGAAGGTATGAAAAGTCAAAGTCACGTGTGAAAAGGCCATCTACTGCCACAAACCTTTCCAGTATCTCTCTTTTTTCAATGTGTGCCTTTCCAGCAAGGGACTACCTGAATCCTGTATGATTTTTACTTTCAAGTCTATATTGTTTTTGCTCCTATTTTTACTTATCACTCTGCAATCTTTCTAACTCCCTCCTTTGGATAATTTCCATTTGATATTTTTGACTCTGAATCCAACAGTGGAAAGTAAATATGCAAACGACTCCCCACTCTCTTCCACTTTATTCTGTCACATCTTTTAAAATACTTACATATCTATCTGCAGATACATATGTATAAGTATGTATTAATATGCAACATACTATTATATGTAAAGAGAAACTGGAAGACCAGAATTACCGCAAAGAATTATAGATTGAATGGCATCATATTCTTTTTTCATCATAGGCATAGTTACTCTTCATTGAACTTTTATCTGGAGAATATTCAGTTTATTCTTTTGGTATCTAAGTCCTCCTCTAAGTTCAATGCCCCTGCTAGATGTTGGGGTGTTCTCTTTTCTTCCCACCTGTTATAAGAGAAGTGCTATGTTTAGGTGGAGTGGCTGGATGTCTATACCAAGTGACATGGCTCATCTTTTTCTTTCGAGCATTTCAATAAACTTGATATTAGAAGGTAAACTAAGCTAACTGGCTGTTAGCTTTACTCCAACAAATCATAGGGTTGGTTTGGTTTTTTTTCCATAACGAGGTTAAGAAATGCTCTAGGAGAAAAAGAAGATTGTGTCCTTCAGAGTATAAACCTTGGATGCTGTCTTGCTTTTTTCATGACATTTTTGTAGAAATGACAAATTCTGTTACAAGCCCCAGACTTGGATGAGGGAACACTGTGAACTGTTTCCACTTTTTATCACAGATCTACAATGTAACACTTCTTTATATACGTACTGTAACTAGCACATGGGATTTTACTTCTGCTCTTCTGGAAGAAATCATTTCAGTTGGTTTGCTCCTTTTTTTCCCCCCCATATAATTTCATAGAATTCACATGATCTTCTTTCAGCTTTTTGTTTCTGATTTGGCAAGTCTGTGTTGAGATACAGCTCTCTCTCCTTTGGTGTCATTTATTTCAATGAACTTGCAGACCACTGCCAGATCTATTCAACCTCCTCTCCACTTGATGACTGCATGAATCTTGACACCCCCCCGCAAAAACCAACCAACCAAACAAAAAACCCTAAACAATTAGTCCTGGCAACTGGGCATTCAAAAAGTCTGATTTTCTTTTTTAGCAGAATCACGTAAGCAAGAAGTTTACCTCAAACTACAGACATAAACATTTCCTGGGGTGATCTAATTGCTTAAATCCAGTTTCCTCAGAAATCTGGACTTCATGCTGCCACTTGCTGTTTCACTGAAATCAGAGTCCAGACCAAGGAGGAGCATTTTGTTCCTCAGAGCAGTCATCTTGCCTCATGCCTCCATAGGCTGGTCGTCTGCTCTAAATTTACACAGTGAAGCAGCAAGCTAATTCTGTGTTTGTTTGACACAGTTCATGGCGTTATGAAAAAGCAGTACCTTCCTAGCAGTTTCTCTTGTCGGGGACAGGTTGATTAGCATGCATTAGCAATTTTTCAAGCCATATTTTTTTTCCCTTGAAAACCACCAAAGTGTCAAAACACCCTATAACATTCACTCTTGGAATGAATTTATTTCGGCAGAATTTTCTGAAGGTCACAAATTCACTTCCATTTAAAAATGAGACAGAGGCAACACTCTCCATGCAAGTACCGTTCACCTATTCAGCATACAGGCAAGAACTAACGGCTTACGGGTCCAGTAACCACTGCACTATTTATACTGCAGTTAGGGCAGTCATCTGCCTTACGCAGTTCAGGCAAGGATTGGAATATGGAGCTCCCACAGCCTAACCTGGTATCACTGGTGTGGGCTGGGGAGGACGTGGTCTCACTATCCTTCTGACAGAAAACAAATGTGTATGTCAAAGCCTGTTGTTTTCCACAAAGCAGAATCAGCTCACTACCAGCCCCAGGGATGCAACTGATATAAAAAAGAATCTCTCCCAGCTGTGAGATTTATTATAATTGAAATAGCTTATCTGCCAAAACCCAACAGACGCTCAACAACTTTTCTACGAGTTCTTGTAGTGAGTATCACAGCGAGTTCAGGAGCAATGACCTCAGTGGGAGGTGCTCAACCAGAAGCTAGCTGAGGATACAAACCAGCAATTGATTTTGAACTGCCAAAAATACATGGAGAAGAAACTGTAGTAACTTCTCTAAACACGCCTTTGTGTAAAATTAGTTATACCATCAATCCTCTACTTCTGATGGTCTTGCTTTTACTTTTTCTGCCTGTCACTGTTTTCCTTCACCCACATTCCTTAGATGTGTAAATGCAGATAAGCACTGCAATTCTCTTTTCCATTCTAGAAATACTCACCTAGAAGCTTTTCTATTTCTGTTGCCCGCCATCTCATACTAGGTTTGATGAGCAGCAACAGCTCCTGACCCAGTGGCAGCAGGAGAGGGGCTGAGCCTAGGCAGAGTGCACTGGGGCATTTTGGGGGGGGAACTGAAAGTAGGTGGGCATGAGAGCTATGGATGGGGAAGGGTCTGGAAGCTGTAGACGTTCACAGGCTTGGTGATGGTAGTCAGCCTACACACCTCCCACAACTATAATCTACATTTCCAGAAAGTGAGTATTTAGTTGCTTTTCTCCTGCTTTTTCATTTCTGAGTCCCATGGATATATTCGAATTGTATTTCACTCTTATTTACATCCCTACAGGCTGGAAACTTCATAAAAGCAGAGCTACACTGGCAGCCACTCCATTTTAGGTATTGAGCTTTAAAAATTGTTCAAAATACTGAGAAAATTGCAGTAATAGGTGTGTAAACAGTGATACTAACACAGCTAGAAGAGCAGGATGCTTTTATTACCCTGTGAGCTACATCTAGCTTTCTGAAAGGGCAAACCATGAACTGGCTTTCTTGCTAATGGTGTCCAGACAGGCTTCTAGGAAGAGCTGTAGAGAAACCAGTGGCTGTGGACCATGCAAAAAGCATAAAAATTTCACATTCTACTTTTCAAACACATTCCAGGAAGTAGGCAGTTACAGATGCCGTGATGCCAATCAATGATTAGAGTGTAATGAGATAGAGAAGTAAGTTCACATCAGAAAAACTAAATGTATTCACTATGGAAAAGCTTGGGAAAGTTCCCATTTCAGAAGCCGCCTTTATGTGGGTGTCCAAGGTATCTTAACCTGAAGTATTGGTAAAAAAGTTATGAAACAAATACACGAAGCAAATCATAACAAATTGCTATGCCAGATGTTCTGGATTAAGCAGCTCAACTGCTGAGTACAGAGCACAGGTTCTTGTTTAAACTGCCACATAACCGAGAAGTGATAAAAACGATGCTAATTTTTTTTAATGGTTCAAGAGGAGATCCAGGGAAACACAGACCAATGAGATGGCCAGTAGTACCGGGCAGATTAGCATGAACTATAACAAAGAATCTGAAATTTTGTGGAAAACAATCAAAAAAGGATTTGAAGAGTCTTGCCTCACCAACCTACTGAAATTCCTTGAAGGTGCCAACAGTCTTGTAGATAACAGAGATCCACTTGATGCCTGGATTTTTAAAAGGCATTTCACAAGGCCCAAGGCTGGCTCTCAAGACAATAAGAAAGCCACATAAAAAAGAAAATTTCTTGTGTGAATAAATGATCAGCTAGGAAGGCAGAAGATACAAGGTGGGAGTAAACAGTAATTTTTTCCATAGTGGAGAGACTCAGCACTAGCATTTCCATGGGGATCTGCACAAGGACTCAAGATATTCAATATAAAATTTCAAAAGGGCATGTAGAGTGAAGTGACAAACTTCCATAATTTATCCATGTAAATATAAAGAAAGGCAAACAGAAGACTGGCAAAAGGACTTCATGAGACATCCGTGTCCAGACAATAAGATAGCAGACAAAATTTGATTAAGATAAATATGAAGTTATACGAAGTAAGGCATATGGAAAAAATGATGTTTGAGTGGTTATATAAAATGATAGGGTCTGAGCTCAAACTCAGTACATAAGCTGAGTTATGAGAGATAGTTCTAATTAGTATCAATTCAGTCTTCAGTTATAGCCAGAAAAGCAGAGTTCTAGAAATAACTACGAAAGGGCAAGAGAACTAAAAATAGAGAACACAACTGAAAAACAAACATCACTGCATCATGTGTAAATACACAGTATGCCTACATCTTGATTATTCTGTGCTAGGCTGGCACCTCCACATCTGAAAGGATACAGTAGAAAAGGAAAAGAGCATCAGAAAAACTATGGTATAGGGAGTGATTAAGCAGCCTGTCAGTCTTCCGTCTGGAAAAAACATGACTGAGGAAGAGTATCACAGGTATCTGTAAAATCACCAGTGGCATGGAGGCAGTGAAGAGGGAACAATTGTCCACTGTATCTTCTGATCCAGTAGGATGAAGCAAAAGAAGTCAGGACATGGCAAGTTCACAGCAAATGAAAGCAAGCAGCTCTTCACATCAATGTCAAATGAGACTGGATGAAAAAGCTGAACACAGCTGTACGGACCTTGGATCTGACTCGGTACAGCTGCTCTTATGCTCTAAAACATTACACATTCTTGCATATTACTTCAAGCTCCAGAGAGTGCATAAGGGTCCCACTGCTACTTTTTACAATAAAAAGCAGCTTACCTGGTGTGGAAACTTCTTTTATCTACATGTTCTCTTCCTTCTCTGTTAGTGCTTCTGTTGGTGTTTCACACTCAAATCTATTTCATGGAGCACTTGCACATAAAAACCCAAAAGTTTCCTTGTAGCATCTTGTCAGCTTGTCAGCAGGAGCAACTGTTGCCTCTGTTCTTACAAAAGGATGTTCTCCTCGACTCTGTCACCGTTACCATCTTTTGCTGTCTTCAAGACACTTAAGTTCAGTGGTTAGCAAGTTGCTTGGAGACACTTTACATCTGTATGTTTCTTCAGTTCGTGAGTACTTCCAGTTCATTGCACCATGTTATCAAATCCCAAATAGCAGCTTCTGCTCACCTAGTAGTACCTACAGAAGAGGCTCTTCAAGTCTGGGATGTTACCAAGAGACATCCAGAAGTTCCCACACATGCTGACTACTCTGAGAACGGGAAGTAAGCTGCACAATGCATACAGTGACACCTGACAGTGGCTTTCAGCCAAGCAGATTGTATGGAATATAGAAAGTAGCCCACATTGACTAACTACCCCAGCAATGCCCAGTTTTCCCCAAGACAACAGTAGGAGAACAGTTAGCATGTGCTTTCACATATCTAGTGATATGCAGCTGACTGAGACTGAAACAACTGGGACTTGCTCATTATTAAGGCCTCCTAAAGCATACGATACCCGAAATATTATTTAACATAACCACTAAACAATTTATTCTGTGAGTGGATGCAAGCAGCAAAATAAGCAACTAAAGGAGAGTAAGAGGCACTTTAACATGGTGAATTTCTCAAGGCCATTCAATGGCTTTCATGTTCCTCCTAAAACATGGATCCAGAAATGCACATATGAATAGGTTTTGCCCCATTCCTTAACCTTGAGGAACAGATGCATATTTGCCTTTGGCCCAGGTGGCTGGCAGGACAGAGATCTGCAGCTTTTATATCTAGGGGTGACTGTAGTAAATGCATTTGTTTGTTACAGGTCAGCAACACCTTTATGTACATTTTGATTATATACAGCACATTTTAAAAGGCATCGATGGCCAGCAGTTAACACTCCAAAGAAACCAACTATAGACAATCATATAAAAATATTACCTATACAAAATAACTAAATGCACACATACATGTTATCAAATCTCAAACAGCAGTTATGTTATGTTAACATAATTAACATAGCTATCTAAGGCAGCATACTAAATTGTAAACCAAGAATATATTTAATCTAATTGATTACACTAAAGAAAACTGTCTCCTATAAAGAATATGCAAAAGTAAATTATGTATCATACAGAAACGCACCTCCCACTGCTGCTATATATATACACACACTATAGACAGTATACTGTATACTATAGTTTGCTATACTTACATCCATTTTCTGTGTTTAGTAATGCATAACAAAAATCTTACTTCAGATAGTATTGAAGTGTGTATAAAAATCTTACAGGTATCACTACTTTTTTACCTTGAAATCTTCTGAACAGTCTCAGCAAAAGACACAGACATGCATCAATTATTAACCCAGAAAGCAGTTAACTGGCTTGTTTGTCACATTCTGTCTTCTAGCCAGTATTAATTAAAAGTATCCATATAATTTTCAATTAGTTTCAGGTGCTACTTACACTGGGAATGACCTGGAGGTCGTGTGTTACTAACACTGCTCTCAAAGGAAGAGTGGAAGTTGTGTATAGTTTCTTGTAAAATCTGTCTCTCTCGTCCCTGTAAAAGCACAATAAATAAAAATAAGGTATTCTTAAATTTTTGTTTAAAAGATGAATTTATTAAGAGTTCATAAAAAAAAAAAGGGTAAATATGTGTGCCTATGCCCAGAGAGTCACAGTGTATTATTAGGAACAATAACAAATCCTTACCTCCCAAATATGTAGAAAACCGTGTAGTAATCTTTTCCTGAAACTACCACACAGCAATAGAAACATTTTCATTAGTTTCTTCATAGCTTTATAGCATAGAGCATTGCTCACCTCCCCTAATTGTTAGCCTCATCACTTGCTGCTGTTGATCTTAACTTGGGGAAATTATGTTTTGTTTATCTGAGCTTCCAGTATCAGAGAGAGAATGGACCTCAAAACTGAAAAAGTAGCTAGGAAGTGTCAGCAGGCCTAGTTAAAGAGATGCTCCAGTCCATAACCCGTCTGACAAGAACAACGCTTACTGCGTGCCATTCTTAGCAAATTTGTTTATGTCAATATAAAGTTAAAAGGCAATAAAAGCGTAAGCAATGAGAGAAGTACTATTTACTTAATCACAGAGAAATCAAAAACTGTTAGGCAAAACAAAGGAGGCCCTTCCTTTTAAGTTATATTCTCTAGCTGGACTACAGTGACCAGAGGATTCTTTTTAGCATCACTGAAATCACTATTCAGTAACTGCAATACTGCCAATGATTATGTTACCAGTAGCTTCTGCTAAAATTTCCAATACTCTGTAAAAGAACTGTATGGTAACTGAACCAGGAAAGAGCTAATGAAAGAGAACAGGGAGTACCACAAAGGAATATATTTTTCACTAATCAAATACATTAAATACTTTCGTTTGGAAAACATTAATTTGGCTTTTCTAACATCTGCAACTAATTTTGAAATGTATGTTATATGTTATAACAATATAAGCAAACCTTGAATTAATTTACTAAGTACAGTACTTCAAAATGTACCTTTCCTGCATTCAGCTCAGAAATAGCTGCCAAAATTTGCTGCCTTGATCCATCAGTTTTAATACCCAGCTCTTTCAGATCACCATCAGTAAGTGTAAGGAAAGCTTCCATATCCACCTGCATGTGAAAAAAAATAAAAGAAAAAAGATAAGACAAATTTACCTAGGCAAAGATTCACTATTACAGGTTAAAAGTTTGGGTTTTTTTAAATTGTATAAACTTACTGTAAATATTGTGCACACAAAAATTTTTAATGAATTACCAGCACCAATTGGTACCCACTTTCCCATTGTTAGGTTTTAAATCTGCTGTTTATTCATAGAATCATAGAATGGTTTAGGTTGGAAGAGCCCTTAAAGACCATCTAGTTCCAACCCCCCTACCGTGGCCAGGGACACCTCCCACTAGACCAGGTTGCTCAAAGCCCCATCCATCCTGGCCTTGAACACCTCCAGGGATGGGGCAACCACAACTTCCCTGGGCAATTTGTTCCAGTGTTTCACCACCCTCACATTGAAAAATTTCTTCCTAATATCTAATCTAAATCTACCCTCTTTCAATTTAAAACCGTTACCCCTTGTGCTATTGCTACACTCCCTGACAAAGAGTCCCTCCCCATCTTTCCTGTAGACCCCCTTTAGGTACTAGAAGACTGCTATAAGGTCTCCTCGGAGCCTTCTCTTCTCCAGGTTTAACAACCCCAACTCTCTCAGCCTGTCTTCACAGGAGAGGTACTCCAGCCCTCGGATCATCTTCGTGGCCCTCCTCTGGACCCGCTCCAACAGGTCCATGCCCTTCTTATGTTGGGGGCTCCAGAGCTGGACACAATATTCCAGGTGGGGTCTCATGAGAGGAGATTAAAGGGGCAGAATCACCTCCCTCAACCTGCTGGCCACACTTCTGATGCAGCCGAGGATACGGTTGGCCTTCTGGTCTGCAAGCGCACATTGCCAGCTCATGTTCAGCTTCTCGTGCACCAACACCCAAAACTGATTATTAATCAATTAATTCTAATAGTATATTTAAAATATTAATGGATGTTTTTTTCTTTTCAGATGAGCTCTATCAATACAAAATACATACTCTCCACAAAAATTCCTCTACTTACAGCAGCAGCTAGTTGAATAAGCCCAAGATTTCTCTCTTTCCTTCCCCCTCCCCTCCTCCAAGTATTTTTGGAATTCCAGAACATTGTGCGTACTTTTCCAGTGTCTCCTGAGGAAAATCTAGGGTTTGCTCATATATTAGAATTTTTATTATATCAACACATCCATAAGGCTGTGATTCAAACAAACATCTAAAACTTTTCATATTGATACAATCTTCACACACAGAGAATATTCATTTCTACAAAATGCTCCCTTACCTATCATGTAGGGGAACGATAATAAGCCCAGTGTATTGTGATGCCACTAAATAATCTGTGTTTGTGGTGCAGTGTCAATTTATTGTCTGTCCATTCACTACCCTTTGCCTTTGGCCAAACAAACACACAATTATTGCTCACATCTGATACTGTCTTAAACATTGTAATGAATTAATTTTACTTATTTTCAGCAATGTTTCCTTTCATTGCATCCTTCAGGCAAGTCACTGTCACAGGCCTCATCTACAATGATGCTTAGGTTCCCCAATCTATTTCTCCTGTTGCTTATTCATAGCTGATGAAGAAGAGAAAGCAGCCATCTCAGTGACTCACACCCTGCTGTTCTCCAATCTGCAAATGAGGTTCCAGCTGTGATTCCCGGGATGATACAGTATGTCCTATAAACTGTTTAGCCACATTTGGTATAGACATATATAGAAAAAGCAGAATTTAAAAACAGAGAGAAAAAAAAATCTGGAGCACCTATCTGTATCAAAACTGTAGGTTCAGTGTAAAAAGCACTGATATTTGCAGTATCCTACAGAATGCCAAGAATACCAGTTGGTCCAAGTTTCAGGGTCCTCTCTGCAACCAGAAATGGCTGTAAAATTTTAAACGTGAGATTCTGGATCACAATGCTGATGCAATGTGTGTCACACCCTACTTTTTCTAAAACAGTAAAAAATAAATCTTTTTAAAAAGATGTACCTCTTGTTCCTCAAAAATAGGCTGATACTTCTCAAGTGACAATTTTTTAAGGATGCCAGTCAGCTCATCTGTAATAACAGAAAAGAAAAAGAAAACAAAAAAACCCCACATGGATTAGGAAAGATTTTACAGATCTCTGCATTGTTAACTGCTGAAAATATATATTAAAACATATATTCCACACAGTGATACATGATAAAAAAAAAATCACATTTATTCTACATCAGAAATTAAAATACTGGGTTATTGTGTTCCCACCTACTTCTGTATACTGTAATTCTATCCAAGTCTTGCCTTGCTAGGATAAAATCTTTCTGTTGTTTTGCTCTTTCTTCTTCATTAAAAGGATCTTAAAAAACCCTATGTCTGACAGAGCCAATGCCAGCCAGCTCCAATACAGACCTTCCACTGGCCAAGGCCAAGCCCATCAGTAATGGTGGTAACACCTCTGTGATAACATATATAAGGTGGTGGGGGGAACCTGCTGCGCAACAGCAGCTGGAGAGAACAGGGAGAATATGTGCGAAACAACTCTGCAGACACCAAGGTCAGTAAAGGAGGAGGAGGAGGAGGTGCTTCAGGTGCCATAGCAGAGATTCCCCTGCAGCCTATGGTGAAGACCATGGCGAGGAAGGCTGTCCCCCTGCAGCCCATGGAGGTTAATGGTGGAGAAGATATCCACCTGCAGCCCATGGAGGAGCCCACACTTGAGCAGGTGGATGTGCCCAAAGCGGGCTGTGAGCCCGTGGGAAGCCCACACTGGAGCAGGCTCCTGGCAGGACCTGTGGTCCCATGAAAAAAAGAGCCCACGCTGGAGCAGGTTTGCTGGCAGGACTTGTGACCCTGTGGGGGACCCATGCTGGAGCAGTCCGTTCCTGAAGGACTGCATCCTGTGGAAAGGAACCATGCTGGAGCAGTTTGTGAAGAACTGCAGCCCGTGGGAAGGACTCACGTTGTAAAAGTTTGTGGAGGACTGTCTCCTGTGGGAGGGACACCATGCTGGAGCAGGGGAAGAGTGTCAGGAGTGCTCCCCCTCAGAAGGAAGGAGCAGCAGAGACAACGTGTGATGAACTGACCACAACCCCCATTCCCCGTCCCCCAGCTCTGCTTGTGGGGAGGAGGTAGAGAAATTGGGAGTGAAGTTGAGCCCAGGAAGAAGGGAGGGGTGAGGGGAAGGCGTTTTAAGATTTGGGTTTTATTTCTCATTACCCAACTTTGATTTGATTGTAAATAAACTAAATTAATTTTCCTGAGTCGAGTCTGTTTTGCCCACAGCAGTAACTGCTTGGTGATCTCCCTGTCCTTATCTCAACACACAAACCTTTCATTACATTTTCTCTCCCCTGTCCAGCTGAGAACAGGCAGTGATACAGTGGCTTGGTGGGCACCTGGCATGCAGCCAAGGTCAACTCACCACAATCTGAACCACTTCACCTTAATTGTCTCATATCCAGGCGTCCTCAACACAGATAGCTGAAGTCCAGCTAAGATGAAACCTGGGCAGAATTTAATTTTCATAAGCTTACCTTCCAAGGCTAACAGCACTTGGTATTAGGTTTCATCTTAAAGTCTAAGGAAATTAAAAGTTGGAGGACCTGCTAGTGACTCTTCCCACACATTTAAAATGTGACTAGCCAGTTTAAAAATGTAAGTGCAGTTTTAGAATAACCCGCCATCACCTCTCTTAATTACATACTATCTCTCTCAACTAAGGATTCTGTTCATTTTTATTGCTTTACTGTCACAAGTGACTTTTTTTTCCTGGAAGTACCAAAGCGGTCAGTTAAACTAAGGAGTCAAAGTCAAAACGAAGAACATGAATGATTCCATTACACAACCAAACTATATTTAATACTCCCCATATAAACTCACTGTCATTGTAAAGACATGACTATTCCATTCCCAAATATACTTTTATTTTATATTCACTTATTTGTATTTTTCTTTCATCATCAATAGAAACGTGAAAGAGAAACTCACTCTCTAAGCTTCTCAAAAGACATCAGATATTTTGAGATGGACACACTTTTCTGTGGACCATTCAGGAAGCCTCCTTCTTTGCATGGAAGAGCTCATAGAAAACCAGAATAAAAAATTCTAGTTGAGTCATATTTTCTGCTAGGGTTTTGGTATTTTACCTCAAGGCCAATTAATTTGGTATGCTTAACATGATTTGTAAAGGTTGGCATGGTTTGAGGCTAAAAGCTTTAGTACCCTAACTAAGATTAATCCATGGGAAAAGGTAACCAGCTTTAAAAACAAAGCATGAGAACTTCTCCATGCAGTTTGATGAAAAATATCATCTTACAGAAAGAAAATAAAAGCTTCATTACAAGCCCTTGGATATATTATTAAGCTTTTTTTCTTTCAGGTTGTTAGTTAGCCTTCTAATTTTTCATCGCACTGATGTGCTTAAATTATAGGTTGTGATACGGGAAGAAACTTTCAGGGGATCTGAGCCCAGAGCCTTGCTGTCATAAACAACTATAACATCTAATGCTTTTCACAGAGACAATGCTTTTAGCTGTAGGCCCTTCATGTTTTCTTTTCCTCTTTCCCTCTTCCAGTTCCTGTATTAAGTTTGAACAAAACCTGAAACCTCTCAGTATTACAACTCTTGCGTAACACATTGTTCCTCCTTTCCTTTTTCACTTTCTTTTGCTCTAGTCATGTCTTGTCTCTTTACCTACATACCTGGAGAAAGCAAAGGTTCTCAGAGCTCTTACTACTTCTGCCACATCACTCCTATTTAGCACATCTTTTGTACTACTCTGTAGTAGTAGAGTAAGATTACCTTTCTCCAAGTTTTCAGAGCCTCCTTTTACTCTCACATGGTTTCGTCTTTCATGATTCTCTACATCACTGGTTCTCAGAATAGGGACAAGCTGTTGATGGTCCACCAAGTGGTTGCCTAAAAAGAAACCAGGCACACCTCTGAACCCTGCTGCCTACTGTTCCTTCACAGTAATATTCAATGCAAATCAATTTTCTAATTAATTTCAGTTTACTTGAAAGAAAAGTTAACATTGCAGGCCTTCTGTACTTATTCTTCCAATTACTGATGGGCCTACGAGCATTTTTACTGTTGTTGCTGAATCAACTCATAGTAAGAGAAGCCCTTGAATTAAAGGACCACTTAACTACGACAGCTTACAAGCACAATGAACCCAGAACTACTTAGGCTTCTGAAAACCTATTCCTCTGCTACAGAGGAAACTCACTGAATCATGGCACTAGTGGTGCAGCCATAAAGCTCGGCTTCTCCAGGTGAGATTGTACCAGCTGATAGCTTGGAGAATTCCCCTTGTTGTCCGACGGCAAGTTCTCTTCCCTTTATATATTTCTAAACCGACAACTCTTATGTTATCAGGCCGTCATTATAAAACGGCACTAACTAAAACGTGAAAGGATTTTCTCCAGCAGTCAGTACAATGTGTTACAGCTAAGCCATGATAAAAGGATGGAAAGCGGGTCAAATGTCAACTCTCTTTAGTGTCAAATGGAAATACAGTGACAATGGACAAAGTCAGCATAAATAAAAACAAAACCAAATCAATATGGACACTTTCAAAAAAACCCCCAAAATAGTACAAAGTGCCTCCTGCAGAAACCAGATAAAAGGTACCTCCATCTCTTATTTAAAAGATTCTCAGTTGTGTTATTTTTTCACTTTTTTTGAGATGTTTACAGAAGAAAACAACGTAATTGATATCCTGTTTCCAATGCAGTACCATGACTTTTTAAAATAAAGTGTTGTAATTTAGACCTAAAAGTTCAACTTAAAAGACAGTAATCTTATTGGAAAAGTAATAACATTATCATCCTTTCTTATGACCAAAAGTTAAAAATAAGGTCAAAATAAGGCTACTGTTGCAATTTAAAAACATAAATGCAATAGAGCTCTTAAAAATCAATTGCATGCAGCTATGACTTGCTAGGAATCAAAACTGTATTTCTGTAGTGGTGTGCTTCACTGCATTTGTAAAAAAAAAAAAAATAATTTCAAATGTGGAGAAAGTGCATTTTTCTACCCTCAGCAAAGGGTGAAAAACAGGATTTAAGCCAGAAAGAGGGGAAGGAAGGAGGCCACATAAGAGTGCTCTATGCTGGCTTTGAGATGGTACCAATCTCCCTCTAAATGCAAGGGATGATAGCTTTGGGGAGAGAAATAGCCAGTTACTGCAGGAATATCAATTTCGCAGCAAGAAACACCAAAATATTTCTTCTAGAAAGAAAAAAGTTCTCACTCATGCAGATACACACTAATCCAGTACAGTTATAGCTTTAAACACTTTGTGCTCCTGATGAATGAATGTCCCATAATTACAGAGACCTACTCACCATCTTCTGTAACAGTACCACTGCTGGAACCATTGCTCTTAGCCTGTCTGTGAGAAGAAGAGAGAGAGGACTCTGTGTTGTGAACCTTAGGAGACGGGGAGGGTGATGGGGAAGGTGTGAGAGTTGGTGATGTGCTTTTAGATGTAGATGAAGTCCCAGATGGAGGTCTTTTATTCATCTCCAGTTTTTGCTGTAGTTAATGATACAATCATTTCAGTTATTAAAAAAAAAAGTGTTTACCTATACTCAATATTACTTAAGTTGCTTATCATTTCTCCAGAGCATATAGTCACAACCAGAAGTTTCTGCTTGATTCATATTGAAATAATTGGAGCAATATTGATTTATCCCAGGTGAGAGTCTGTCCCCTCAAATTCATCAAGAAAAACACATTTATTAAGGTTGTAATTTTGGAGTAAGAAAATGATTTCTTATAAAGCAATACTATATACAAGCACTACAATTATTCTTTTTATAAAAGCTGAAATTAATTTGACTCTGAAAAAAGGTCTCTTTCATTCAGAGATTTAATTAAATAAATAAAGCATCAATCAAAGCTTTTCAAAATATATCAGATGCTAATTTAAAGTAGCACTTCATGCTAGATTAACCAGAAATATGTAGCAAGCATAAACTAGGTTTCAGGTGTATTTAAACCCCTTGTTGCACTGGAATGAAAGTTTCCAGTCAACCCTTAAACTTGTTATTACCTAACATGAGTCAAATTATTCAAATTTATTAGATATTTTGCAAATACGTAATACATTTGAAGGCATGGAAAAGAGGAAAACAGGCAAATTAAAATAAAGAATAAGAATACATATGCATGTACATCAGTCTTTTACAAAACAAGCTAATGTACCTCATCTCCTAAACTCCTCAATATATGTATCACTTCACACATTTCCATGTTTACATTATATGACCTAAAAAGAAGTCTCAGGTGATTTTCTCCTGGATTCTGAATTCAGATTTTAACTTAAAACACCTTTTGTCAGTCAGGCTGCTCCAAGAAAAACATAAGGAAAAAATTGAGCTGGGTAAGAAGGCAAGAAAGGAGAATGACAGTGGTTCCTGCCTCTCTACAATTTTGCTTCTGTGCTATGGCATAAATGGAACTTTTCTAGTAAATGAAAGAGATCGTATTAAAAAGATAAAACTGATTTGAGCAGTAACATTCTTCCATTACTCTATCTTATGCCAGAATGTACCACCTCCTTAGCCCTGCACTGAATTGCCTAGAAGTAGTGTCGCATGATACAAATTTGAGAGGTCTCTGAAAAGCATAGTGAACTCATTTCAATTTTTTGTCCCAAATTTCCCTGTATTCTGTTATTGGCCATGGTCTCCCCTTCTTTTAAGGCTTGTATAATCCCACCCCTCATGGATAACTTTTGCAAAATGACCAGTGTAACATCACAGCATTTTTAGATCAGCTATTTCTAAGTTTAGACAGCATGATCCTAATGGAAGGGCACAAACAATTCCACAATGGATACAGACATTAAATTTTCAGCATTTATATTGTTGATTAAAACAGCAAAGTAGACCGTTTAAGCTTTTGCAGCCAGTGTGGATTCATATGTGGTTGTGTACTCCCAACAGACACTGATGTCCCAAATATCATCTCAGACATATGATACATGAACCTCTATAGTGAAATCCAAACTGATTACGTGTATAGTTATTGGTGGGTAGACTGAAACTCATCTAGACATCTAAGCAAAGAGCACCGAAAGAGCTGTTGCCTTTCCAACATACTGGCATAATTTTTATTTAAAAACCTTTTCAACAGTATGATGAAATGCCTTCCCAGAAGATGATCTGCAGGGCATTGCACCTCACTACTTCTTTATCCCCTAATGTCCTCCACTGTGACTGGGAATAATAGTTAAACTTTTTACTGGCAGCATTGTTGTAACTACAGGCCCCAAGGGCTGCAGCTCAAAGCTCACAGGCACAAGTATTAACTCTTAATAGGCTAACTAATATAATTGGAGAAGCATAAGATTTTTGGGGCACACAAGCAGCTCTTCTGAAATTACTTCCAAGTTAAAAACAAGCTGAGAGGAACTGCTGAGAGTTTAATTAGAAATACATTGGCAAGACCACCCCTGAAAGAAAAAGCATTTGGTAGCTGTTCAGTAGAGGAGATTTTAATGAGGGAAGAGAATAATAAAGTGGCTTTGTCTACAGGAAAGAAAGAGACAGATCATTTATAACTCGGGGAGCAGTTACGTGGGATAGAAAGGGAGGAAAGATTATCATGTGCCAAAGAATCAGTATGAGTCCATAGCATTTGGGGGTCCAGCACAAGTTATAAATTTTAGCTCCCAATCTCATCTTTGAAAAGCAGTAAGTAGTCCCTTCAGAATCAGCATCAGATTCACACTTTTCTTTTTCTGATTTTTGTCCTCCAGAAATCACAACTAAATCACTGAACAACTTTGTAACTTCATTTATCATTGACATTCACTGATTAAATATAGATATTGCTTACTGTTGCCATATAAGACATCACAGAATGAGGCAGCAAATGTAATAATTTTATACACTGGCCTTTTTTTTTTTCTCACGCAAAACTTTGAGAAGAATCTTATGAAAAGATGCAAAGATAACAAAACAAAGCAAAATGAGCTGTTTGGAGATTACACAAGCAAAAAGTTGAGAAATTTTGCTCTTGGTCATACACTCTAACATTTTCAGAATACCAGACATTAGAAATAAAACCCCAAATTATCTGCTTTTTTTCTCCTGCTCTCTGAAATGTAATGTTACCCTGTGTGAATAAAACCATATGTTTCACAATAGTGTATCACATCTTCTGTTACGATGCTGCTTTCTAACTTGCGCCTCTGCAGATTTTAAAGATTTAAAATCTAAATCCTTAAAAATTTTGTACAAAGCAGTTGTTAACTTGAAAGTACACACACAAAAATGGGCAGGTCATGAGGGTAAAGCTATTCCAGGAAATCGATAGGTAAGACAGCACAGATGATACAGCCTGCACTCAGGAGCAAACCCTGACTTTGGTGATGACAACTTAATGTTCATACTATTTAAAAATAACACCTCATGGAGCAGACTGGATACACGCATATTGTTGAGGTGGCCAGACCCTGGTACAAAATACCTTACGTTCTGCACTCAGGTTGTGCCTTTGGTGGGAACCTAGCTGTACCACTTCAGAGTGAAGCCCAGGAATAACTAAGGTAAAACACTGGACTCAATCAGGGACATAGCAAGAAATAATTAGAAACCAAAATAACAGCGCTGATCTGCCATAAGATCTAGTATTACATTTACTGTTTTTAAAATACAGTGAAATTAATAATAACGCAAAATCATGTTTTATTATTAGGTCTGATCTTTTGTAGACTTGTAATTAAAAGGAAGGTTTGTGAAGCTGAAAAGTTTCCACTACTGTAACAGGTGTTCATTTTAGGCTGTGCAATGTCATGCAGTTATTCTTATCAACCACCCATGACTGAGAAATGACCTATTAAAATTAGGTGATTTGGAAGTACAAAAATTTACAGTTCTCTGTACCTTTACAACATGTCCATTGCCAACAATTTGAGCACAATGCAAATCAGATAGAGTGGATGAAGGAGTTGACTGGACTGGACTATGCTGTTGGCTGGGTTTCTGTTCAGGTAAGCCTGCTGCTTTTCTTCTTTGGGCTGCAATCTGAGACAAAACATTATCTGCACTACCACCTAAGAAAAAAAATAAAATAAAAAAAGAGTAAAGGAAACCATCATTTTAATATTTATTAATTCTCAATTCACCCCTCTCCACCATTCACCTTATAAAAACTGACTGGATGTAGTAAGAGAGAGAATTGTAAGTTTCAGACCTGTTCAGCAGCTTTCAGAAAACTGAACAAAAACCACAGGAGAAGAAGAGATGCCACCCTTGTCTATACACACACAGAGCTGACTTTCATACTCTTTAGATATAGGTTTCGTGAGCTACTTCAACATACTGTGTTTTCAGCTGCCAGATACAATTCTTGCAGCTTTGTTTTTAACTGAATGCCGATTTTTATTTTAAAGAAAAAGCAAGCAAGGTGGGTGAGAAAAAGATACAGCTCTGTGAAATTTATGGTGCAATGAACGAGCATCCACCTGATTCATCCTGGGTGGACTCAATAAAATCAACATGGTTTTTCTGAGACAGGGGCTAACCTATGAGACTTCTATAACAGATGTGAGGCTTTTCTTCCCTTATGTGGATGTCCAAAGTCCAATCTTGTTCCAACAAAATTTATGGAAGTTTTGCTTATAAAGCAATAGGAGCCCTTAGAAAAGTTTGAATATCTTCTACCATCATCACAAACATTTTAGCTGAACCAGATACAAATGACTTTCTTTTTAAATAAAAGCAATATGGTACCTGATCTGTTATGCAGTTCTCCTCCATGCCTGTTAATTCCCGCAATGTTATTGGATCCACCAGAAGAATGGGGAGAATGGTTGAAGTTGTTGGAATTTGAAGGAGATGCAGGTCTTCTTGCAAATGTTGGTAATTTGACTGGTCTAGTACCTTTGCTAACAGATGTCTGGGAGAAAAAAAAAAAGAAAAATAATTTTCATCTTTCTTATTTAAGCAAAACAAAGATCAAATTTCAACTGCTATTTTATTTATTTTAAGTTCTGAAATTTCCACTGAAGAACAAAACTAGTACTTTCATACACATTTTGTTTGCTTACTATATCAGAGTTCCCACTGCTGTTAAAATCATGCTTGATCGCTCTCTGTGGCCACGCAGTTCTCATCTGTTCAGCTTTGCCATCTTTGCTGAGTCGCGTTCGGTCAGAATTCCAAAGCTCAAAACTTGAGGGCGGTAAGAAAGGGGGTATCACTGCTTTCAGTTTATCGCTGGGCAGCCTGGTAAATGGAGCACTACTTCTCAACTGAGAGAGGGAAACAAAGAAAGGGAAAAAGAAAAGACCCTGATCTTAAGAAAGGTTACTGAGAGCTGATGATGTAGTTTCAAAACTGTAAGTTAAATAAAAAGATGGAGACAAATGCATTTTTAGACAAAATAAGGTGGAAACAAGACACAAAAGAAGTATTTGTGAAGACGTACAATGCACAATAAGAAGAGAATCCAATGGACATTCTGGCACCCATCAGTATGCTCACTCATTTAACACAATGAATATAGTTCATTACATGGCAGAAACTGTCTCTTCCTTCATTGGGCTGAATCTTGCTTCAAATTGACATTAACAGGAATGTTAACAATTAATTCCTAAGGAAATAGCAAGGTAGTCCTGTCTATATTCCCAGAGAGGACACCTGGAAACAGTGACAACTGCCTGTTCCTGCTGCATGTGTTCTTCAGAAAGAGAAAACAACAACACAACTGATTTGGCTCCCTGGAGTTCTGTCAGTGAGTCACATCAAAAGTTACTTAATCTTCTTAAAAAAGAACATAAAGGACAACCAGCCAAATTTAATGACATCTCCAGGGAGTAAGCCGTGGGGGGAATTTAAAGCTACAGCATAACAAAAGAAGAAATAGAATAACACAAATAAACATCCCGAACTAAATATTTCATAGTTGCCTCCACTAGTAATTTCTCACTTACAAATTGTACTGTGTTCCACCCATGTTTTCCTCACAGTATACTTCTTGTCAGCAACTACTCAGCTGTTCCACCTATTTTACTAATTCATTGCTGATCATACAAAAGTATGTAAAACTCTTGAAAAAAGTCAGTACTTGTGAACAGCTTCCATACCATACTACTTGTAGTACTTCCTAGTCTAAGAACTACTGATGTGTCACAGCCTGTCAGTTCCTGTCTAGTGACTACTAACAAATGATAGCTCTCTTCCTAATGGTGGCTTGGATAGAAGGTTAAAAAAAAAAGATGGGAGCTGTATGACCCTCTGAATCAGGCTGAACATACCAAGAACACTGCAACATACCATGGTTGTCAATAATTCATCATCTTTTCCTCCTTTTGCAGTGTTTACACCTGAAAAATATATAAATGATGTTTTATTGTTTATATGCTCCTACTTTTTTTCTCAAGGATAGCTTATTGTTTTCAAACATTAAACAGCTTTATCCTCAATAAGCACACAGAACCAAGATTTCCAGTGACACTGTCATGTAACTAAATTAAAGTTAAGCCAACAGTCTTATTTCACATCACAAACTGGGGGGGGGGGTTAGCATGGAGAGCTGTACAATTTCAGTAGATGTGCTTCACAATTTGGACTTCTCCAATCCCTCTTTCTTCTCAGAATTATTTGTTTCAATTAATTCGGTTTCATTATATAAATCAGTTTATCAAAGAGACTAACAACTTTTGCGTGACCCATCTCTACTGCTCAATTTAATGATGCTTGCTACAGAACAGCAACGTTGTTCTGTTAGCATTTTCCTGCTTAAATGATGCTGCGCTCATCATTCAGCATGATCAACAGTCAAGAGTACAAAAAACTCTCTATATACTACAAACACATTACATGTCTTTTCAGTTATATCAAGCGAAATAAAAACTAAATGAATAAAACAGAAATAGTATCATCTTTACTATCCCACAAGAGCTCACATCCCACAAGACAACTCTGGCTTTACCACTAGCTTTGTTATTTGTGATCCGAGCTGTAGCAGCATCAAGGTTTCCAGAGGTGTCCATATCACTCTGTGAAACAGCTTTTATGGTGGAATTTAATGATGGTTCAGGTTCATCAGGAAATGGTACAAACTGATTGGATGGAAACCCGTGGCGCAACGTCTGAGTCAACTTCAGCTTGCGGAATCGATTGGACATCCTGCTCCACCAGGACTAGATTGATAAGAAGACACAACAATTTAGTTCCAACTAAAAGAAAAAAAGAGGAAAAGAAATATACAATTAAGTAGGCCTTACAGCAGTGATAAATCTGTCAAGGAGTTTTTGAGATAAACTACAAAAGCAATCCTAAAGTGGTTTGCAATTAGCAATAGAATCCTTCACCAAAATTTCCATGCATAAAATTAATCTCTTTCCTTATTTTTCATCTGGCAAACGCCTTACAATATTTTTCCACACTATCTGGAAAGACAAGGCAGATAAAAGTATTAGGGCAATTTGAATGGGAAATTTTTATAGCTACATGGCAAATACTTAGTCTTCTCATTAATGTCCAATTTCCCCATCCATTCTTACACTCTCTGGCATCAATGAACTGGCACGTATATTTTCTCTTTTTTAGAGGTGTGCATAGAAGTTTATCTGATCTGCATGAAAGCCTCTCCTTAAGATTTTCAAAATCAGTGGCAAACTGGAAGAGTTCTGATAGTATTCCTGTCAAACTAACGACCCACAATCCATACAGTGCTGCTATACAGATAACATACACTCTGCCAGACTGGAAAGACTATGAGCTGAAAAAGAGCAAGGCAAGGAAAAATCAGCTGTGAAACAACACAAACCTTCGGACAACTGCACCTATAACCTCCATCCATACCATGTATGTGGAGACTGTTAAACAAGAGGACCATCTTCACTTAAAATTTATTCAAATATTTACACGCTTATACATTTTTACAGGTAGACAGCACAAGATGCTTCAATTATTTAGCAGGACGTTTCTCTAGACTATACGAGACCTATAAGCTATATTAAGAAGACCTATGCAATCTGTATTAAAGATTATGTGGCTTGTAGGCAAGTCACATTATAAATATCTTCTGATTATTTCTTAGTAAAGCTTCTTCTTCTCTTTCTAGGACACTTTTAAAGAAAATAATAAAGTCATGTAAAGGTGATGATACTTAATCAAGGCAGCTTTACATGCTATCCAATCCAGATAACACATTATCCAAGTTTACTCTTTATTCTTAGCCATTCATCCTCACCATACATATTCCCCTCTCTCCTTAGCATTTAACATTTTTCAACTGCTTACTCATATATGTCTTCCCAGCTGTCGTACAGAAGAACTAAGTAATATAAACTGTTAACTTATTCCCTGTAAATCAATCCTTCTAGCAGATGATCATTAAAAAGACTTTAAATCTGCACAGAGCATTAGTAATGGACAGAGTTCTAAGACCTTTGTATCTGTTTGGAGCCATAACTAATAAAGATTTACGTTATTTTCAGCAATAAAGACCTGATGGAAAAAGGCAAGAGAGACAAACAGTTCTGAGAAAGCAATAAAACCCATGCAGTTCAGCATTTATTCACCTTCAAAAAGGAATTGAAAGGGCAAAAAAATCCATCTAGTTTTAACACAGAGTACAATGAGCTTACAAAAGAGGCTGCTTGCACAATGTGGTTTGTTTATTACAGGAGCAAGCAAGCTTCAGTGAACAAAAAGATCACTTCTAAGTTCCTATCATCTTTGTTACTCTTCTTCACAGTGCTTCTGCTTTGTTAACATATGCTTACACCACAAACTAACCCAAAATGACAGTAAGAACAGCCCACTCTGCTACCATACAAAACACTACTGCTCTCCAGCAAGAAAGGAATGATGGTGGAGAGGTTCATCTTGTTCCTCTGGTGTTCAGAGTATGGTGGTCTGAGCTCTGGAGTTTCTAGTCTGCTGTTACAGATGGTTGTGGCCTCTCCATATACCCACCACATTACACACATACAGAAGCTGGAATAAAGGGCTTTAAACTAGACTTGAGGCAGCCAAGTAACAAAAATTAATTTGTGGTTAAAAACAGTGTCAGTCAAACAGCTGAAATCTAGTAGCAGTGGGAGAAGGCAATAGTATCAAAGAACAGAAAAAGTGTTGCCACTCCAGAAATACCTTAGACATTTGTAACAATACTAGGAATGAAAGAATAAAGGGAAGAACTGGAAACCTCTGCCCTGAAACAACTTTAATCTAAAAAAGAAACTGAGTGTGATTCATTCAATTCACACTGCTCCAATATTGACATTGAGAGTACAATTTGCTGAAGAAGCACAGACAGGAAGAAAAGACAGGAAATAGAATTTTTGGATATGGAAAAGGCAGAATTTTGTTTTCAAGTCCATGAAATGGTGAGAAACAAAGTAGTTAACAGCTCCTGTGTAAAAGGGGTAAAGAATGAGATCATGGCTATCCACTACATAATCAGTAGGTAAAGGAACAAGTGTCTGTATTATGCATAAATTACAAATAAATGAAACACGCAACAAAATAAAAAGTCTACTTGTTAATGACAAAAGTGATCAAATACGAGACACAGAAGAGGGTTTGGTTTTTTTAAACTTCAAAAGCAACCTACTTGTAATCAGATATTTTAGTATGAATACCATTAACAGAAGGAAGGTAGGAATATATGTACACTTGCTTAACAGACTAAGAATATTTAAAAGAGCTTACATGAATTAAAGCCAGACAAGACTGATTAAAATTACCCTAGAGTAATTATAGACAACACAACCTCTGAACAAATTTTACCTTCAAGATAAGTTAAGAGGATGGAAGAAGTTACAGAAATTAGGCAAAAGGCAAACACATAATCACCCTTACCCCCAAGAGGAAAATCTGAAAATTTACTGGTCAAAAAGTTTAACTTGAAAGGACATCACTGAAAAAACAAATCCTCATAGCAATTCCACTCCAATTTCAAAGAAAAAAAAATAGCTACAAGAATAGTCTACTAAAATTGGAGTATATTTGGATTTTAAAGGCAGGTTTAAAGTTAAGATCATAATCAAAATTCAGTTCCAAACTTTTGAGCATGGTACCTCCCACTACTTAATTATGAGATCTATGTCTAGGAACTGAAATACTTCAATGCAAACTCTTCCTTAAAAGTCTTCCCTTTGCTTTGCTATCTGACAAAGAAAAAAGCTGAACGCATGCTACATTTCATAAAAACAGGAAGCACAGTCAACAAGGAATTCACAGCTATCCCCCCCAACCCCCCAAAAAAACAGTTACATATTAGATCCAAAGTACTTCTTAGCAATGACTTCCTCTGCTTCATTCATTACAGGAAACAATTCACTGGTTATTTATTAAAAGTGAATGTGTTTACCTTTAGACCTCCTTTGTCATCTGGCAACATTGGAACATTTAAGGATTGCCTACTTCTTGAACAAGGCAAAGATGATCTATTGTTCAGTTTATTCTTGTCTTTGTCTACTTGCATGCATGCTGATGCCAGTAACCGTACAAGCTCTGTGTCTAAAAGAAAACAAATTAAGATATTGTTTAATCTGTTTTCTTTCTGAAATTATGACTGATATGACTGATTATGACTTTCCCTATAAATCCCACATAAGTAATAATTGATCTACCTCTCAAACACAAAGCAGATGAATCCCCAAAATCTTCTTTCTTGGCCTATGTTTCCCATCCCTTCTCCCCACACAGTTGGCTGCAGTCTTACCATCACCTCTCTAAAGGTATTTATCAATATAAACAAACATGCTATACAGTCAGAATCAGTCATGTGTGACCAAGTGAACTGCCTCCTCTCGCACTTTGTAGAAGTTAAGAATGGCATTGTGATGCTCCCTTTTCTCACCTGACGCAGAAGAGAGTAGAGAAAAATGAATATTCTTTCTTCAAGTGTAGGTTGCAGAAAAGAAGCTTGAAATTAAATCCCAAAGAGAAAGGAGATGTTCAGCCTGGACAATGAAGGGACTGAAAAGACACAGTAAGAAAAAAAGGTGGACCAAAAAAAAAAAAATAAAAAAAAGAAAGGAAGAGGAATAAAAAAGAACAAGCATGAGATGAGGACAGGAAAGCAAAAAAAAAAAAATTCTGTAAAACTGTATTTTATAAAGAAGTCAGGAAAAACTTTCAAAAGGGCAGACAGAACTGACCTATATATTCCTCTCGCTGAACAGGTAACAAGACAAACTACTCTGTCCTACAAGAAGTTAGTTATAAGAAAAAAGCATTCACTGTATTTGTTTTCTAAAATGTCATACTATTAGTGACCTACTTTTGACAAAGGGAAAGTGTCCACTAGTGACCAAAACCACCAAAATAAGTAAACACAGAGAAAACAAACATTAATTCCATCAGCAGCAGTGGTTTTTGGCTTCAGATAAAGCAATTCAGGTACAAGGAAAGGTTAACAATAACAAATCACACAGGCTAAACAAACTACAACAAACCCCAAATGTGTTTCATTGAAGCCTCCCCAAAACACGCTGCCTTTTTCTGAAGCACTCCCACAAAAACAACCTCAACCCTGAAGTGTGATTTATTCTCAGCCTTTACAGACCCAGTGAGAGGTTCAGCCAGGAATTCACTAGTTTTGTTCTGACTGCACTCTCTTTAGTGCTGTCCCTTTACTGTTGTTTACAGAGTAGAAATTTCTAGCTCCAGTTGATCACTCTGTGCTAATGACATGACAGAATACCTGGGCCACCACAGTCAAATGCCACCCAACTGGCTCTGGTAACACAAACAACACATTTTGGAGCATCTTCAAAAACAAAGGCAAGAGGGATGTGCAAAATCTGTTATCCCATATATGTATCCATTCATCTAACCAATTAACTCAAAACCCACCATTTTCAGGCAGCATCCTTTCTTGATCCAGTCCAGCATGGACCTCGGCAGATACTTCCTAGCAACTTTAATGTATTTTCTAGATTGGAAGGGATGTTAATCGGTTCATATTGTACATTTCTGCAGTGGTCTTTGAAATAACATACCTGGATCATTCAGCAGCATTATCAGGTCAAAAGCTGTGTATCCATTTTTTGCACGAAGATTGACATCAGCTCCTTGATTTAACAAATACTTTACAACTTCTTTGTTTCTTTGAGGGAAGGAGAAAAAGCATTGCTCATGTTACAATAAAAAAAAAAAAGAAAGAAAACCCTAATATTCCATTTTCATCCTTTCATATCACTGCTCCTCAATTAAAGATCAGAGTTTTACCTTTTCTATAGCTAACCAAGTCTAAAATTTGTCCACAAGGTATTCAGAAGCTCCCATGATTTCTTTGTCAGTCACTGTATGAATTACACTAATCAGCATGCAGAAAGTCAGTCTAAAAAACCTAAACTGCTTCTTAAGGTGACCCTTTCAAACTGACTCTGGAATTTGTTGCAAATACATTCCCAATGGAAGGCCATTAATGCCCAGGGCAAAAAAGCAGATGGAAAGACAAAGGTCAGTCCAGTAGTCATCATATACCATCACTAATACTTCAACACAACTTCATATTCAGAACACATTAAGAAATTGCATATAAAAAAGCCAAATTGACTGAAGATAATTTATAAACTCCAGCAGTACTTCACTTAATTAGAGATATAAAATACATAATTGAGAAGGCACATTATCACTTCCTTGAGCTGTTTAAAATGCAAAACCAATCAGCATTAAATGATAACCAGCACAAACAGCTTCCAACAAAAGCTCATAAAAGCTAGCTGCATGAAAGGAACTCACCATTCCCATTAGCCCCTCTCCCCTCATACACCTGAACAAATAAGCAGGACTTGCCTTGTGAGTTAAAAACAATACTGCAATTCAGCCCACAAAATAAGCAAACAGACAACAAAGCTAGAAAAAATATATTTAATACAAAACTCCTCTTGAGCAGAGACTGACCTCATATAAAAACAAACTCTGACACTCATAAGCAACACAGAACAAAAATGTTAAGTAACAATAGCTGACTGCAAACTCTAATACTGAAGCTGACAAACAGATCTCAGCCACTCCACTTCAGAGCATTACTTCTTATTGTACAAATTAAGTTTTCACTTCTGAACTCACTCCAGATAAAATCAACCTAAAATGGAGAATGTTCCTCCTCTCTTCTAACAAAAATTCTGCTTACCCCCACCACAGCTCGTCTGCATACTTCCCATTACTTTTCTTCTCTTCCTTAAAACTGTGTCATCCCCTCATCCTGCTTTCAAGTCCTGCACCCTGAGGGCACATAGAGACACAATCCTTTAGTGTCCCTCGCTCACACAGACCTTGTCTGCTCCAACCTTCAAACCAGAGACCCTCCACACCACTCTTGGTCCTGAGAAAGGGTAAGGTGAGGCTCTGAGGAGTCTAAAGATTTCCAGTTGTTACGAAAATTTGCAACTGGCTCATGCCAGCCAAGGAGAGAAGCTAGGATGCAAAGTATAGAATTACAAGGGTAAATATTTATTCATGCACATGAGGTGTCCCAGCCAAATCGGGGCACACTGAATGTGGTTTTACACAGGGTTCTTGTACCTTTCAAGCATTTAGGTACAACACAATTTGACTAATCACCAACATCCACACTATCGATTACTAATCATAGTAAAACTTCGCAAAGCAACTGTATTTCTGCAGCATTCTTGCTGTTTTGTCTCTTCATCCACATGTCCCTGGAGTCATTCTTGCTATGGTTACTTATCTATGATGCCAGACAACAATGACAGGGTTTCAAAGATCTCTAAGAGGGGCTATGATGCTGCTGTTGTCTTGGTTGACTAGGGGTATCTTTTATCCTTCACAGAGAGCTCTTAAGCTTCCAAGAAGCCAAGTCCTTACTTCCAGGGATGGGATGTCCTTCTGGTCCTTCCACTGAGCTGGTCTTCTTTAGTTTGTTTTACTTAAGCATGAATAATATCAGTCTCCAATAAAATTCCACTACCTCAAACATTAAATGTATTAAAAAAAATAATACACTTTCATACTATAAAGATGGACTAATATAATAGGGAAGGGAATTTTCATAACACAGTCCTCCAGGAAACTGAAAGGGCAGTATATGAACACATGCAGCACTCAGCTGCACTGTGCGCTTCCACAGACATGAGAAGTGACTGAGTACAGGCAAGGGGACGTGCCAGCAGCCCTGCACATCACTTTCTGCTGGCTGCTTCTATTCCACCTGTGCACCAGGGTGGCTGCTGTTAAGCAGAATGGCCTCACCAGAAAAACTGATCTTCAGGCACTTTTGTGAAATGCCTATCGCTACTATCAGTACTGTGTTGGTGAAGAAGCAGAGAATCTTATCTTAGAATCATAGAACAGTTTGGATTGGAAGCGACCTTAAAGATCATCTAGTTCCAACCCCACTGCTATGGGCAGGGACACCTCCCACTAGACCAGGTTGCTCAAAGCCCCATCCAACCTGCCCTTGAGTGTTTCCAGAGATGAGGCATCCACAACCCCTCTGGGCAACCTGTTCCAGTGTCTCACCACCCTTACAGTGAAAAATTTCTAATATCTACTCTAAATCTACCCTATTTCAGTTTAAAACCGTTACCCCTCATCCTATCACTACACTCTGACAAAGAGTCCCTCCCCCTTTATGTACTAGAAGACTGCTATAAGGTCTCCTCGGAGCCTTTTCTCCAGGCTGAACAACCCCAACTCTCTCAGCCTGTCTTCACAGGAGAGGTGCTCCAGCCCTCTGATCATCTTCGTGGCCCTCCTCTGGACTTGCTCCAACAGGTCCATGCCCTTCTTATGTTGGGGGCCCCAGAGTTGGATGCAGTATTATAGGTGCCAAGTAGAGAGGCAGAATCACCTCCCTCAACCTGCTGGCCACACTTCTTTTGATGCAGCCCAGGATGCAGTTGGCTTTCTGGGCTGCAAGCGCACATTGCCAGCTCATGTTGAGCTTTTCATCAACCAACACCCCCAAGTCCTTCTCCTCAGGGCTGTTCTCAATCCATTATCTGCCCAGTCTGTGTTTGTGTTTGGCATCGCCCCAACCCACATGCAGGACCTTGCACTTGGCCTTGTTGAACTTCATGAGGTTTGCACAGGTACACCTCTCCAGCCTGTCCAGGTCCCCCTGGATGGCATCCCTTCCATCCAGCACGTCGACCACTCCACACAGCTTGGTGTTCTCAGCAAACCTGCTGAGGATGCACTTAGTCCTACTGTCCATGTCGCCAACAAAGATGTTGAACAGTACAGGTCCCAGTACGAACCCCTGAGGAACACCGCTCGTCACTGGTTGCCACTTGGACATGGAGCTGTTGACCGCAACTCTTTGAGTACAGCCATCCAGCCAATTCCTTATCCACCAAGTGGTCCATCCATTAAATCTATGTCTCTTCAATTTAGAGACAAGGATGTTGTGTGGGACAGTGTCCAATGCCTTGCACAAGTCCAGACAGATATCAATTGCTCTTCCCTTATCCACCAAAGCTGTAACCCCATTGTAGAAGGCCATCAAATTTGTCAGACATGATTTGCCTTTAGTAAAGCCATGCTGGCTGTCATCAATCACCTCCTTATTTTCCATGTGCCTTAGCACAGTTTCCATGATCTTGCCAGGCACAGAGGTGAGACTGACTGGCCTGTAATTCCCCAGGTATTCTTTTTTTTCCCTTTTTAAAAATAGAGGTTATGTTTCCGCTTTTCCAGTTGGCAGGAACTTCACTGGACTGACACGACTTCTCAAACATGATGGATAGTGGCTTAGCAACTTCATTCGCCGGTTCCCTTGGGACCTGAGGATGTATCTCATCAGGTCCCAAGGAATTGTGCACCTTCAAGTTTCTCAGATGATCTCAAACCTGATCTTCTCCTACAGCGGGCAGCACCTAACTCTCCAAGTCCCTCCCTTTGCCCTTTGCGACTTGGACAGTGTGACTAGAGCACTTGCTGGCAAAGACTGAGGCAAAAAAGTCGCTGAGTACCTCAGCCTGCTCCATATACCAGGCAACCAGGTCTGTTTCCTTCCGGAGAGCCCACATTCTCCCTGGTCTCCCTTTTATCACTGATGTTCCTGTAGAAGCTTTTCTTGTTGCCTTTGACATCCCTGGCCAGATTTAACTCTACCTGGGCTTTAGCTTTCCTAACCTGATCCCCAGCTGCTCAGACAATTTCTCTGTGTTCCTCCAAGATTACCTGTCCTTGCTTCTACCCTCTGTAGGCTTCTTTTTTCTGTTTTGAGTTTGTCCAGGAGCTACTTGTTCATGCATGCAGGCTTCCTGGCATTTTTGCCCAACTTCTTCTTTGTTGGGATGCATCACTCCCTGAGCTTGGAGGAAGTGATCCTTGAATATTAACCAGCTTTATTGGGCCCCTCTTCCCCCCAGGGCTTTATCACATGGTACTCTGCCAAGCAATGTACCTACATGTGGACCATCTTATGCAGGTCCCAGGAACTACTTCAGAAAATTTTCACAAAGCAATGACAACCTGACCTCCTATTTTTCCCCTTTGTTGCACTTTCATAGCTCAATGAGATTTGTTGAATAAAGATAAAAGCTGGAGCAGAATATCTGCATTTGTACAATTAACATAAGCATTACCAGGCAGTGAAGCGAATCTTCACCTCCATGAGGGCCTTGTCTACAGAAATGGAGAAAAGTTCACCTTCCTGAACTGAATATCCTGTATTCTGACAATGCCAAGTATATGACAGAGATCACGTGTGAAGTACCAGGCCAATTTCTGGAGTCTTTAAGTGTCTACCTGCATTTGTAACGTAGCTTTAGAGAAAATGACAATCAGTTCTCCAGTGGGCACATTTCAGAAAACTCAATGAAAACTAAAGGCTGAATAGAGGAACATAAGAATGGGTTTAAGACTAGATAATAAGGCACATAGAAGGGTGATTGCCTTGAAGTTTCACAACTTGATGTAGGCCTACAACCCTGGCACAGGGTGATACTCTCTTACAAAACACTAAAAAACATTGAAGGATGGAAGTTGGAATATGCACTAAAGCTCCTAGTGCCTGCCTGGAGCACCATGTTCCTAGCACTTACTGAGCAAGATTCAAGTTCCCAAATGTGCCACTCATTCTGAAATACGAACGCCATCCAGGTCTGCTCTGAAAAGCGGAGTGCAGTGCAAGAGTCATGAAAAACTGACGCCACAAGTCTCTCAATTTCTTGTAAGACTCCTCTGCTTCCAGAGTCAGTATCAAAAAGATTTTTTTCTGCTGGGACGTAAGAAGAATGAATCTTCTTTACTGCTAGACACAAAGACAGCATGTATCTTACCCATGGTATGTGGCCTGCATTAGTGCTGTCCAGCCATGAACATTATCCTGTTTGTCAATATCACCATTTTTCTCAACAAGAAGCTGAACAAGGGGCAGCTGTCCAGTTACGGCCGCAATCATTAATGGAGAAGCACCATCAACATTGGTAATATTGACCTGACATGGGTCTTCATCAATGATCTCCTTAACCAGCTGAAAGTTTCCTGTAAAACAGTGATAAAACATAATCCACATGAGCATCAGAGAACTGCTTAGCCAATGAATTCATATGTATTTCGATTTGCTGACATTGGTCTACATTTAGTGGAATTAGAAAAAATAAAGTACTAAAGCAAATGCAACACTAAAGCTAAATATTCGTATTGAACTTTGGTCTTTTAGTTGATCAGTACATCTCCCCAGGCTACATAAAATCGTGGCATAAGCATGAAGCACTGTTTTCCCTCATTTTTCCCTACCTGTACACTTATAGTACAACCAAGAATCATTTTCTGACATTAACGACTAAGCTATAAAGGCTGTAGAAAATGCAGTGCATCCCACATATGAAGACACGAGTAGGGAATATTTCTATTAAATTTCCATAAGATGATGTCATGCAAGGAAAACTGATGATGCTGAGACACCATGATTTCTCCTTCAGCAGGGTGAAGATCCCTGTTGCATTTCCATAGGCTGAAATCACAGAAAGCAAAAATTTCAGAAACAAAGAGATTGAGTACAAAGGCACTCTGAAAGGTGGTGGCGGCCATCCTTGCCTTAAGCAGATAGAACAACACCCTATGTCACACTTACACATAAGTTCCTCTTACAAAGGTGGTTCACTGATTCTAAAGACTACTGATACTATTCCACAACCTCCCAAGGAATTAATCTATGCCAGCGCTCAACTTTCTTATATTCAGAAGTTTTTTTTAACTCTGCCTCCAATATTTAAACTAAATCTCCAATGCAAAACTTCCCTTTTCCTTGCTCAAGAGTAATGCATTATTCCTATCATCTTTCCAGTTGTTTACAAGAGAACCTAACATTCAAGTTTCCACATAAAGAGGCTGGTAGCCACCGAGTTCTTGTCTAGGTTATGAAAAGCAGTACAAAATATGCTACTGAACATATTTTAACCAGGTTGTGGATTTTTTTCTAAATCTCAATAAAGGTAGGAACAAGCACTTTTTAAAAATTTATGAGGCAGGGTCATCTTAAGCAGAGAACTTAAGCTCACCCAGCTCCCTTACTTTTTTGATGACATATGGCAGGCAAAAGCAGGGAAGAAGCTAAGAGGAAAAAAAAAGTTCTCTGTGACCGAACATGTAACACCATAGGAATAGGGGCAAGAAGCAGCAAATCAACTGCCATGCAAATGGAAAAACTCTCACCTTTAAAAAACCTTCAGATGGTAAACTGTTTCATGATACAAGCTGCCTTCAACTCAATCACAGGCACTAACATTTTCCTTGGAAAGTCAGTCAGAATCCCAGACAACCCCTGCAGGCACTTGAATGCGCTCACTGAAACTAACACCCACCCACGCAACTCAGCTAATTTCTTGGAACAGGAAAGATACAAAAGCACAGAACTACTTTTTTTATGTCCCAATTAAGTAAAAGACAGCAGGTGGCTTTTTTAACACAGATCTGCATCACAGACTTTGTTAAAAAGAAACCCTGGAACCTACAGAGACTCCAGAATTGACTTTGAACTCTGGCCTGAACACTTCTTAAACTAGTGAGTTGGTTTGTTAATGGTGCTGCTACCCATAGCAAAGTACTTCAGAAAAAAACAAAAGGAGTATGCTGACCAGTATTCATTTGACTCCCCCCATAAGACTCCCTCTGACCCAGTACTAACGTTTATAAATCTCAAACTAAAAGTCACAGGGGTACAAGAAGAGCAGCTGAATTCTCTAAATCCTAACAGACCTGAGGCCTTCCTAGGAAGAAGTTTTGGTAGCTGTTGTGGTTTAACCCCCGCCAGCAACTAAGCACCACACAGCTGCTTGCTCACTTCCCCCACAGTGGGATGGAGGAGAGAATCGAAAAAGTGAGAAAACTCATGGGTTGAGATAAAGACCGTTTAGTAAGTAAAGTAAAAGCCATGCACGCAAGCAAAGTAAAACAAGGAATTCATTCACTGCTTCCCATGGGCAGGCAGGTGTTCAGCCATCTCCAGGGCTCCATCACGCACGACAGTTACTTGGGAAGACAAATGCCGTAATTCTGAATGTCCCCCCCTTCCCTCTTCTTCCCCCAGCTTTGTATGCTGAGCATGACGTCATATGGTATGGAATACCCCTTTAGTCAGTTGGGGTCAGCTGTCCCCGCTGTGTCCCCTCCCAGCTTCTTGGGTGCCCCCCACCTTCTTGTTGGCAGGCCAGTATGAGAAGCTGAAAAGACCTCGACCGCCCAGCACCAACCAGAACATTGGTGTGTTATCAACACTATTCTCATACTAAATCCAAAGCACAGCAGTTACTGGAAAGAAAATTAACTCTATCCCAGCTGAAACCAGGACAGTAGCTTACATGTGAGAGAGAGAGAGAGCGCGCGAGCGAGCTCCCAGTACTGCTACCTATCACCTCTTTCTTGTCCACTATTATGTGTGTCCATTTCTAGTTCTGGAAGCCTGAAAAGCCATAAAGTTCCTGAGATGGTGGCTTATGATGGTTAATTGAAAAGCAACTGTTAAACTGCTGTACCAAACCCAGGATGAGATCTGAACACTAAGGCCAGGCTTGACCATTTAAAAAACACATCTAACTTTTCAACAGGAATGCAGTAACAATAAAACTTGGAAGATAATTGTCGATTTAAAGATGTATTGCGGAAATCCATTTGGACAGATGTTGGGAAAAATGGCATTTTCCTTCAGAAAAATCATTCATTTACAAATAATAGTAACAAAAAAGATCTAAATATCCATCAGAAACAGCAAAAGTTGCTGATTCGGAGCTCTCTTCAGATTGCAGTTCCCTGTTGAAAGCAAGGTGAACCACACCAAAGGCCTCATGATTATGTTACAGTCAGGAATGGGTACATGGACAAAAAAACCTGAAATGAGAGGCAGTTGTGCTCAATCCTAAAGCTCACTTACTCTGTATGTACATATCACAGTCAGAAGGGGTAGTGCCAGCTTTCAGTGCTCTATGACCAGATTTTCTATGCCACAGTCACAGAAAGACAGCCCTAGTAAGGATTATTATGTTCACTGCAATGAACAAGGCTGTATTACCAGTGTTTCCTCATTGTCTGGGGCATCTTAGTCCCAAGTATGGGCAGGCTAACTGGAGAAGAAACAAACCTCTTAGGTCTCATGGGACACCTCTCATGACTTCACTGGACATAAGATTTAATCTTACAGGAGAATGACATCTTCCATTATTTGAAAAAAAAAAAATAAAATCAATAGATCTATCAGGAACTTTTACTTATTGCTGAGTGACTATTTTTTTTCTGACTGTCTGTATAGCTAGGGCTGCTAGCATTAGTCTACATGCACTATTAGCTGAAAATATATTTAAATGGCAAAATGCCAATTGCAAGAGCAGTAATAAGATAAGGTTCAAATACTGAATCTTTCTAACCTGCCAAAGACATAGCAAATAGTGCAGAGTTTTCTGACCAGTGATACTATCAGGAACATCAGAAAAAAGTGATAGCCCTGTTTCCCATGCCAAAGCCATCAGATAGCAAGCCTCAAGCCAAACCCATCATTTCAACACTTTTCCAATGCTGGAAGATCCAGGAAAATAGGTAACCAGAAAGCAGTCTGCCATCCACCATGGGTGTAACCCATCAGAGCCTGGATGAAATTGAAATCAACAGGATGACACTCGCTCTTTCTGTTTGCCATGGAACAGTTTTAGCAGTTGTGTGCTCATGAAAGTCACTCTTGCTCATGAAAGTACATGCAAGATCCGAGACACTCTTTTCTTGAAGCAACTTTAAAGAGCAATTACAATGCTAATACAGAGTAGAGGCCAGCATATTTTTTTGCACCACTTAGCACTTTTGTTTTCATGCTTCAAGTTTACCAAGAAGGCAAAAAAAAAAAATCATAATAAAGGTAGCATGGCCTTGGAAACACTAGAACTACTAAATTACACCATTTTGGCATGAAGGGCACAACCAGGAGTTCATAAAGATTTTCTTATATTGCAATGTGAAGAGAAATATATATAAACCACAGAAATAAATGTATTTTTCAAATGAAAAGAAAAATAAGGAAATAACCAAAGTTGTGTAAAAACAGAATGCATCTCAGCTTCCCATGTTAACAAACAAACCTGCTCTGAAGCTACAAGAACCAGATGTGGTAGAAGAGTCCTATCAGTACTCACCCAATTTCAAAGCATGAAAGACATCAGGCTGCCTCTTTTCCATATCTGGAAGAAACATAAATATTTCTATTAGCAATCATTTAAAAAGCAAACATTTCGAGTAAAATTTTTATAGCAAAAACTAACAAAAAATTTACATAAAGGTACTATAAAACGTATGTTAGGATATACATTTATTAAGAACAAAGAAAGCACTGATAACCTTTCTATTCCCTTTGGGAAGAACGACTCACCTGTACGGTTCTCTGCGCAGAGTTAAAGCTACAAACTATAATAAAGCACCAGAACAGGCTTTTGCCTCTCAACTTCCATTCTCTATCAGGAAATTGTATTTGGAAACTTCTGTGTTTCCTGTCTGGAAGACTAAAATATCAATTAAAGAACCACAGTATGGTTCTGCGGTCTGGTGTAATCCTCTGTACAACAGCAAACACTCAAAGAGGACAGGATTATTTTGAAAGGTGACTCAAAAAGAGTTTTACAAGATGTCCCATTTTTATTTCCTCTTCAGTGTTGCTACGTTAATTTGTGAAGGTCACAAAAATAATAGTGATGATTTAACTACGCAGCTTGCTATTTGTGCATTAACAGAATATCCTTCAGCTCCCAGATGATCATCCCCATAATAAGAACTGTTATTATTACAAATTTTAGTATTTCAAGTGAAGGATCCTTCCTTCAACATGCCTTCAAAGTACTTTGAAACTGCTGACACTATGCAATGTGAGGAAAAAATAGTGACATATTTTTCACCTTCTACTCAAGCCAGAAAAATATATCCTCCTCCATCTTCCAAAGCATTACTAACACTACAGAATCAATGGGACAAAAAGATTTTAAGAAAAACAATGGGATGTTGAGAGATTTCCTGAGCCCAATTCTGCTGGTTTTATGATAATACAGAAAAGGCTAATGCTCACAGCTTGACTCCAAATTAAGTCATTTAAAAATGCTGAACAAAAGCAATTGCTAGAAAGCCCCAAAAAACGTAAGAAACTCTTAAGACTGGGAATGAGAGGTGTGGGTCCTATATTTTCTCCTGTTTCAGAAACTGATCTTACAGAAGGAACTGTGTATGATCTCACCATTGGAAAACAGATTTCAAAAGACTAGTTTAGAAAAGGACTCCGTACTTGGCGTGTGAAAAGCTTGGAAGAGAAGCAGCCTCAGGGAGCAGGAGATGCCAGAAGGAAGGACTAACATCTGAGTAAGCTGAAGCAAGAACACGGACAGAACACAGGCAACACCCAAGCCATTTCAGGTAGTTTTGAATTTGTTACTGAAAACAGCCCTGAAAAGAGAGTTGCTTTCTTTTGGGAGGCAATTTGCCCTATCTATGGCAATGGATCAGAAGACAAGTTCCTTTTTTACTGCCTTCCACAGGAGAGAAAGGATCTTTTTTCTTCCCAGGATATACAAGACTCCAGTGCCAGGAGGAGACTGAAGCCATGGTCAAAAATGCAGAAATTTGTGTGGAGGCTTAATATTTTTACTCCTCTCTCTGCTCCAATTAATTACCACCCTTCTGCTGACAGAAACTCCCCATCAGCAGAGGTGACAGGAACACTCACCTGCTTTAACTCAAGTCCAACCTCCTAGCTTAAACAGACTTCTTCAATACTTTAAGTCATATGACTACAGAAGACTCATCAGGCCAACTCTGCCTGCACATGTTCTGTATGTGCAAACACATGGGGCAAGGTATAAAGTGCTGCACTAGCGAATCCCACAGATGTCTGTGTACTGTATGTACTGTAGAGATGTCTCTCTGTGTACTGTAACCAACTGATGTCTATTCCTCAGAGACTGGTCATGAGCAAACGTCTACAGTGAGCCGGTTCTGTCTGGTAGCATGGCTGCATGAAAGCCCTAGATCCAACTTAACCTATGAGTCAACATCTGACTAAGTTAACACCTACTCTGAAGCAGAAAGAAATGTCAGATTTTTGCCCTTGCTTCTTAAAGTACAAGGGAAGCTTGGCCTGTAGGAATGACACCAAACTTAAATAAATATTAACAATGTGGGGGACTGCAGACATTCTACATGGCAGTGTAATACAGACATAATTAGGTATGATTTAAATAAGCCTATTCAGGTATCACAAGTGGCAGAGAGCTTAGAGTGGACTATCCTACCCTACAGGCTTTCTGCCACCATAGCTGGATGGGTGGTAGCATCTGGAAAAGGTTCTTTCTAGGGCTAGCCACATCCTTAGATTTCATAGTAAATACTCCACAGCTGAAAAATCCAGATGCAGCTCTTCTAAACCTCTTGTTAAGCATCTCCCAGCACTGGTCTGCATCATAAAGCACAAATACCTTGAAAAGTGTCCCCAAACAGCCACATACAGAATAAGGTCTCAGTTTCTGAAATGACTTATTGACGTTCAAATGTCCAACACAATGTCCAAACCAAAATGCCTGATTTCAGGAACAGTTTTAATGCATTTCAGTTAGCATAAACAAACTTCTGGAGAAGGAAAAAGAAGCAAATCCACAACACTTTAACAAAACTAACGTAAGACGTTAGTAACACTGTTTTATAGAACCAGCTAAAAATAAAAGCCAATTTGTAAAGATATCTGGGAGAGATATCTGCAATAAGTAAAAAAATTTAAAAAAATGAATTTATTAACATTTCTTACTGTCAGGTGACAGCAAGTAGGTTTAACCTTTATCTTCAATAAAAATAAAAATCCTAGGAAACTACATATAAAAAACCTGACAACAGAATATAAATTTGCTTAGTAACTAAAAAGAAACTTGGAAAATTACTGGTTAAGACACACAATATACTATTCTGTCCTTCTGGCTGGTTATTTTAGTTTAGTTTTGTACATAAGAAAGTATAGTGTGTGTGCCTATCTCTGTGTGTGGGTGCACACACAGAGGCATGTTCACATTTGAGAGGAGGAGGTTGCTTATAAATTTGCTGGTCAATTAAGTATTCCCCTCTCCTGCAAGGAACAGAAAAGTACAGGACATGCCAACTTGTTATTCAACCACATTAATACTTGGTTTTCTTAGAATACACAGTCCACTATCAAAGGACTTTGAGGAGGTTTCATACGTTTAGAGAGCACTAGAAGAAACGGATAGGTTAGCCTCATCTGGCTTTCTGCAAGGCAAGGCTTTCACAGGCTTTCTATGCGACACCCAGCGAAGATAATCCAATGATGAGTTTTAGAAAAGCATTTAACCTTGATTGCAACAGTTAGAAATTGCACACCTCCACTAAGTCACTCCAGGTCCAAGCTTCACCACAAAACATAGCATCTTATTTCCCATTCAAATTCTTCTAATTAAACTCACAGGTTTTTTCTTTGGCTGCTACACAAAAAGGTCCTCCAGTATTGGACTTCCTGTCCTTAACGTGAACACTTTATTAATCACACCTCTTAACCACCTCCTCATGAAACTAGACAGATTGAACTTCTTCAGTCTTTCCTTAGAAGGCAGGTTTTCTAGATTTTCTATCTTTTAGGTTTTCTTTGAGTTTGCAATATCCTTNCTAAACTCACAGGTTTTTTTCTTTGGCTGCTATACAGAAAGGTCCTCCAGTATTGGACTTCCTGTCCTTAACGTGAACACTTTATTAATCACACCTCTTAACCACCTCCTCATGAAACTAGACAGATTGAACTTCTTCAGTCTTTCCTTACAAGGCAGGTTTTCTAGATTTTATATCTTTTAGGTTTTCTTTGAGTTTGCAATATCCTTTCTTTGATATCCTATTCTGTTTTTGATGCCCCTTCTTTAGTGCCATTTCAAGTAGGCCTTTGTAATTTTCTCCCTAAATGACCACCTATACCATGTGTTTTAAAAGCAAAAATAAATTTAAAACATTCAAGCGTTTTAAAACGTTTCACGTGATTTTTATTGCAGGACAGGAATCTCATCACGCTAACATGGAGGAAATATGCTGAAGTTGGGCGTTCCTGCCTCACCCACGGTAGGTGTACCTACTCCAACGTTTTCAAAATACTCTAGATACAAATTATAAAGAACATGGTGTACATACAAAATAACCCCTTTGATTTCTAAGTAGGCAATCAAAACTTCATGAAAGTGAAATAAAAAACTAATGCTCCATACCTGCCTGGGGTCTGATCGTTGTGAGAGATTCCAGGTAGTCCTTCATGTCTTTGTGTTTGAAGCCAACAGAGATTTCAAAAGGTGTTTTATGTAGTACATTTAGGTGATCGGGATTGGCACCTTTCTCCATGAGCTGCTGTGCCAAGCTCACCTTTCCACTAACAGCTGCCAGCATTAAAGGACTCCAGCCCATAGTCTTCACAGCGTAATTACAGTCAGCTCCCCAGTCTAGTAACAGATGTACCACTGCCTCATGTCCATGCTGAGCAGCTGCCATTAGGGGAGTGATATCGGGTAGGTCATCTCTGCTGCTGTTGAGTACGTTTGTGCTAAAATGGTCATAATTGTCTACAAAAGCTCCAGATTCCAGCAATAATTTCACCATGCTGACGTGGCCGCCTCTGGAGGCCATTGTAAGGACACTGGCTCCTAACTTATTCTGCGCATTGAGATCAGCACCGTTCTCCAGCAAGATGTGAGCCACGCTTAGATGTCCAAACCTTGAGGGAAAGAGATAAGGAGGAGAGTTAACACTTTGGATGGCAGAGGCTTCTCAAAGAAAACCGACATACTCTGAACACGGAAAACTTTGTTACCAAATTTGCCTAATACACTATGTGGGATCATGCACGCATCACTGAAAGTGACAGTGGTGACCTTACTGGACAGGAACAATCAACAGCTGAGGACTGTAAACTAAACCATTCCACATGTACCAGTGACCATGCTCATAAACCAAGCACGTATTTTAGACAATGTTCTGGTCAAAGCAGCAATGTGCTAGCCTCATTTACAACCACACGACATCAACACTTAACTTCCATAAACCACAGAGTCACTTTCATCCTCTTATATCCAGGGCTGTATCACAATCAGGAATCAAAGCCGGTTTGTTTGCAGCTATCTTAGTTAAGTACCCTCATCACTATTGAACAAGTAGAGTAAAATCTTCAGAGTCAATGCTAAAAAGGGGGGGAAGACCATTTTATCAACTGGATAGCCAATCTTCTGTATCTGCATCATCCCTTGCTTTCCAGTTGTGAACTNCCTAAAAAAAGGAGGGGGGGGGGGGAAGACCATTTTATCAACTGGATAGCCAATCTTCTGTATCTGCATCATCCCTTGCTTTCCAGTTGTGAACTGTCAACAAACCCCCACAATGGAAGAAGGCTCACAGAAGACAGGCATGTGCCCATAAAGAAAATAGCGAGTGGTGACAGATGTTGTAAAGAAAGCTGAACTTCTCTCAACGCAAAGGGGAGCAGAAGGTGGCCTTTGTTTTAGAGGAACAGCTCTATCAGCAGAGTGGGACAACTGGCTGTGAGAATGGCCTTCCCTAAAACAATCAATAGGAAATATTATCTTTCTGAGTTAGCCAGACCAGCATGGGGGAAGTGTCTACGCAGCTCATCCCAACACAGAGCACCAAAACTGAGCTACCAATGAAAGAAATTTTGAAGAGAGCAGGGGGCTTGAGCTGGCTTCCAGCGACACATTCCTTCCCAGCAACTGGGGACACCCAACATTGTGATGTTGAGCATACAGGTACTGCTAATGGGCATGCTATTTGTTTTGTGGTTCAACTGTGTGTTGCAGTTCCTATGTTACGTGCTTGTGTTACTATTTCAGGAGATTGCTGTATCACTAGGCTTAATCAAATTCCTGTGTAACATCAAATATCTTCCAATAAGGGAACTTGGTATTAAAGCATTAAACCCTTCTTGTGTGGAATAGCCAAAAGAACTTGGTCAGGGTATCGAACTCTGACACCAGTTTCACCAGTAACCCAGCTTTAACACAGCTTGACTATCAGAGGCTTTTGTAGTTTGTCAGTAAGCAAACGACAATCATGCATGCCATACACCCAACCAGCTACTTAACCATGAGAAAATGGAAACCCTTTACTGTTCTTCAGCTCAGCTATCCCACATTTTAATAAACATAATACATTGACAGGATGTGTACTTTTGTGCTTTTGTTGCAGATATCATGCATTTCTATATGCTTGAGCAGTGTTTAACACAATCGAGCTTTCATCCTGAAAGCAGCCTTTGTACACTGCAGCAAAGGAAATATTAGTTGAGGAAATCCCGAAGAATGCTACTAACCACTAACAGCAGACAGGAGACCAAAACTCCCTAGTTTCCTTTCAGAACGTACATAGTTGCAGAAGGAAGCCTCCAGGGCCTGTCTAGTCCCTAGGTCTATCCTGGTAGCCTTTACTACGTCACCTCAGTAGAGCGTGCAACCACTGTACACATGATTAATTTTATGCATATATGCTATCTCCTGTCCAATTTCAACAGGACTAACCACAGCCGGAAAATTAAACATGTGCATAGTTCAAAAACTGTGTTTGTACAAACACTATGTTTCCTTTATGGTTATCCATTAAAAAGAAAAAAGAAACATGCTCTTCCACTTTAAGCCTCCTCTCCAGGTTTCAATGATATCTACAGTACTTTTCAAATGGCAGCAAGTAATTTCTTTAAAACAGTGAGAGGGCTATAGTGATTTGAGTTTATTGTTTTTAGAGAATAAGCGTATGGTTTTCATTAAGGGAAAAAAAAAATCTAAGAATGTTTCTACAAGTTTTTTTCCCTTTCTTAACCTTCACAAAATAACAAAATTGTTGAACCTTGTCTTCCTTGTTCTTACTGGGAAACCAGCTGTGTGACTCATTCTTTGGGAACTTTCTATGGGCTTTAATTGAAAAGAGAAATGTTGACTTTGAAACAGACTCTTTTCTTCCACGTATTTTAATGTTATGAAACAAGAAAAAAAAAACAAACCCAAAAAACATTTATCCTCTCAATTAAACATTCAGTTATTACAGGAAAAGACTGCCCTCCAACCTTGCAAAACACGTCCATAAACCCAAAGGGTACTTGTATATATACAAGATAAGCGCCATACAGGAACCTCCCACAACCCAGCAGTGGGTTACACGAAGCACAGCGTCACTGATGCAGAAAGCAATCCAGTTTTGTCATTAAAAAAACCTCAGCAATGGTTTTCTATATCCTCCGGCGAGCCACTTAAGAAAATACAAAAAAAAAAAAACCAAGTGAAATGAATTATTACTTGTTTGCTTCAGAATGTTTTATGTCAGAGGTTTTCAACAGGTAGATAAGATAGACACGTGCCAAAAAGTAAAAATGACAGAAAATGAAGCAAGGGTGTGCACATATCTTATTTCCACAGAAGGAAAAAGGAGTGTTTTCACATTCAGTTTACCTCTGACAACAATTGTGCACTGGTTTAACCCAAGAAACAGCGAGCGCAGCTCCAATCACCACACCGCTAACACAGACAGGGAAAATCCTAACGCCCCAGCGTGCTACTTACCCAAATTTAAACCCTACAACCCCTCCTCGCACCCCACCCCACGCCCACCCTCCGGGAACCCAACAGGTGATTCCCCCCGGGGATAACTACACCAAGCGACGACCCACCGCGGCCTACAACATGGCGCCTCCCCGCCCGCCCTCACATACGATGACTCGCCTGGGACAACCACCACCACCCCTCCCAGCGCTCTCGGGCGCCCTCCCCCGGCCTGGGCAGCGGGATTTGGAGGGCGAGAAGGGGCCGAGCGCCGGCGGCAGACCCGGGGCGGGGAAGGNTCCATCCGTAATGGTTCCTGCTCTGTACCGAGGCCCCCTTCCGCAGCAGGAACCGCACCAGCTGCTCGTGTCCCCCGGCGGCGGCAAACTGCAGCCCGGTGTTGCCGGCCTCGTCGGTGCAGTCCACGGGCACGGCGGGGGCCGGCGGGGCGGACGCTTCGCCGCGGGGCTCCGCCGCCGCCGCCTCCTCGGTACCGCAGGAGGAGGGGGCGGCCGGGTCGCCGCCGCCGCCGCCGGGCAGCCCTAAGAGGCGCCGGGCGGTCTCGCAGTCGCCCTGCTCGCAGGCGCGGAGGAAGAGCTGGACCTGGGGGGGCACCCCCCACCCCCCCANGGGCCCCGGCCGCTCTCGCACGGCGGGGAGGGGAAGCCGGGCCTGGGCCGCACACCACGCTCCTCGGAGCCGGCAAGGGGCTTCACCGCTCGGCCCAGCCCGACCCGGGGGCCTGGGCGCCTCTCCCCGCCGGGCCGCCTTTCCCTGTCCCCACTGTGTCACCCCTCCTCGCCGTGGGTCACGGCGGCTCCTGCCCCCTTCCACAGGTGTTTTCTGTCACCCACTCGCATCTGGGCTGCAGCCGTGTTCCTGCTGCCATTACTGACCCCCGTACGGTGAAGAGTTCTGCCCCGGGGTCACCGCAGCAAACCTTCACTGTAGGGCTTGTTTGCTTTTGGGCTTATTTCCTCTCACCTGACACAACAATCCCTTTTTTCTCTGCTTCGTAACATGGTTTCTACAGCCCATCACGGTCCCTCTCTTGTCAGCCCCACTCCACTTACATGATACTGCAGCCTTCACTTGCACCTTCCTGCTTTTTTTCCCTCGGCTCCAAACTGGTCTCTTCCTTCACTGAGATACGGGATTCCCAGTCGAGTCATTCCCCAAAAAACCCATATATTCCCTGCCCCTCAATAACGCTGACCAGTTGGTCCTTCTGTTTAAAAAGTTTGAGCATAAAATTCTGATTTCTTGTGGCGTTTCTAAGTATCTTCTCTTTAGCTTCAGCCTCCCAGGTAACCTGAAATCTTTTACAGGTTACATTGATTCACAAAGTGAGGGGAAAAAAAATAAAGTGCCAATGAAATAACTCTTGAACTGCAGCTGACCAGTCACTTAAGGATACTGTGTCGTGTCCCTATAAGTTTGGGCAGGTTGTTCTCTATTAAAATCACGGAATCACGGAATCTTCAGAGTTGGAAGGGACCTCTAGAGATCATCTAGTCCAACTCCCCTGCCAAAGCAGGATTGCCTAGAGCACATTACTCAGGACTGCATCCAGGCGGGTCTTGAAAATCTCCAGAGAAGGGGACTCCACAACCTCCCTGGGCAGCCTGTGCCAGTGCTCTGTCACCCTAACTACATTGACCTCAGTGACAGAACACGGCACTTACTGCAGTGGTGGAGGGTTTGGGGACAAGAGGACTAGGAGAGGTTATGGCAAGTGTAGTGAAGCCACCAAATGCCACTAAAATGAAGCCATCCCCTGGGTTTAGGCAGTGACAGCCATATCTTCCCAGTTATGTGGCTTTCTGCTTCTGATACACTTTCAAATCCAGATTGCCAGACCATCATGGCAAAGGGCCAAATATGTTACACTTGGGGAAAGACTCCTGCAAACAAGAGTCATGGCTGTGTTTATGGCCCCTTAAACTGGTTCTCTGGGAAAGTGCTGTTCACAGCAAAGAAAAAAAAAATTACGTAAACCTTTGCAATCTTATCATTACAGAAAGAATGGGACAAATTTCTAGACAGGATAAATACTTAGTGATGCTTCCTCCGTTATAGATACCATGTGTTAGCTCATGTAAATTATGTAAATGTCTAACATACCTAATTACGTTAACTAATTTCCTTAAGTATAAAGATGCTTATAGTGGTTATCTTCAGAGGCAAGATACATGGCTAGGTAGACTTTTGGTCTAGCCAGTACAACCATTCTTACATTACAATAGTATGAGGAGCTTGCCATTATCAATAAAGCTGGATGGTGCAACTCATTCTGTAAGATTTTGGAGCTTGGAAGAAGGGAATGGCAAGAGTGATTAATGCAATACATTATTCATGATTCTAGAAAACTGGGTCATACTTAGCATATCAAAGTGCATGCTTGGATATAGTCAAATTAGTGACAGAATCACTCCAGTTTATCTTTGAGATAAGGTACTGAACATGGTGATCGTACAAATTTATGTTATGTAGCTGATGATTACTCTACCAAATTCTACTAATGGTTTGAAGCTCCAGACAAAGATATCATGAATGTAATTAGGAACGTAACAGCAAAAGATGCAGCTCTTATTTTAAGAAACTCATGAGTAAGCAATAGGAAATATTTGTTGGGGTTTACAAAATGAGAGGAAATTATTTGCGCTAAATTCTGCTGCTGTCATCTGATGGTCATCACTATCTTCAGTCAGCATCTTAGGCATTTATACAGTTATGATCACTCAGTGATTTCTGTCACTGACAGAGAATCAAAATATCATGAGGCAAGGGAAAAATAATCAGATCTCTTCTGAAATCAATGAAGTGCTATAGAATATTGTCCTGGTTTGAGCAACCCAGGACTAATTTCTCTTCTAACACTTGGGAAAACTGCAGTTTTAGAAAACTCTAGCATCTGAATTTGTGAAAATATCTACTGTATAGCCAGCTACGGTATGTGGGTTCCAAGGTCTCAGTGTTTTTGAGCTTGCGAGGTGCAGGAATGAGGAGGAGTGAGACCCGGGCACTCGACCCAAGCTGGCCAACAGGATTATTTCATACCATGAACGTCACATTCAATGCAAATTAGAAAGTTTGCTGTGAAGTACTCTCTCTCCCTTGATGGCTGCCGTCCTGAGAACTTCTTGCCCCGGTCCTAGACCCCTGAGGCCTTCCCTTCCTCCTGAAGCTATAGCGCTCGCAGTGTCCGACATATGCTGTCCACTGCTGGGAGTACACAGCTTCCTACTGACAGAATTGGCTGAGTATGATGCTTGTATGTTTTATATTGGCATCAGGATCAGTACTGGTTCTTTAGTATTATTAATGTTAACTATTTAGTCATACTCTCCTAAATCTGTTTCTGTTTCAACCCTCGTGTTTCCTTGTTTCTTCACGATTCCCCTTCCCGGGTGGGGAGGGGGAATCGGATCATAGAATAATTGTCTAAATGACAATAAATTGTTGTGGGTTTCTCAAACCATAACAAATATTCTCATGGTGATGCAGTACCAAGCTCTCTAAAAAATATAGGACTTGATTTCTTCACTAATGAAAGAACATCCTAAGCCCTACAAACTGTTCATTAGGGTAAGAGGATGGAGAAAGCTTAGGTTGGAAGATAATACAGAAGAAAAAAAAACCAAGATTCTCTAGTGCAGATTGTGTATTACTTGTTCAGAAGGTTTGTCCAAACTGCCTCTGGTTTGTCCAGTCAGGGAAAAATGCATTGCTTTTGACAAGAAATTCCTTCACATCAGCAATGTGCTGATTTGTATAGGTCAGTGTTGGATTTCTCTCTCTAAAATAACTTAAAATGACAGAGAAAAAACTCATGAATGAAAAAATTACTGTAGACTAAAGGAGACGAGAAAAGTGCAAGGAACAGAACAGGCCCACCAAAAAAAGCAGAACACATAAGGCACGAGCAAACATGTGAGGCCAACATTTGTGAAACCTTTCTAACAGAAGTCTCCACAGCAAATGATATCAAAACACGAGCAGGGAGATAAATGGGCCAATATAAGCTTTATTAAAGCTACTCATAATACAAGATGACATAAAGGAGATAAACTTAGAGCCATCGTTCTGCAAGAGACAGAACCCATCATTTGCAAAACAAAGCCTAGGAAACCATTAGGGCATGTAAGGTACCTGTAGAGCTAGTAAGGTAACTATAATATGGCAAATGTGCAGTGATATAGAACTACAAATTGGCCAGGTAACATGACAAAAAATTCCGTTGCTCTTACAGTAGTAATAGGATGTAATACATTTGGACACATTCTCATACCATGACACACGAGCAAATTTCTGCCTCATATAGAATTCAGGTTCACATGATATGGAAGACTATAAAGTTACCATCGTAATTAAAAGCATCTCAGAAAGGGAAAAATGCAAGTAGTCAAGCAATCTGTTCCAAAGAAATTCAGAAAAATAGAGATAGCTGACTCAGTCATAATCTTCATTATGAAAGTCTGGGGATGATGGCATCTCAAATCCCCCAAAACGATGGCATTATTTTCATGGCAATTCAAGCAGTAAAATTTTCTCCTGTAAAACCTTACTGATGTGAATCACAAGGAAGTCATACTTCTGAGAAAAAAAACTGAAAGTTTTAGCATCTGTTTTGTGTGAAGACTCTTATCTCCATTTTAAAGAAAAACATAGACACATATATTAGACATACCGTCAGAGGAAAGCAGTTGTTTCTCCAGTATCATCACGTTCATATGTTAACTTTGGTGCTTTGAGACATAGAAAAAGAAATCACCTTGAAAAATGAAAAAAAAAAAAAAAAGTGGTGGTAAGTGCCTACAGTATAAGATGACTAAAATTAATTCCACCATGTAACGTCCCCTTGAGTTCTTGGTTCAGAATTTTAATCATGGCATGTATAGCAGGTCTCCACTTCATCTACTATAGCCAGCTGCTATAACTTTGAGATGAAATTACTTCATTTATATGTTTCTGAATATGCCACAATTTTGATCAAACTTTCAAAAATTATTTGCAGCTTGGTATTTTAATTCATGGTGTCTGCACCAGAACGCATGAAAGATCATTCAGGTATCCAATATAACAGACCTCAAACAATCCCTTCAGTAACATGTCACGTCATACCATATTCCATGCACAGAACTATGTTCCAATAGTTTTTGACAGCTAAGCTTGCTAGCCATGGCTTCCTTTATGTACTGTAACTGGTCTACTGCCAGCAGTTCATGCTGGCTATTTAGATAATAAGAACATTTATATATCAACAATACATACCTATAGCAAGGAAATACACCAATGGATGCCTTTGGCATGCACACCCTTACTACCTTTAAGCTATCCTGGCTTGAATATGACCTTTTGAATGGGATATTTTGCACACGTGTATGTGTATATGTATGCATGTAGACATATATATTTACATATGCACATTCACGTCCTACAGAGATCTGCAAACTGGCACAAGTAATCCACTGACTGCTGCCTGTTTTTACTGGCGTGTCACTATGAGCATTACACAGCGTTCATCAGCCTGATGGAAGATCCCTGAAATAGCTGACAGTTTCTATCTCACTCATCAAGTCTGTGTTTTCAATCTGTTTTATTTTTAGGCTTCTTGTACCCACTGTTCTTCCTCCCATCTAAATTCCTGACAGGCTCTGCCTCTGCGCTATGCACCCAGCTTCACCCTCAACGTGAAGCCCATCCTGTAGCACAGGGTCCCCACCGAAGCACCAAGGACCTCGGCGCCCACCTTTCGGCGCAGACCTGCAGCTGGGAAAGCAGGGGCTCAGCCCGTTTCACGTTTTGCCCGCGCTATGCAACTGCCTCAAATGAAGACACTTTGTGACACAAACGTAAAGAAAATGCTTGGTACTGGTCGACCAAGGGGATGAATAATAATATTTTAAAAATACAGGTACTCTTGTGCTGTCCAAGGAGAGAAAGAGCAGCCAAGGTGGGAGTTGGAAGAGGGGGGGCTGTTTCTTTGCAGGGCAATGCTATTTTACGCCCAGTTAAAGCGATGGTGAACAATGACCCATAAGTCCAAAGCTATCTCCAGTGGGTATGTTTTATAACTCGGCTGAATCTTCTCCCTGAACAAATTTCCTATCTGTCTGCAATGTATTTGTACACCGTGTGCCTCTGATATTTTTTTTTTTCCCTTTTTTTTAGAATACCTAAGCGTTGGCTGTTACTAAAACTAGGAACATCATTCTGGAACACATTATTTGGTACTTTCGTTTCCCCTGAAAGTATAAATTTAGGAAGCTATTCTGACTAGGGGTTTATTCAAAATGCAAGCTCTATCAGCTGATACTTCTCTACACCCCATTTCCATTTTATAATTTTGCTTCATTTTGACTGAAAGTACAGATCTAACAAAAAAAAGTTAAAGAGAAAACTATGGATGAGGAACATTTTAGAGCCTTTGCAAAATTTAATACCTGTTTTTTTACTGTAATGTATATGTCATCACTGTAAAATAAGAATAACTTTTAATAATAATTGATGTGTAAAATAGTTCATCTTAACTTACCGCTTTAAGTTTCCCTTGTTTGCAGACCAGTTCCTTCAATAAGCTTATGCATTTTTAGGTAAACTAAATTTTGCCTGCAATTCAAATAGATATTTCAGTGAGCAAGAAACACTCTTAATTTCAACTATTACATTCACTATAATGTAAGTTCTTACGGACAGTTACATGCTGTTGTGTTTAGTCTTCTCTTACTGCTTTTGGAAAGGTTTACTTAAAATTTTGTTTCTTCTTTTTTTGGGAAAAAATATGATTTCACTTTTTAAAAATAAACTCTTCAAATGTGTTAACTATTCCACTGATCTTCTGGTTTAATTTTGACAACTAAGGGTATATTAGTTCTTCCTAAATAAGTAATTATTGGTTTTATATGACTTATTCTACCTGTTTCTGACTGAAACTCCTTAAGCAAACATTCTTACTAATCTTTTTAAAAAACCTCAAAACCAATTGTTTTAACTCCGACTGTTATTAAAACTGGAAAAAAATGCTTAAAAGGAACTTTTCCATTAAAACATTGTTGCAAGCTTTACAGATAGCAGGAAACTCATTTGCCTTATTAATTCTAGATATTTTTTCTCAGGGGCTTATTTTCACATTCAGAGTATATGTCTTTATACTTCAGATATTTCAGCTCAGAATTTTCAGTCTTCCCATTTTAATTAAACCCCACAAACTTTTAAAAAGCTTTAAGAAAAAGTGTCTTTGACTTCACATTCTCTACATCTTCTCCAAACTTATTTGTGAACGCCCCTGATTTATATGTAATGATTTTTGCATTAACACCATTATTGTACTTTCCCTTGCTGAATTTCCTCAGATTTATGTGCTTGGACATCATCCCTGGGGAAGCACCATCTACGAGTATTGCTTTCAGTCCTCCCTGCGATGATGATGATGATCACAGGAGGGCTTCCCAGCTACTTTGCTCTGAGGGCATTATTACTGCTGAGAGCCACCTCCCTTACTTTCCCACCAGCTGTAACCTTTCATGCTTCCGTGGAAGGAAGCTGATGCTCTCCTGCCTTTTCTTCAAGCAAGCTGATGCCCTTCTGCCTTTTCTTCTTTCTTCCTTTTTAAAATCTGACAGAGAGGTAGCTATGCTGGTTATCTGCTTCAACAGTCTTGGCTGATCTTATCCTGTCTGCCACTGATTGCAGCATGCCTCCCGCAGTCCTGTCACTTTCTGTTCTCAGTTTCCCATTTTTTAATCCCAAAACTTGCTTTAGTCATGTGATCATATTCTTGTGTTTCTTCCATATTGCTCTAATACTTAAGAACCCCCTGCAGCAGAACTCTCCTGTTTTTCTTCTCACTGTTCTTAACACTCAGTCCCACATTTTGCTCTTTACATTTCCCCAGTCTGGCGCAATAATTTCTTTTAGGAATCCAGGAGGATCTCCTTCTCCTTTGATTCATTCTAGGAAGTCTGTGTTGGGCTCCTCATGCTTAACATTTCTGTTACCCTATTCTAAGTAATTTGCAACCTTACACAAAGGGAAAAAAAACAACAGTATTTGTTCCAGACAACCAGATTTAAACCAGCAGCATGTGCCAGAAATGCTGACTGTATCTTTAAGGTTTACTCCTCCACCAGCCAGCAACTGGGGAACCCCTGGTGTAAACTCAATACCAATGACACCAGATGGGCTTCCTTTATTCAGGAAGGATGGCGAGCAAGGAGACAGCGCAATCACGGAGCATGCAATTACTCGAGCCACATAACTCTTCAGACCTCAAGCTTTCTAGACACAGCTTCCTTTATACACAGTGTATATTCTTCTGTCTAGCATATTGGTATTTAATAGTTGCTTACAAACCACATTTACACACACATATTTAACTGCTATTATGCTTGTTATTCCAGCTTGTACGTACGCTTTGAAACTAGATGTTATGCATATATAATTATCTATGATAGATAACTGTATAGCTGAATAAGAAATAAATTATATCTATACACACACACACACTCTCATCTGCAAATCCACCTAAACTACTTGATTTATGCTAGTTTGCCAGCATCAGGATGACTCGTTATTATTCAGCACCCTTCTGTCCAGAGCAAGGCTGCCGCAGTAGTTGACAACCTCTGTATTTGTTGTCACATACAGTATTTATTATCATGTAAAATCAGAAACCGCTCATAGCTGCATGCCGTGACCTTGCCTGGCAGTGACGAGGTTTTTCCCCCTTCCTTAGCGTCAGAGGTGTTTTCATCCACTCCTCTGCAACGCTGGTGAGCACCGCCCGATACCGCTTACCAGGCTGAAGTCCCTTTCTGGGGATGACCGGAGTTCTCTGCTGGGTGGATCTTGACAGGGCTCCAACAGCAGAGGACAGTGGAGTAAAGACTCTCTTTGTAAAATGCACAGAGCGAATGATACCTCAAACCCAGAGTTTCGGCTCACTGCTGGAGGTGAGAGAAACTGTTATCAATTACGTTGCACTTAAGGTTTTTCAAACACAAAATCACAAATTCTCATGTAATCTCATGGCCTCAGGATCGCACATTTAGATAGATGGGATTGCATCCTCTTAGGGGGTGAAGTGAAAAAGCAGCCTGGATGTGCTGTTGAGTATGAAGCAAATTAGAAAGTTTTGACCACATGCCACAGTTGCTTTTTTTCCCCACAATTCTGTCAAGCCATGAAATGGACTGCCTATTATCCGGATAATAAATTTGGGATTTTCACTTGTCTTCTGGATTTCTCTCTCTGAGGCCACATTGGTTGATAATTTTTTTCAACCAAGAACACTGCTTTCTTCAGTGAAAGAGTTTGCCATTAACTCCCACGGCTTCTTGGCCCGTGTTCTGTTCATTTCTAAAGCACATGCTACTCTAGAGGCAGCACAATGGATGAAGCCAGGTTTCCTACTGACTCACCTTCAGCCCCAAAGCTCTTCCTAGTCCCTCTGTCGCAAATAACCTCCCTTGCTGTCTTCCTGCAGCCCTGGCTACCTCTGTCAGGAGACAGCAAGCGTTGTGGCCATCCCTGTGATCTCCAATGGCCAAAGCAGCTTGCTGTGGCCGTGCCAGCCCTGTGCCAGCCAAACTTTCCCTTGCTGGGGGTAACGCTGTGTATCTGCCACACAGCTACCAGTGTTCATGAAGGTCCCTCAAGCTTCAGGGTGACCAGATCACCTCTTCCTTGAAGGGTAACGGCAAGTGTGTGAAGGGGACATGCCTTTCTCCCTCCTCCCCACATCCCAGCAGTGCACAACCCAGCATAGAATCGTCTAGGTTGGAATGGGCCTTTAAGATCATCGAGTCCAACCATCAGCCTAACACTGACAAAACCACCACTAAACCATGTCCCTCAGCACCACATCCACCCATCTTTTAAATACCTCCAGGGATGGTGACCCCACCACTTCCCTGGACAGCCTGTTCCAATGCTTGACAACCCTTTTGGTGAAGAAATTGTTCCTAATAGCCAATCTAAACCTCCCCTGGCACAACTTGAGGCCATTTCCTCTTGTCCTATTACTTGTTACTTGGGAGAAGAGATCAACCCCCACTTCTCTACAACCTCCTTTCAGGTAGTTGTAGACAGTGATAAGGTCTGCCTTTTCTCCAGGCTAAACAACCCCAGTTCCCTCAGCCACTTCTCATAAGACTTGTTCTCCAGACCCTTCACCAGCTTTGCTACCCTTCTCTGGACACACTCAATGTCTTTCTCGTAGTGAGGGGGCCCAGAACGGGCTGTCCCCGCTCCGCTCTCTCCCTGCCCCGGCAGCTGCGGGACAACCACCCGGAGCTGACCCAGGACCATTACTTGAGCCCACCGGCCGTGTCCCCAGCGAGAGCCCGGAGCAAGCCGGGCCTGCGCCCCCCGCGGGGTGCGGGGGCCCTCGGCGGGGGCGGAGCAGCCCGCCGACCACCGCGAAACCGAGCAGCATCGCTCCGGGGGAGACGGTCCCAGGAGCCCCCCCTGACACGGGGGGGCTGTTTCCCTGCCCCGGGGGCGCTCCCCGCTCCGCGGTCGCTCTTCCGCGCCGCGCCCCTGCGGGCTGACCGGCGGCGCGGCGGGGCGGGGCGGCG